>CM056049.1:408421076-408930229 GCA_029574335.1 Rana kukunoris | reverse complement strand
AGAGAATGTCATTTTTGTCCTCCGCAGGCCTTGGATATCTTCCACCAGCAGGGATTTGATTTCTCGCCTCTTCCTAGCTTTAGCCTCCGTCTTCACCTGGCTGTGGGGAGCGGTCCAAATCTGGTGAGGTCCTTTCTTGGGTCTAGGAAGAGACGGTCCTCCCTGCTGATGGTGGTGGTGGTCTGCTTGTGAGGGCAGTGCTGCTGGTTCCTCCGGAGGCCGGATGCTGGTCCTTCCCCTGGGCTTGAGGTGAGGCCATCCCTCTTCAGGGGCGGGGGCTGGTCTTGGGGCTGGAAGCACTGGACTCAGGAGCTCAGGAAAAAGGTCTTGACTCCTCTCCAGGATGCAAACTGAAGTAGTGGGAGGACAGCTGTCCCTCTGCCAGTGGGAGGACTTTCCACGCAGGCCTGGGATATCCTCACCAGCAGGGATTTGATTTTCTCCCGCCTCTTCTGGCGTTCTTGCCTCCGTCTCACCTGGCTGGAGGGGCGGTCCAATCTGAGGGAGTCCTCTTGGGTCCCTAGGAAGAGACGGTCCTCCCTGCTGATGGTGGTGGCGGTGGTCTGGCTGGAGGGCAGGTGCTGTTGACTCCTCCGGAGGCCGGAAGCCGGTTCCACCTCGGGGCTGAGGGAGGCCATCCCTTCCCCTCTTCCGGGGGGGGGCAGGGGGCTGGGCTGGGGCTGGTCCTGGTAGGCTGGAAACTCAGGAGCTCTGGAAAAAGGTCTTCACTCCTCTCCAGCAGGAAGCAAATGAACTCTGGTGGGAGGAGCTGGAACTACTGCCAGTGGGAGGAGCTGCACTGAGACCGAGGAGGGGTAATTTTTTATTTATAAAACTACGACCAAAAGGTTAACAAATATATAAAATAAACAAAATAACTAAATAAACCAAATAACACAAAAACAAACAACAAAACACAAACCATCAAATCACCGACCTCCACCCACCAAGAAATAACTAAAAAAAAAAAAAAAAAAAAAAAAAAAATAGCACCAGAACAGGTATTTACAACAGGCTCACTGGTACAAGAGAAAGTCTTTATAGTCCATCAGAAAAGCTTGCCCAGATCATTGCCAAAAAAAAAAAAAAAACACTTAAAACGGCTCACTGGTACAGTAGGGAGATATTAAAGTCCATAGAAACCACTACTGTCCAGATCATCGCCAACCCACAACACACCCCACCATCACAACAACAAATACCTACAACCCACGTATGAGCAAGAACATGATAGTCAGACATGTCTGTAGCCTTATTTCAAAAAAAATACCATAAACAAAATCTAAGGGGGTGAAAAGGATAGATGCCCCTACCCATGGAGAGGGGCAGAGCCGTGACCTAAGGGGGCTGGAAGAGGAACCCCCTCCATAAATGGGCACACCTCTCAGGCCCGACCCTGCTCCTTCCAGATCCCGCACCTTCACCAACTCCCGAAAGATACCGCCCACCACCTCATGCACAGGCAGGATTTTGTCCCTAGTGGACACCAAACACCGAGCGTGCCAAGTGTAATAAAGCACAACTAGGCTGACTAAATAAAGTGACGATAACTCAAATCCCCTGCGGACCCCAAAATCACCATACACTCGCTCAGCATAGGTCAGGGCCGGAAGGCGGGGGTAGCCAATGGCACCCCCTACCTTCGTAAGAACCTCCATGTTGAAGGGACATTGGACCAGAAAATGGTCCATGGTCTCCAATGTCCCACCACATTCCTGACGGGGGCAGTCCCTGTCCCCCAGGTTCCTGTATTTGAGATTCGCACGGACATAGAGTCGTCCATGGAACGACCTCCATGCGAGATCCCAAAACTTACTTGGAATTCTAGAAGAATTCAAGAGGGCTAGCCCCTCCGTGAGGACCCTCTCAGGGCAGTCCCTCAAAGACAGGGGCTTCAAAATGTCCGAGGCCATGACCCTCAGGTACAGCTCCCGCCGACCCAAAGAGCCCACCTCCAGGGCAGTTATCCGCCACTGCCTCAGTACCTTTAATGCCAGGGGGACATAGGAAGGGAGATACCCATGCGATCTCCTCAGATCGCCGGGCCTCCCCCCCTCCCCCCACTGCCTCAAGAACAGCAAGAGCCAGTCCTTGCATGAACACTCCCACCAGGAAGGCTCGTCCACAAATATGGACTGCAAATTGTATTTAACAAAGATGGTGACAAAGAACACCACCGGGTTGACCATGTCCAACCCACCTTGCCGTCGCTGGCGGTATGTGACCTCCCTCTTGATCAGGTTCAGTCTGCTTCCCCACAACAGCAGGAAGAACAGACCATAGACCCGAGCATAGAGAGATGCTGGCAAAAGACACACATAGCTTACAAAGAGAAACTCAGGCAATAAGTACGTCTTGACCAAGCTTACCCTTTCCCTCAGGGAAAGTTTCCAACCTTTCCAGGCCTTCACCTTCCGAGTGGCACTCACCAGCCTGCGCCCCAGTTTAGCTTGGGATAATCACCCGGGCCGAAATGAATGCCAAGAACTCGAATCTCTGGTACGGGCGTGGGGAACACGTCCGGAAGGGGGAACTGCTCCCCCTCCTTCCCCAACCAGAAAACTTCACTCTTGTCCCAATTGACCAGCGAGCCTGACGCCTCAGAGTAGCACCCGATCTGGGACTCCACATAATGGGCCTCCTCACGACCAGATACCACCACCGAGACGTCGTCCGCATAGGCCACAACCCTCACCGCCGAAACCGGACCCCCGACAGGTCCCACCGGAACCCCCCCAGACGCCCGCAGTCTAGCCTCCTTACGAAGGGGTCGACCGCAAAGATGTACAGGAGGGGGCTCAGCGGGCACCCCTGCCGGACGCCAGAGTCCACGGCAAAGGCCCGGCCCACCCAACCGTTGACAAGAGGGAAGCTCTCAGCTCCCCTATACAATACCTGCAGCCAATCAACGAATTGATCAGGCAGACCGTATCTCCTCAGAAGCAGCCAAAGGTACTCGTGGTTCACCCGATCAAACGCCTTAGCCTGATCCAATGCAAGCAGATACCGCTCGCTGCCATCAGCCCTGCACCTTTCCACAGCCTCCCGGACGCTCAGGACGGCACTAAAAGTGCCCCGGCCAGGAATTGTGCAGTGCTGAGAGGGAGACAGCATCCTGCCCGCCAAAGCAGACAGACGTGTAAACAAGATCTTTGCCAGTATCTTCCTATCTGTGGTAAGAAGGGCGATCGGACGCCAATTCTCCACCACAGACGGATCTTTCCCCTTTGACAGTAGGATCAGAGCTGACCTTCTCATTGAGGGAGGCAGCAGGCCATAGGCCAAACATTCACTAAACACGTCCCTCAGATGAGGAGCCAAGAGGCTCTTAAAGGTTTTGTAGAACTCGGCCGTGAGCCCATCGGGCCCAGGTGACTTTTTAGAAGCTAAAGAGCTAATAGCCTGCTCAACTTCAGCTACCGAGATCTCTTCTGTCAGAGAGTCAGGAAGGTCAGACCCCACTTCCAGCGGGGTCTCATCAAGGAATTCCCTGACTTTCTCCATGTCTAGAGGCCGCTTCTTCAGGAGGTCCGAAAAAGTGGTCTCTGACGACACCCAGGATCCCCGATCTGGACCGGACCAGAGATCCTGAGGCATCCTTCAGGCCATGTACGACCTTCGACCTCGCCACCTCACCACAGCTCCTGTAGGGATCAGGAGAGATAAACTTCCCATAATCCCTCTCAAAAACCAGGGAGGCGAGACGGTCGTACTGACACTCCTTCATCTGCGCCTTCAGACCGGATATCTGTTCCTGAGAGCCCCCAGAGGACACCAGGCGGTCAAGCTGCCTGCGTAGTCTCTGGTAAGCCTGGTACTTGGAAGCTGCCCTGTACCCAGAGATTTCCCGGAAAAAGTCGCCAGACCTCTTTTTAACTACTTCCCACCACTCAAGGCGGGAGCAGTTGCCCTCAAGGAGCGAGGTCTGGCCCAGGAAAAAAACCTCATAGGCTTCCCTAACCTCAGGATCCTCCAGTAGCGACCCATTCAGGCGCCACAAAACCCCTCCCTTTCTGAGGAGTGTCAGCGACATTCAGGGCCACAGATACCATACAGTGATCGGAGAACTATACCACTGCAGCCTCAGGAGCCAGAGCAGACAGAGTCCTCTTTAAAATAAACCTATCTAATCTCTCTTACTACTACCTCGGGAAAATGTGACACCAGTGAGGTTGGGGAGGTGACGAACGAGCACATCCACCAACCTGGCCTCCCTCACTACGTTATTCAAAAAATACTATCATATCCCAGAGGGTTGGCGGCACCTGCCCGGTCTTTGGGCCTAGTGATCATATTGAAATCGCCACCAAAAAAAATCACCTGCTGGACAGTTAAAAAGATAAGGCTTAACCGCCGTAAGGAGGCTCCTCCTCTCCCTCCTAGTGTTGGGCCCATAAAAATTTATGAGCCGGAGGGAATTGCTCCCCTCACGACAGCGTTCCACCACCAGTACATCTACCGATCCTCCACTTCAATCACTCGCCGGCAAGCCACCGGACCAGTCTTAAAAGGACCGCAACCCCACTGCAGGGCTCGGCCGCAAGAGACCAGAGGGAGGGCCCACATCTCCACTCCCTCTTTGCTAGATGCATCTCTGCCACAGATGCCAGCCAGGTCTCCTGCAAAAACAAAATGTCAGCTTCAACACGGCTGAGAAAATCGGTAAGGCCATAAAACGAGCTCTCCCGCAGAACGAATACTTGCGACATTAATGGTCGCAAGCCGTATTGGAGAGGGTACCGCCATCAGAATGATTGAAAGTGGTCATGTTCTCCTTCATACTACAAACACAAAAACATATTTTACATATCTACACTTCCTCCTCCTCTGAGCCCGAGGAGGGAGGAGAAGATACCAAACGGGTTCCCCAGGGACACCCCACTTCGTGCCCTGGGGGAACCCCACCCTTCACTGGGGGACTTTCCGCCCCCAGATCTGGCAGCCTTCCCCTTCTTCTTTTTGCGTCTCACCTGCTCCCACTCCTGCCACCTCTCCGAGATGACTACACCACCCCCTCCTCGGACCCGCTGCTCGAGATTTCCTCTTGGATGAGGCTCGAGCAGCTTCCATCTCCATGGCCACAGGGCAGAGGAGACTCTGGGTCCAGAAGGGGGGGGAATGGAAGAGGCAGGAGGGGGGCCAGAGACAGGGGGAGGAGGACAGGGGGGGGACGACTTAGCTGGACGGGAAGAAGAAGGGGGAGGGGGGACGGGGACTTTTGGGAGGGGGGGACGAGGGGGGGGGGTACGAGGAGGGGGAAGATGAGGGAGGAGGGCATGGGGAAACAGATGGAGGGCCAGGTGGAGGGGAGGGGCAATGGTGAGGAGGGGGAGAGGGAAGGGGGATGGGGATCGGCCTGCAACATTAGGAGGGAAGGCCCTGGCCCCGGGACCCTCAGGCCCGGGACCCCCAGGCCTCCCCGACTCCTCCCCACCGGCTCCGCCCTCCGGAGGATCGGGAGCCTCCTGGCCAACCGAGCCCGTGTCCCCGGGGGGGGGAGCCCCACGCCCACGCCTGCTCCGCCTTCTTTGAGGCAATGGGCCTGTTGGTCCCTCCGGAGCAGTACTAGGGGCTCCAGGATCCCCACCCCCCGGCCATCACTCGCCGGGGGGGCTTCGGCCGCTCCCGGCCCGGGAGGTCCCCCCCCTGAGGAAGAACCCCGATATGCTTTGGGACACCTGCTAAATGGGTGCCCCATCTCACCACACAAGTTGCAGCATATCTTCCCACATGACTCGGACTGGTGGCCAAACTCGTGGCACCGGCCACATCTGACCACCGTGCAGTCCGAGCTCATGTGGGTCGGGCTGCCGCACTTGAAGCAACGACGGGGCTGTCCCGGGTAGAACGCCAGGATCCGGTCTCTGCCTAGAAAGGCGCTGCCAGGGAGGTGGGCAACACTGTTGCCCTCCCTCTTGAGCCGGATCCTGGTCAACCAAGCCCCGGTCCAGACCCCGCGCTCATCAAGGTTCTTCCTCAGGGGGGTCTGCAACTGCCCGTACCTCCCGAGCCAGGTGGCAATGTCCTCCGGAGGGAGCGACTCATTCCTCACCAGGATGGTGATGTTCTTAACCTCCTCCTGCCTGGAGATGGGAATGAGCCTGTACCTCTTCCAAGGGTCAACGCCCCTCACCAACCCAAAGCTGGTGATAAAGCGTTCCATACACACACGGGAGTGACAAAACTTATATCAAACTCCCGTGTGTTGGTGGGATGGATGACAGCAAAAAGGTCATCCACCCCAAAACCCAAGGAGAGTACCAGGCCCACCACCTCACCTCGAGCGGGGCAGGGGTCCGGACCCTCGTACCGAAGCTGGACAACATTCCTACGCCTCCTCTCTGGACCGCCCTGTACCCCTCGTCCACGCCGACCCCTGCGTCCTCTCCTGGTCAGCAGGGGGGGCGCGGAAATTCTGGGCGCCAAACCGGCTGTACAGGTGGTCCAGAGGGGCACGAGAGCCCAACACCTGGGCGAAAGAGCGACCCCCCTTTAGGGCAGACAATAAGTTGGCCTCCGGAGACCCCCGAAAGATGTTCTCCGGAAGTGGGGCACCCCCCTCAGCACCCCCAGAAGTGGGGGGGGGACGGGGGGGCCCCCATCCCTGCCGGTGGTGTTGCACCCACCCCCGCTGATATACCCTGACCACCCTGACCCACCACCTTTGGCCTGACTACAGGCCCCCCCCCCCGGGACCACAGCAGAGGGGGGTACCACCCCCACCAAACTCCCCCACCCAGACCCCTCCGCGATCTCACCAGCCCCTTGGGACTCAACCTGTACTGGGGGGATGCCCCCCTGGGACCCCTCCAACTGCCGGATAAAGTCATAGGCTACACAGTCCACCGGGAGGGGTCCCACCTGACATTCCCCCCACCCCGCCTGTGCTGCAGGGAGCCCCTCGGGGCCTGTGGCTATGTTCATGGGGACCTGGGGGGTAGGCAACATACCGTCCATTATACCGTCCATTCTATTGTCCATTACACCCGATCTCTCATCCCCCGGGTCCTCCAAGCCGGTGACACTGGCTGCAAACTCGCGGGGGGGGGGCACTTCCGGTCCGCGGGGGGTACTTCCGGTCCGCGGGGGGGTCACTTCCGGTCCACTTCCGGTTCGCGGGGGGCACTTCCGGTTCGCGGGGGGGTCACTTCCGGTTCGCGGGGGGGCACTTCTGGGTCCCTGATGCTGGCCTCAGCTGCTCCTCCCCCAGCAGCCGGCGCCATCTTGGCCACACTGCAAACAAGTATTTTTCCTGCTGCTGTCTGAACTTCTACTTCACCGCCATGCACCTGCCTCTCACCCGATGGCTCACTAGCCGCAGGAGCAGTCACTGGCGCTGCACTTACCAGGTCCTCCCGCTCTACTGCAGGCTGGGGGGTCCTGGAGACAGGCACACAGCGGGCTTCCACAGCAGCAGCAGCAGCAGCAGCGTGACCATCCTGAGGGAGCCTGGGCATGCTGACCTGTAGACGCCGGGGGGGTACCTCCGGCGGCGCTTAGGCCCTGCGACCTCCTGGATCACTGGACTCCCCCGACCTGGCCAACCCCCCAGTCCCTTTCACGGACCGAGGGATTGACTCCCGGGAGCCCTCCCCAGGTTTTATGGCCATGCTGGGCCCTGCACCACCGGAACTCCCACCCCCACTACACCCAGGCTCTCCTGACTTCCCCGGCTGCTTGGGGGGTTGGGACTCTGATCGCCCGCTTTTCCTCCTCGCCGCCCTGGGTTCCTTCCCGGCTTGCCTGCTGGAGGGGAGGGTCTTCCTGAGCTCCTCTAAGAAGCTCACCTCCCCTGCCCCACGTTCAAAAAACCCCCCCTAAATATTCCCAGATTTCTTTAACTTCCAGGTTTAGGGTGTTGATGGCCCCCCTAAACTCCGACCTCCTAGTACTGGTACACCTGTCCCTCTTGTCCCTCAGGCCTGCGAGAGATGTCATTTTTTTCCACGCAGCCTGGGATATCTTCACCAGCAGGGATTTGATCTTCTCCCTCGCCTCTTCCTAGCTTTAGCCTCCGTCTCACCTGGCTGGGGAGCGGTCCAATCTGTGAGTCCTTCTTGGGTCCCTAGGAAGAGACGGTCCCCTGCTGATGGTGGTGGTGGTCTGGCTGGAGGGCAGGTGCTGCTGGTTCCTCCGGAGGCCGGATGCTGGTCCTTCCCCCTGGGCTGAGGGAGGCCATCCCCTCTTCCGGGGGCTGGGGGGCTGGTCTTGGTGGCTGGAAGCACTGGAACTCAGGAGCTCAGGAAAAAGGTCTTCACTCCTCTCCAGCAGGATGCAAACTGAAGGGAGTGGGAGGAGCTGGAACTACTGCCAGTGGGAGGACTTTCCACGCAGGCCTGAGATATCCTCACCAGCAGGGATTTGATTTTATCCCGCCTCTTCCTGGTTCTTGCCTCATTCTCACCTGGCTGAGGGGCTGTCCAGTCTGAGAGACCCTCCTGGGTCTCCAGGAAGAGACGGTCCTCCCTGCTGATGGTGGTGGCGGTGGTCTGGCTGGAGGGCAGGTGCTGTTGACTCCTCCGGAGGCCGGAAGCCGGTCCACCTCCGGGGCTGAGGGAGGCCATCCCACCCCTCTTCCGGGGCAGGGGGCTGGGGGCTGGAGGCTGGTCCTGGTAGGCTGGAACACAGGAGCTCTGGAAGACAGGTCTTCTCCTCTCCAGCAGGAAGCAGAATGAACTCTGTGGGAGGAGCCGGAACTACTGCCAGTGGGAGGAGCTGCACTGAGACCGAGGAGGGGTTTCGCCCCCGTTGTTCTCCGCCATTTCCGCCGGCCCCCCCCCGGATGTAAAAGAGCTTGATTTGGGGTAGGGGGCCTGGCCGAACATGGCCGAGAGCATCGGTGGGTGTCCCCCCGGCGGAAGGCGGGCGGCGAAGAGAGCCGGTGCGGGGCTGGAGCCCCCCCGGCAGAAAACGTCTGGAAGACCGAGGGGCTCCGCCCCCGTTGTTCTCTGCTTTTTTCGGCCGGCCCCCCCCGGATCTGAAAGAGCTTATTTTGGGGTGGGGGCCTGGCTGGACATGGCGGAGAGCATCGGTGGGTGTCCCCCCCGGCAGAAAACGGCGAAGCCCGGGGCCCAATGGGCTGGTGGTGGGGGGTCCCGGCAGAAGACCCCCGGAGCTGACTAATAAATTATTTTTTTCTGTGTGTTTTTTTTTGTGTTTACACTTTTCCACCCGGTGAATGGGTAGGGGTACGATGTACCCCATACTCATTCACATAGGGTGGGGGGCCAGAATCTGGGGGCCCCCTTAATATAGGGGGCTCTCAGATTCTGATAAGCCCCCCGCCCGCATACCCCGACAACCAACGGCCAGGGTTGTCGGGAAGAGGCTCTTGTCCCTATCGACATGGGGACAAGAGTGCTTTGGGGTGGGGGGGCAGTGCCCCCCTCCCCCACAGCACACACTCCCCCATGTCGAGGGCATGTGGTCTGGTACGGCTCAGGAGGGGGGGGCGCTCGCTCGTCCCCACCCCCATTCCTGTCCGGCCAGACTGCGTGCCTGGGAGAAGGGTTTGGTCTGGATCTGAGGGGGAACCCCACGCCGTTTTTTGGCGTGGGTTTAACCCCTTATGTTCCAGATCAAATCTAAGAGCCTGTTGTGCACCTGAAGGGGGACCCCCACGCCGTTTTTTTTTTATAATTTGGGGTGGAGTTCCCCTTTATCCCGGTCCTGTCAGGGGGGGGGGGAATGCCTGCTCGTCTGTCCCTACAATGTATGAACAGCGATCTGTCATTTCCCCTACACAGTCCCACCCCCTTTACAGTTAGAACACACCCAGGTAACATATTCAACCCCTTCCGCGCCCCTAGTGTTAACCCCTTCCCTGCCAGTGTCATTTTTATAGTAAGCAATGCATTTCTATACCATTGCTCGCTAGAAAAATGCCAAATCTCACAAAAATGTGTCCGCCACAATGTCGCAGTAGCCAGAAAAAACAATGATAGCCACCATTACTAGTAAAAACAAAAAATTATTCCAAAAAAACCCATAAGACCAACCCCTACTTAGAACTTTTGCCCAAACCAATCAAACGCTTATTGTGATTTTTTGCAACCAAAAATATGTCCAAGAATACTTATCGGCCTAAACTGAGGGCAAACATTTTTTGAATATATTTTGGGGGAGATTTATTATAGCAAACAGTAAAAAAGATGTTTTTTTAGTTTACCAAATTGTCGCTATATTTTTGGGTCAAGCAAAAATAAGAAAAAAACGCAGAGGTGATCAAATACCACCAAAAAAAAAAAAAAAAATTTTAGGGGGGGGGGGGGGGAGGATGAGGACGCCAAATTTGTTTGGGGGCCACGTCGCACAACCACGCAATTGTCAGTCAAAATGACGCAGTGTTGAAATGCAAAAAATGGCCCCGTCAGTGACCAGTAATATGCTCTGGGGCTCAAGTGGTTACAAATTAAGAATACACTAAAGTTAGCCCAATTTATGGCCATAATGTGAAAGATGATGTTACACCGAGTAAATAGATACCCAACATGTTACACTTTAATATTGCACACACTCATGGAATGGCGGCCAAACTTCAGTACTTGAAAATACCCATAGGCAACGCTTTTTTATGTGTTTCAGGTTACCAGTTTAGATTTACAGAGGAGGTCTAGTGCTAAAAGTATTGCTCTCGCTCTAACGTACGCTATGATACCTCACATGTGGGGTTTGAACGGGGGTTCAATATGTGGGCGGGGCTTACACATTTAAGGCCCGCCCACATATGGAAACATTCTTCAAACCACACATGTGAGGTATCATAGCGTGCGTAACAGCAAGAGGAATATTTTTAGCACTAGACCTCATCTGTAAATCTAAACTGGTAACCGGAAACAATAAAAATGCTGCTTGTTCGCTTCTGACTGCGAGCTACTAGGGACAGGGGCGTTTAAATTATTACTTATTTAGGTTTGTTACGTAAAAATTCTATAAGACCTCCCGTTCAGCTTGTAAAGCATCACTTCAGGGGGACCAAAAAAAAATTAAACACCTCTAATGCTTTCATCCGCCATTGCAGATTTGATTCTGGTACTGCATTTCGAGTGAACTGGGCATGCTCGAACACTTAGTAAAAGAAGTTGGAAGTTTCATCCTGAAAATGACTTGCATCTTTCTGAGCATGCTCAGAAAGGTTTTTTTTTGGCTTAGTAATTTAAGGACATCCTTAACAGGTGTAAGCAGTTACAAGTGCACACAAACTAGAGGCTGACATTTCTTCATGTGTTTCCAATTGGTTCATTAGCACACATGTTATAAAAAGCGTGGATACTGCACGTGTCAGCTGCCCCTCAGAGGGGACAGATTTGCTGGCTGAATTTGTCCTGTCTGAAGCTCAATGGAGCGAAGAGGGATTCAGAACACCTTGCGCTTTCAGGTTATGCCTGCTCATTTACAGAGGGTAAGTTTGGAGTTCCTTGTAAAGAATTTGTTGGAGGAATCTGTCGGTCTGGAACCACGGCACATTTATTGCATCCAGGATCATGCAGCACCAAGGTATTATGATGTCTCCTTTGTGCATAGCAATTTCTGCACTGAAGTTATTGAGAAATGTAAGGACTTGGAGAAAGCTAATCATGAATCCATTAGACCCTTTATAGTGGAACCCTTGTATGCTATGGAGGAGAAACCACTGGTGGTTCATTTATTTAACCCCTTCACAGACATTGCTTTGGTAGTAGCCTTTTTAAGGAGATACTGCTCTTCAGTGAAGGGAGGCTTCAGACTGTCTAATCGGTTGGGGATTTTTAATGGCAAATTAAAGTTTTTTGTCAAGTTGAAGGTGGATTCTGAAGGGATTGGTGGAGTGCGGCATCCACCAGCTAATTTCTCAATAGCAGGGAATAGAGGGTTTCTATACTACCCTGGCCAACCAACATATTGTAGGAGATGCCATAAATTTGGGCATACCAGGGATGAATGCAATGTGGAGATGCACTGTCGGAACTGTGGGGAGGAGGGACATGAGGCTGGGGCTTGCTTGGTTAAACGGGCCTGTGATATATGTGGACTGCGTGATCACACAGTTAAAAATTGTCCAAGAGTAAGAAGGACCTATGTCTCTTATGCTGAAGCTGTCAGGCGCACCGCTGAGGGTGGACGGCCAGTGTCCACTCAGGTGCTGTCTGACTCTCCTGAAAGGCTGGAAGAAAAGGAGGAAGAAGAGGAGGAGGAGGTGGTGGAACAGGAGGAGGTGGTGGTGGAAGAGAAGGAACACCAGGGTGTGGAGGAGAAAGAGGAGGAAAGAGTAGAAGTACCACCCTCCAGTGTGGACCCATTAACAATGGAGAGTGGAGAAGAGGTTGAGAGGGCCGTGGAGGAGGCTATGGAGGAATTGGCAGCAGCCTTACAGTGGGAGCCGGAGGTGCAGGAAGCTCCAGAAGAGGTAGAAAAGATGGAGACACTGAGTGCCAAGACTAAGGTGGACGCTTGGGAGAGCCCTAAGAACAGAAGGGCTAAAAAATTGAAGGTAGAGGCAGCCGGAGTTATAACAAGCAACCCCTTTGAGGTCCTGGCGGAGGAGGGAGGGGAGATAGAATCATCAGCATTAAATCCAGGGACTCCAGAAATTTTACAGCCAGCCACATTGTCGCCAAGTCAGGAATTTTTGGTTGATGAAAGCGTTGTGGCCCTGAGGAATGTATGCCAGTTTTCTGGCTTAAGTGATAGATCTGGGGGTGAATGATGCACATTTGCATGTGAATGAGCATCAAGCTGGTGTCCCTCAATGTGAGGGGCTTTGGGTCTCCTGCTAGACAGTGTGCTGTTTTTGAGGACTTGAAGGTCAATGGAGGAGACATCGCCTGCCTACAGGAGTGTTTTTTTAATCGGCCACCCAAGCCTCCGGAGTGGGTGGTGGAGTACATATGGTCGGCAGTTGGGGATACTAGGAATGCTGGGGTAGGCATTATTATTACAAATAGGAATATTCGCATTATGTCTCATGTGGTATTAGTACCAGGAAGATTAATTATGGCAGATTTAGTTTTGTTTAACCAGAAGTTTAGGCTTTTTAATTTATATGCTCCTGTGAATAAACAGAAACGTCTTGAGTTTTTTGAAGTTCTAAAGTTACACGCAGTGGGAAGGAGACCTAGTGTGATCATGGGTGATTTTAATACGATCCGATTTGTGAAGGATCGAATAGGAGCAGCTGAGACTAAGTTGGATGCAAGTAGCGCTATGCTGAATGGGGTAATTCAGGACTTGAATCTTAATGATGCTCATATTGTTCTGGGTTTGGTGGATCCATATTTCACGTTTTTTTCGGAGTGTGGGCGCACCAGATCCAGAATCGACTTATGTTTGTTTTCTGATGCGTTCAAATGTGTTAAGGTTAAGCACAGGCCGGTAATTTTTTCAGACCATGTAGCAGTGTATGTTGATTTGAATATGGGGGATTGTATTAAGTTTGGTTCGGGGGTTTGGAGGTTAAATAATTTATTGTTGCATGACGAGCATGTCAAAGCCCATTTTAGTAATGTGTATAGTAGATGGGTAAATAGGAAAAAAGATTTTGATAATATTTTGGGGTGGTGGGATTGGGTTAAATGGAAAATTAAATTATTTTTTCAAAAAAAGAGTAGGGATAAAAGTAGCAGTGAGAAAAGAAGATATTCTCAGTTACAAGCCAGATTGGCTACATTATATTCATTTAGAAATATGGGCTATGACATGGCCGATGAAATAGACCATGTTAGGAAGAGGATTAAAGAGGTATTAACTGAAAGAGGAAAACAAATTATTTTTCAAACGAGAGTTAAACATCTGGAGCAGGATGAAAAATGTTCTAGATTTTTTTTCAAGAAGGTTTATAAAGGAAAAAGAGTTTTTGAGAGTGTGTATGATGGAGGGAGGGAATGTAAGGGGGAGAATGTGCTGGAATGCGTGTCTAAATTTTATGAACGGTTGTATGAGGGAGTGTGTGTTGATGAGTCAGATACTAGAATGATTGATATGGTAGAGGATAATTTAGATGAGGGTGATAAGGTTTTTTTGCAGAAATCGGTGAGTGAGGAGGAGGTGCGGGAAGCAGTGATAAGCATGGGGGCTAATAAAACCCCAGGAGGGGATGGCTTACCAAGTGAGTTTTTTAAAGTATTTTGGGATATTATTAGGCAGGATGTGGTTGAGGTATTTAGTTACATGATGAGGGAAGGCATTATTTCCGAATCCATGAGAGAAGGGGTAGTGGTATTAATTTATAAGAAAGGGGATAAGAAGGATATCCGGAATTGGAGGCCCATCTCCTTGCTTAATTCAGACTACAAGGTTTTTGCAAAAATGATAGCGAGGAGATTATCGAAGGTCATTGGTAAGATGGTTAGCGAGACGCAGGCCTGTGCAGTGCCGGGGCGAATGATTTCAGAGAATTTAATTTTAGTTAGGGATATAATTAATTTTTGTAAAGATAGGAATAGTTCGGTTATTCTGACATCATTTGACTTGGAGAAGGCATATGATAAAGCGAATCATTGGTTTTTGTGGGAAGTTTTGAAGCGGATGGGTATACCACAGTTGCTCATGAATGTAATAACAGGGTTGTATCGGGGGATCAGTAGTCGGGTTCTGGTTAATAGGAGTTTGGGGCGGGCCTTTTTGGTTAAATCTGGGGTGAGACAGGGGTGTCCCCTGTCCCCCATTCTCTTTATTTGTTTTATTGATCCACTGTTAAGGATGATACAGAGAGATAAGGTGGTGAGGGGCTTTTTGGTGCCTGGGAGTGGGGGAAAAATTGTGAAATGTTTAGGTTATATGGACGACGTGGTGGCAGTGTGTCAGTCGATGGTAGGTGTAAGAAGGGTGAAGTTGCTTTTGTCTATTTTTTGTGTGAGTGCGGGAATGTGTGTGAATTGGAATAAGTGTAGTTTGGATGTGTATGGGAGACAAGTGGAATGTGTGGATGATCAGATTGGGAAGGCTGAGGATGGAATGAGGATTTTGGGTATTGTGTTTGACCATGAAATGAAAGGGGAAGCATGCTGGAATGAAGTGGGAGGAAAAATAGCCAGGAAGTTGAGGGCTTGGTGTTTAAGAAAATTGTCGATTTATGGGAAAGTTTTAGTAGTCAAGGCAGTAATTTTGCCTTTAATTTTGTATGTGAGCAACATCTTCCCTCCTGGGGAGGTAAAGTTGAGGAAAATTAATAAGCTATTATTTACCTTTTTATGGGAGTCGAAAAGGGGCAGAGTCAAGAGAGAATATGTGTGTAGACGTGAATGTAATGGTGGGTTGGGTTTTCCGAATGTGAGAGTGTTTGTGTTAATGAATTATTGGTTTTGCGTGGTGAAAATTTTGAGGAATGGTGGAGTGTGTGCTAGGATGATTGCCTTTTCAGGTGGGTGGTTGTTCAGGAGATGGGGGTGGTTGGAAAGGGATTCAAGTATACCGGTGGCCTACGTGGTGGCACGCGACTACTGGGTATTAGAAAAGTTTAGGGTAGAGTTTAAGCTGGCAGATCTGGGAGAAGGAGAGAGGGATAAACTGCAAGTGAGGAAGTGGTTGATAGAGAAGGAGTATGTGTGTAACCTTAAGGGAATTAATGCGTCAGTTGCGGGGGAAGTATGGAAGAAAATGAGTATATATGGGGTGACAAATGTGCAGAGACAGATAGTATGGATGAGTTTACATGAATGTCTAGCTACTAGACTATTTGGGAAAAGTAGGGATCCGCGTGTGTCTGATATTTGTCCAAGAATGAATTGTGGGGGTGTAGAAGACAGTGAGCATGTGTTCTGGGGGTGTGGTGTAGCGAAAGATGTGATCAATAGGAGCCAAAATCTGATAAAAGAAATAACAGGAGTGAAGGTGAGTGAGTGGAAAATGATGATGTATGGCTTGGGGAAACTGGAAAAAGATAAACAGAGAGTATTGTGGTTAGTGTTATGTGCATTAAAGGAAGTGTTGTGGAATGCACGTAACTTGTATGTATTTAAACAGGTTTCGTTAGACAGCAAACAATGTATAGGATTATGGCTAAGCAAGTTGTACCTTTTTTTCATGTTGGATAAAAAGAAGGGTGTAGATGCCGAAGGTATCTGGAAGTTTAAAAAATGGAGGATGTTGATTAATAATTAGCCTTTGCCACGATGATGTAAGACTTGGAGACAGTGAATGAGCGTTGAGCTGAATAGTCTCTCTCTTCTGAAGTGGAATGGCGGAGTGAAACAGAGATGTTTTGGAGCAAGTTTTGTATTTTTTGATGTTTTCTCTGCTACATAATTTTGCTAAATGTTTCTCAAGATGTTAATGACTAATGTTTTAATCCTGTGGGTCTATCCTGTTATTTCAAAAGCATGATTTATTTTCCAATGACTGTGAAATAAACGTTGGTCTTTTTTGTTTTTAGGTGTTTTTATATATTTTTGGTGTGTTTATTTGTAATTTTTTGTTTTGCTTTCCTTGTTTTGTGGACCAATAAAATTACTTTCAAATTTTGAAGTTTGTTTTGTGATATTTTTTTCATGCTATGGATTTCAACCGCTGCAGCTGAACTAGTTTGGGCCTAAACCATCAAGTGTGATTTGTCTCTAAGCTCTTTCCTGGTGTGTATGCATGAAATGTTTAGTCACCAGAAAAGGAAGGACAAAGCGGTAAGTATGTTTCCTAGAACTGATGTCCAGACTGACTTTTTAAAGCACATGTGCAAGATGTAGGAAAAGCTGCAAACATGGCCTGTTGGAGGGGGGGGGGGGGGGGGTGGTGTATTGGTGGACAGGCTTGAAGTGCTGATTTACAGCGCTGTGCTTGAAACTAGCACAAGACAATCCTATTCTAATTGTGGGTTGTTTGAGGGAAGCCAATTGAGTGTTAGAACCCCTGCTAGTGTTTTTAGGCTGGGCTTTGTGTCCCTTTTCCTAAAATTGGCTTCACTTCCTGTCACACAGCTGAACAGGAAGTGAGGTTAAAACCCTACCAATGGTCTTTTCTTTGGGACACAGGTCAATCTAACTAGTGTCACCATTAAGCAAATTGCACTGCAGTGTACACCCCAAATGATTAGTTATTTTGGGGTTTAGTAAAGGCAAAGCCGCTCTGCAGTAGAAGCGTAGGCAATGAAAATCAGAAGGGAAGCACTGATGGTTTTTACTTCCAATCCCGCCAAGTTTTGAGTTTTCTTCCTTGCTTGTCCACTTGTAGTGCAAAGTGGATTTGCCTTTAGTAAATGGACCCCAAAGTCCAAGATTCCTACTAATTTGGGGTGTACACAGCAAAATGCCATTTCCAAAATGGGAAACTATTTATATTGATCTGTGTGTCCCCAACAAAACATTACTCAGGTGTTTCCCTCACTTCCTGTTTGGCTGTGTGGCAGGAAGTGAATGAATTAAGTAGAAAGTGACAACATTTGTGAGGTGTCTTTACCCTATCAGGGGTGCAGGCATCCCCAAAACAAACAAGAAAATAGTTGATTTAACATTGGGTGGTGTTTGTGGGGGTCCCTAACACACATTCATACATATTAGCAACGCTGGATCCTGGCCTATTGGCATGGTTATATTTTCTTAAGCCTCTCAATAAAATGATCTGAAATTTGGGGTTAAACTGGAACAATAATCATCACTTTTATTTTTTGGATTTCTTTCATTTTGGATAGAGTTGGTGGGGGGGGGGGGTTAGAAGCTCTGTCAGTTTATTTTGTATTATCCCTGTCCGTTTGGGGAGATTGGCCTTCACTTCCTGCCCCATAGCCAAACAGGAAGTGATCGAAAAACTAGGCAAATTAAGGGTCCCCCCCCACAGAACTTGTGTGTGTCCCCTGAAAATTCCTGGGTGGGTCATAAAAAAACAGGGTGTGGCCTTGACAGGAAGGGTGGGTCATTTTTCTATTAGGGGGGTGCCAAAATTTGGTCAGGCCTAGGGCAGCACAAAACATAAATATCCTACTGCATATTAGGGCTTATTTAGACAGGATCCAATTTACAGCATGTTTTTAGATTGTGGGAGGAAACCCGCACAGGGAGAACATGCAAACTCCAGGCAGATAGTGTCACGGGCGGGATTCGAACCAGCAACCCTTTTGCTGCTAGGTGAACATGCTACACACTACACTACTGTGCTGAACGAACATGATCGCAGCTGAAAGCATGAGATGTTTTTTTTTTTTACCAATTCCATGCTTTCCAGCCTGGAGGACAGATGTGGGGTCTAATTGACCCCGCCTTTCTCTATAAAGAGGACCTGTCACACACTAGTCCTATTACAAGGGATGTTTACATTCCTTGTAATAGGAAGAAAAGTGAAAAATAATACAAAAAAAGGGACAAACAAGTGCAAAAATTAAAATATTAAGTTAAAAAATAAAATAAAAAAGGAATTTAAATGCTCCTGTCCCTAGTAGCTCGCACTCAGAAGCGAACACGCATGCAAGTCCCACCCACATATGTAAACATCCTTCAAACCCCACATGTGAGGTATCATAGCGTGCGTTAGAGCGAGAGCAATAATTTTAGCACTAGACCTCCTCTGTAACTCAAAAGTGGTAACCTGAGAAAAAAAGTCAAGCGTTGCCTATGGAGATTTTTAATAACGAAGTTTAGCGCCATTCCATGAGTGTGCGCAATATGAAAGCGTGACAAGTTAGGTATCTATTTACTCGGTGTAACATCATCTTTTACCTTATCCCTAAAAATTGGGCTAGCTTTACTGCTTTCTTATTTTGTCATTCATGAAACAGGTTTTTTTTTTGAAAGCCAAAAAAAAAAAAAACGTTTGAAAATTTTTGGCACAAATACTGTTGGAAATGTGTCCGAAAAAATGGCCGCCACTTTATTCCCTAGGGTGTTTGTTAATAAAATATATATAATGTTTGGGGGTCCTGAGTAAGTTTCAAGGAAGAAAATATAATTGTTACATGAAGGAGAGAAGTGCCAGAATAGGCGCGGTATGGAAGTGGTTAAAGTGCAACAATAAAAGTGAAAAATTCCTTGAAATTTCGTACCATGGGGGGGGGGAGGCAATTAGGGCCGCCATCAGGAATTATGGGGCCCCTTACACAGCTTCAGGCATGGGCCCCCTGGAGCAGAGAATAGGGGGGGGGGGTGCCGCCTGATATTAAGAAGGGGGGGGCTGCCGCAATTTGATAAGCGGGGGGTTCCTTTACTAAAAAATACATATAGAAAAATATATATTAAAAAGGGTGGTAGCCATCCGGGGGCCCTGGGGACCACTGGGCCCTTTAATAAAAATAAACCTCTGGGCTCTTTAATGAAAAATAAATTACAATATCTATATATATATATATCTATATATATAAAATAATAAAAAAGGGGGTTGCCTTGGGAGCTCTGGGCCCTTTAATAAAAAATAACTACCAAAAATCTAAAAAAAAAATAACATTGGGTGGGAGCTGCGGTGGCTCAACGTGAATGGCACTGCGCTGACAAGCCGTTCACCTCTGCAGCCAAGGGTTCGGATCCCGGTCTCGGCTACATGTGAATTGAGTTTGGTGGTGTCAGCCCGGCTCCCGGTGGGTGTGCTATGCAAGGTACGCCTGTGCTTAGTACGCCCACCCCCCCCCCCCAAAAAAAACACCACACTTGCACGCACTTTGGCGAGGTCTCCTAAAATAAAGGACGAAGGACTACAGGGCTGGCTGGGTGGGCTACACTCCCTCATAGGGGGAGTCCCTCTGTCCCATCGGGCTCCCAAGTGTAGCAGGTGGGGTGAGTGGGAGGCCCCCCTCACACCCACCATTGCCACCGGGGGCATGGAGAAGGATGGCGATTGCAAGTCCAGCTCCTCTCTCTCGACTTCACGCACAAAATACACTTTAAAAAAGAAATTAAAGTAAAAAGTAACAAACCTGGGGAAAATGTTTATAACATTTTTAGAAGCAAAAAGGTTGTCATCTGGGGCCCTCTGGGAGCTTTCATAATTATATTATATATATATGTATATAAAAAATAACCAAAAAATATATAATTTTTTTTTTTTTTTTGTAAAGGTGGGGGGTTGTCATCTGGAGCCCTGGGGATCTCCGGGCCACTGGGGACCTCCAGACCCCTAAAACAAAACATTGGCCCTTTAATAACAAAAAATATGGGGGGTTGCCACCCGGGGCCCTGGGGGCCTCTGGGCCCCTGGGGACCTCCAGACTGCTAAAAAATATTAAATTCCAAAAATTGGCCCTTTAATAAAAAATCCTACAAAAACCAACTAACAAATATATATACAAAAAAAAAAGAGGGGGGTTACCATCTGGGGCGCTGGGGGGCCTCCAGGCATCTGGGCACCTCCGGACCCCCGGGCCCCTTACAGGTGTACAGGGCCGCCATCAGGAATTTTGGGGCCCCTTACACAGCTTCAGGCATGGGCCCCCTGGAGCAGAGAACCGGGGGGGGGGGGTGCTGCCGCATGAAATTGAGAAGCGGGGGGGGTGGTGCCGCAAATTGAGGAGCGGGGGGGCCCTTTACAAAAATTTTGACAGAAATAAGAAATAAAGAAAAATATATATAAAAAAGGGGGGTAGCCATCCGGGGCCCTGGGGACCTCTGTGCTCTTTATAAAATAAAAATAAAAAAGAGAGAAAATACATATATATATATTTTTTAAATATAACATTTATCGAAAAAAATTAAAAAAACAAGGGGGTTGCCTTCCAGGGCCCTGGGGACCTCTGGGCCCTTTCATAAAAAAAAAAAAAAACAAATATATAAAAAAAATATATATATATTTTTTTAAATATATATATTTTATTTAAAAAAAAGGGCTTGCCATCTGGGGCCCTTAGTGGCCTCCGGGCCCCTGGGGACCTTCGGAGCCCTTAAAAAAATAAAAATAAAAAAAAATGTTTTTTTTGTTTTAGGGTGGTTCCCATCCGGGCCCCTGGGGGCCCCTGGGGACCCCCGGGCGGTGTAATCCCTGTACCCCCCTAATGGCGGCCCTGCAGGTGTACTGCCTGTACCCCCCTGATGGCGGCCCTGGGTGTAATGTCAGCATGTGAAAAATGACATTCTGAAGGAAAAAAAGCCATTTAAAACTGACTCACGGCTATAATGAATTGTCAGCTCCTGGAAATTGCAGGAGAATTCATTCATTAAAAACACCAATAAAAAAGCGTGGGGGTCCCCCCAAATTCAATAACCAGACCCTTTAGGTCTGGTATGGATATTAAGGGGAACCCCGCCATCAATTGTAAAAAAAAATGACGTGGGGTTCCCCCCAAATATCCATAACCAGACCCTTCGGGTCTGGTGTGGAATTTAAGGGGAACTCCACCCCAAATTTTAATAAAAATGGCGTGGAGTCCCCCCTAAAATCCACACCAGACCCCTTATCCGAGCACGTTGACCTGGCCGGCCGCAGAAAAGAGGGGGGGACAGAGTGCGGCCCCCCCCTCTCCTGAACCGCACCAGGCCACATGCCCTCAACATTGGGAGTGTGTTTTGGGGTGCCCCCCAAAACACCTTGTCCCCATGTTGATGAGGACAAGGGTCTCTTCCCCACAACCCTTGCCCGGTGGTTGTGGGGGTCTGCGGGCAGGAGGCTTATCGAAATCTGGAAGACCCCTTTAACAAAGGGGCCCCCCAGATCCCGGCCCCCCCCCTGTGTGAAATGGTAATGGGGTACCTTGTACCTCTACCATTTCACGAGAAAAAAAAAATGTAAAGGGTTAAAAACGACAAGAGCCGGTTTTTGACAAGTCCTTTATTATCTTCTTTCTTCTTTCCTTCGGGTTTCTTCTTCCTCCTTCTTCTTCTTCCTCTGCTTCTGTCTTGGGTCTTCTATTCCCGCATCTTGCCCGGCGTGTTCTTCCATCTTCTTCCGCTGTCCTTCTCGTCCGCATCTTCTTCTCCTTCTTCTTCTTCGCCGGAGGCGCCGCTTCCAATTGAAATCCCCGCTGTCTGCCGGACCACGCCCCCCCCCTCTGACGCCACGGGCAAGCTCTTAGGAGTGTGCTGCCAGTGCGTCAGAGGGGGGCGTGGTCACATGTCAGAGGGCGGGCAATTCAATTTGAAGCTTGTGCGCGGCTTTTTCTTTGCCAGAGTCGCCGCTTCCAATTGAATTGCCCGCTTTCTGGAACATGTGACCACGCCCCCCTCTGACGCACAGGCACCACACGGGGACTTTCCTAAGAGCTTGCCCGTGGCGTCAGAGGGGGGGCGTGGTCCGGCAGACAGCGGGGATTTCAATTGGAAGCGGCCGCTCCGGCGAAGAAGGAGAAGAAGATGCGGACGAGAAGGACAGCGGAAGAAGATGGAAGAACACGCCGGGCAAGATGCGGGAATAGAAGACCCAAGACAGAAGCAGAGGAAGAAGAAGATGGAGGAAGAAGAAACCCGAAGGAAAGAAGAAAGAAGATAATAAAGGACTTGTCAAAAACCGGCTCTTGTCGTTTTTAACCCTTTACATTTTTTTTACTCGTGAAATGGTAGAGGTACAAGGTACCCCATTACCATTTCACACAGGGGGGGGGCCGGGATCTGGGGGGCCCCTTTGTTAAAGGGGTCTTCCAGATTTCGATAAGCCTCCTGCCCGCAGACCCCCACAACCACCGGGCAAGGGTTGTGGGGAAGAGACCCTTGTCCTCATCAACATGGGGACAAGGTGTTTTGGGGGGCACCCCAAAACACCCTCCCAATGTTGAGGGCATGTGGCCTGGTGCGGTTCAGGAGAGGGGGGGGCCGCGCTCTGTCCCCCCCTTTTTTCTGCGGCCGGCCAGGTCAACGTGCTCGGATAAGGGGTCTGGTGTGGATTTTAGGGGGGACTCCACGCCATTTTTTTTAAATTTGGGGTGGAGTTCCCCTTAAATTCCACACCAGACCAGGGTCTGGTTATGGATATTTGGGGGGAACCCCACGTCATTTTTTTTTTAAATTGACGGCGGGGTTCCCCTTAATATCCATACCAGACCTAAAGGGTCTGGTTATTGAATTTGGGGGGACCCCCACGCTTTATTTTTTCGTTTTTTTTATGAATGAATTCTCCTGCAATTTCCAGGAGCTGACAATTCATTATAGCCGCGAGTCAGTTTTAAATGGCATTTTTATTTATTTTTATTTTTTTCAGAATGTCATTTTGTGCAAAGACATATTTCTAACCACATGAAAAGTGCGCTTTATTCACCTGCTGACATTCCCCCCCCCCCCATGGTACCAATTTTAAAATAATTATTCAAATGACGTGGGGGTCCCCCCAAATTCCATTACATGCCCTTCAGGTCTGATATGGATATTAAGGGGAACCCCGCCGTCAATTAAAAAAAAAAAAGACGTGGGGTTCCCCCCAAATATCCATAACCAGACCCTTCAGGTCTGGTGTGGAATTTAAGGGGAACTCCACCCCAAATGTAAAAAAAAATGGCGTGGAGTCCCCCCTAAAATCCACACCAGACCCCTTATCCGAGCACGTTGACCTGGCCGGCCGCAGAAAAGAGGGGGGGACAGAGCGCGGCCCCCCCCTCTCCTGAACCGCACCAGGCCACATGCCCTCAACATTGGGAGGGTGTTTTGGGGTGCCCCCCAAAACACCTTGTCCCCATGTTGATGAGGACAAGGGTCTCTTCCCCACAACCCTTGCCCGGTGGTTGTGGGGGTCTGCGGGCAGGAGGCTTATCGAAATCTGGAAGACCCCTTTAACAAAGGGGCCCCCCAGATCCCGGCCCCCCCCCTGTGTGAAATGGTAATGGGGTACCTTGTACCTCTACCATTTCACGAGAAAAAAAAAGTGTCAGTGTAAAAAAAGACAAGAGCCGGTTTTTGACAAGTCCTTTATTATCTTCTTTTCTTCTTTCCTTCGAGTTTCTTCCTTCTTCTTCTTCTTCTTCCTCTGCTTCTGTCTTGGGTCTTCTATTCCCGCATCTTGCCCGGCGTGTTCTTCCATCTTCTTCCGCTGTCCTTCTCGTCCGCATCTTCTTCTCCTTCTTCTTCTTCGCCGGAGCGGCCGCTTCCAATTGAAATCCCCGCTGTCTGCCGGACCACGCCCCCCCTCTGACGCCACGGGCAAGCTCTTAGGAAAGTCCCCGTGTGGTGCCTGTGCGTCAGAGGGGGGCGTGGTCACATGTTCCAGAAAGCGGGCAATTCAATTGGAAGCGGCGACTCTGGCAAAGAAAAAGCCGCGCACGAGCTTCAAATTGAATTGCCCGCCCTCTCACTTGTGACCACGCCCCCCTCTGACGCACTTGCAGCACACTCCTAAGAGCTTGCCCGTGGCGTCAGAGGGGGGGCGTGGTCCGGCAGACAGCGGGGATTTCAATTGGAAGCGGCGCCTCCGGCGAAAACCAAGAAGGAGAAGAAGATGCGGACGAGAAGAACAGCGGGAGGAACAGAAGATGGAAGAACACGCCGGGCAAGATGCGGGCATAGAAGACCCAAGACAGAAGCAGAGGAAGAAGAAGGAGGAGGAAGAAGAAACCCGAAGAAAAGAAGAAAGAAGAAAGAAGATAATAAAGGACTTGTCCAAAACCGGCTCTTGTCGTTTTTAACCCTTTACATTTTTTTTACTCGTGAAATGGTAGAGGTACAAGGTACCCCATTACCATTTCACACGGGGGGGGGCCGGGATCTGGGGGGCCCCTTTGTTAAAGGGGTCTTCCAGATTTTGATAAGCCTCCTGCCCGCAGACCCCCACAACCACCGGGCAAGGGTTGTGGGGAAGAGACCCTTGTCCTCATCAACATGGGGACAAGGTGTTTTGGGGGGCACCCCAAAACACCCTCCCAATGTTGAGGGCATGTGGCCTGGTGCGGTTCAGGAGAGGGGGGGGGCCGCGCTCTGTCCCCCCCTCTTTTCTGCGGCCGGCCAGGTCAACGTGCTCGGATAAGGGGTCTGGTGTGGATTTTAGGGGGGACTCCACGCCATTTTTTTTAAAATTTGGGGTGGAGTTCCCCTTAAATTCCACACCAGACCCGAAGGGTCTGGTTATGGATATTTGGGGGGAACCCCACGTCATTTTTTTTTAAAATTGACGGCGGGGTTCCCCTTAATATCCATACCAGACCTAAAGGGTCTGGTTATTGAATTTGGGGGGACCCCCACGCTTTTTTTTCCCTTTTTTTAATGAATGAATTCTCCTGCAAATGCCGGGAGCCGACAATTCATTATAGCCGCGAGTCAGTTTTAAATGGCTTTTTTACTTTGAAAAATGACATTTTGTGCAGAGACAGTTCTAACCACGGGAAACATGCGCTTTTTCACATGCTGACATTAGAGCCCCCCATAGTACGAAATTTAAAGGAAAATTACACTTTTATTATTGCACTTTTAGCATTATTAAAATCACTGCTCCCGAAAAAAACGGCCGTTTTAAAAAATAAAAAAAGCATTGGTACATGTCCCCTGGGGCAGGACTGAGGTCCCCAAACACTTTTTAGGACAAAACTTGCAGATTAGCCTTTAAAATTCACAATTAAGATTTCCCCCCATAGACTTATACAGGGAGTTCGGCGGCGGCTTTACTTATCAATCACATCGCGCTGCTGCTGCCGCCGGTTCATGCGCCTAATTAAGGCTTCATCCAGCGCACTAATTAAGGCATGTACCGGCGCAGCGCAGAGTCATTAGTAAATCAGCCCCAATGTGTTGCTTACTAATGTGATGAAAAATGCTGAGGTAAATAATGGGTTAATACAGTCTGTTTAGGGAAAAACAGCTGAGTCTTATGAAGTTAATGAAGCGGCGTCAGTGCACAGTGGTGAAAATGTGCAACTAGCTATGGCAGGGGTTACCACTGGGAGATGTGTGCCATTGCCCCTACCAACTGTGATATGTGCAACAGAGATGTCCCTGGAGACTTCACAGCAGCCTAAGATTTCCCAGGAAAACCGTGTAGCCACCCCAATAGGTGAGTGTATTACACATGAGGTGAAAAGTTGGTAGAGTGAGGCCCGGAGTGAAAGAACCAAAGGAAGAATAACGTAGGGCCATGACTGGGTGGAAGTATGGGAAACAGAGGGTTAACAAGTGCAGAAGGAGGAGTAGGGTAATGCGCTGAAAATAAGCTAGGAGAAGGGGCAGGATCCCTATATAAAGGGGGCGGGGGTGCACGTGGAGTCAGTGCGGGAACAGGATCACACAGGGAGGCAGTTTTTATACGCTGCTCATTATTTTAACATGGCCAACGTGGACTTGCTTTTGGCCAGGCTCAGGGCGGCGGCGGCATTGCGGGGACCAGATTGGCTGGAGTCACAGGCGGGGGGTCCCAGTACGTGGGTGCACCGTCACCACGCGCTCGGTGGTCTAAGCCGCAGGAGCGTTATTTGCCCGGCCCTGCTGTGAGAGCCCAGCGCCATCCTAGGAGCCCACACGTGGACCCGTCGACCCCTCCGGCTAAGCGAGCATCTGCTTTAGCCGGGGTTGAGGACGGACGGAATCCTCATCACCAGCGGGGCTACGTGCCACAGTGGCGCCCGGTCCTCGCCCGCACGTCAGGGTCAAACAGAACGCTCGGTCCCTCCCTCTACACCGGGCCCTGCAAGAGGGGAGATTCGGCGAAGGAGGAGCGTGACACAACCTGTGGGCCGTTCAGGAATGCAGCTGCTGGTTCCAGGGCAGCGGGGAGGCCGGAGGCCCCAGGTCACGGTGATGGACCGATGGTGAGGCCTAATCGGGGTTCGGGTCGAGGAGGAAAGCAAACGGAGTCAGCGCCGGCCGGGTCACAATGCAGAGGGCGATCCGCCTCCAGGCTGGGATCTGCAGCCTCCAGGCCTTCCTCGCCTGGGGGGCTGATGTCACTGATGACGCAGGCCATAGAGGAGAGATCGAAAGGGGAGGAGTCCGGATCGGAAGTTGAGGACCACCTGGAGGATTCGCCTTCGGATGCTCCTGCAACAACTGTGGGGGACGTGCCCAGTCAGCCTGGTAAGTCACTTCAATTGTCTTCTGGGGATTTAGCCACTGCTTTGTATAGATTGTTGGGGTGGGGGGCGGGGGTGCTCAGGTTGCTGGGGGTAATGTATTTCACGATGTGGTTTCACCCCCTTGTTGGCCCACGGGTGGCGGGCGACTCGCCTGCCGCCTCTCTCCCGCCCCCTTCCCATCAGACGGGTGGTTTGCTGGATTTGTTGGGGGGTTGTGGGACCTGGTTCAGCCATATATGGGGGGTCCGTATCACCCTCTCAGGCTGCGCTGTGGGTGGGGGTACCAAGGGGGTTTTGGATGATTCTTTACCCCCTGCGGTGGTGGCGGATGTCCCACTCGCCGTGGGGGCGGTTAAGGTTCTGGACAGCAGTTTGGTGGGTGAAAAAGGTGGAGATCTGGACGATCAGATATTGTGCGTATTGCAAATGCTGCAAAGTGTACGTGTGCTTCGAGGGGCCGTTAGGAGCGCATCTGAAGCAGAAGGTCAGGGATAAGATCGGAAGGGGTGAGTATGTAGAGATTTTTTCCCTGCTCCCGCTAGAAAAATTTAATCTGGATAGGGTCAAGCCGGATGACTAAGGAGCAGGACAAGGAGAAGAGGAGGTATAGGTTTATCCCCCTGTACTTTTGGCAATTGGCTGCAAGCATTTGCTTTTATGGCCAGTGTCATAGGGAAGAAGAGCCTGGAACATTGTTCTGCGCTGTTCTGCTATATGGACGCTATAGGGGAGGCTCACCGTGTGTATTGGGGGACCAGGTGGTTGTGTTACGACAAACAGTTTCGTCAAGGCCCGGCTGTTCACCCTTCCCTCCACTGGGATCACAAGGACATTAGTCTTTGGATGCGGATGATATCCGTGCCACAGGCACCGAGTCCTTTTTTTTGGGGGGGGGCCCGGGGTACATCCACCTCTGGACTGCCGGCCGTAAAAAAATGGGGGGTGTGCTGGCAATTTGACGAGGACTCCTGCAAGTTCGGGGGAGTCTGTTGTTTCAAGCACGAGTGCTCCAAGTGCGGGGGCAACCATCAACTGTCCCGGTGTTTAAAAAAAGGGAAGCGGGCGGGGACTCTGCTAACAAGAGGGAGGACGCCAGTGAGGGGGGAAAGGATGCTGCCTTTCCTAAATAGGTATCCTGACAGGGCGGCGGCCAGGCTACTGGCCTCTGGGTTTTTGGAAGGTTTTTTCATTCCGTGTTCTTTGTTGGAGGTGCCACCCTTGGCAAGGAACTTCTGGTCTGCTTTGGAGAACCCGGGAGTGGTTTCCGAAAAATTGGCCAAGGAGGTGGGGGTGATGGAGCTGGGACGGGTGGGTGGGGCATTTACAGAAATGCTGTTGCCGAATCTAGTGGTCTCACCCCTGAGAGTAGTGCCCAAGAAGGAACCGAATAAGTTTTGCCTCATTCATCACCTTTCCTTTCCTAAGGGGGGGTCGGTAAACAATGCCATCGATCCTGAGGCATGAACCGTGTCATACACTTCGTTCAAAGTGGCAGTGCTGTGGGTCCGGCGTTATGGGCAGGGGGCGCTCATGGTGAAGTCTGATATTGAGTCTGCTTTTCGCCTGTTGCTGGTACACCCAGACAGTTTTTGGCTGTTAGGGTGCCGTTGGCAGGAGGAGTTCTATGTGGATCAGTGTCTGCCCATGGGTTGCTCCATTTCCTGCGCCTTGTTCAAGACGTTTAGTTATTGTTTGGAGTGGGTGGTCAGGGACGTGTCGGGCTCGGACTTCGTTATCCATTATTTGGAGGATTTTTTGTGTGTGGGCCTTCATTCCTCCAATGTGTGTGTGCGATTGTGTTGGCAACGTTGTACCACATTGCGAAGAGGTTCGGGGTGCCATTGGCAGCAGACAAGACAGAAGGCCCTACCACGGAACTGAGTTTTTTGGGGATAGTGATTGATACAGGGCGATGGAATGCAGGCTGCCGGGTAACAAGGTGGAGAATCTTCGGCTGGAGATTAGAGGTATGTTGGGGTGCAACAAGGTGCAGCTGCCGGCGTTACAATCCCTGTTAGGTAAGTTGAACTTTGCCTGTCAAATCATCCCCAGGGTGCTTTGCCGACGGCTGTCGGCGGCTACGGCCGGAGTTGAGGGCCCCGATGCATTTCATTTCGACTGTCAGGGGAGCTCAAGCAGGTGTGGCACACATTTTTGGAGGAGTACAATGGACGTTCGCTCTGGATGGAGGTGGCGGTGAGTAACTTCGACCTGGACTTGGCCACGGATGTGACTGGGTCCACGGGTTATGGGGCTTTCTTCAGGGGACAATGGAGCGCCGAGGTGTGGCCAGATTCCTAGGTGGCGGCTGGGTTTGTGAAGAATCTGGTATTGCTGGAAATTTTTATGGTGGTATTGGCGATCGAGTTATGGGGGGAATCGTGTAAAAATTTGAAGATCAGGTTGAACTGCGAAAACATGGGGGTGGTTCAAGTCATCAACCAAATCTCTGTATCCTCGTTGCCGGTGCTTCGGCTGCTGCGCCATCTAGTGTTGCATTGTTAGCAATGGAACATTTTTATGTATGCTGTGCACAAGAGGTCGGTAAGTGGGCCAACATGGGTAGCATTCGTGAAGGTCTGGGAAGAGTGGTTAGAATTCACACGGCTGGCGGATGCTGAGCTGGGGGATGTAGAGATGGGGTGGTTGGTGGTGTACTTCGTTGCCAGGCATATGGAGGGTGGTGGGTCAGTATCGGCCCTTGATAAGAAAAAAGTTGGCAGGTTTGGCGTTTTATTCAAATTAGAAGGTTGCACTGATTTCCCAAAGGTTTCTGGGTGAAGCAGGCGGTCAAGGGTTACCGGAAGAGACATTCGCGCAAGGACACCCGCAGACCGGTTTCTTTTTCGGTCTTGCAGGCGATTTGTGGGGTTCTGGAGGCTGTTTGTTCTTCGGATTACGAGGTAAGTTTGTTTAGGGCCGTCTTTATGGTTGCATTTTTTGGGGCGTTTCAGGTGGGGGAGTTGGTCAGCCCTTCTAAAAAAAGTAGCGGGGGCTGCAGGTGGGGGATGTAAGGTTTGCGGGGGACAAGGTGGTATTTTGGCTGTGCCGGTCTAAGACGGACCAGACAGGAAAAAGGGTGGACGTGATTTTGTATTCACTGCCGGGTTCGGGGGTTTGCCGGTGCGGGTGGTTCGGGAGTTCCTGTCAGTGTGCCCAGGGATGGGTGGGCCATTTCTAGTGTATGGGGACGGATCGTTTGTGTCTAGGTTTCAATTTGTGGCGATGTTCAGGAAATGTTTAAAGGTGGCAGGGTTTGATGACGCGTAGTTCGCCGCACACTCCTTCCGTATAGGCAGGTTGGATGAGGCGGCGGTCAAGAGGATTGAACACTGGGAATCCAGGAGATTCTGGTCTTATGTATGCCCACACATGTTGCTGGATTGAGGGGGAGTTTGGTGTGTGGGCTGTGGGGTTCTGATGTTGAGGGGGATGCAAGGTTTCCTATTATCTGGGGGTGTGGGCCTGTGCCTGATTGTCACTGTTGCTATTTGTTTTTTCAGATGAAGGTCATTCATGCCTCGTTTGGATTTTGGGGCATTCATTTGTCTTTTGGGGGGCCAGGAGAGTGGATGCTGGGCCGGATGGTAGGCAGCTGGGCATTTCCAGGTGGGAGGCGAAGATTAGGTCGTTGGGTGTACCGGGGATCGGGTGGGGTACGGTGCCCCACCCCGTTCGCTCTCTCTGGATGGTGCAGTGTTGGTACAGCATGTGGGGGGTAATGACCTGGGGGTGAGTCCTATTGGGGAACTGATTGTGGCTGTTAAGTCGAATGTCTTGACGTTCCGCGCGGCTTTCCTGGGCATGTTGCTGGTCTGGTCGGACATAATTGCGCGGCCCACTTGGCGCATGGCGAGGTTGGTGGCTAGGCTCAATAAAGGCGAGGATTAGGGTGAACAAAGTGGTAGGGAGTGTCACGGAATGTCCCCGCACTCCGACCGAGTGCTTCCGTCATATACCGCTTCCTATTAGTCTAGACATAGATATCAGATATTCCAGCTGCCATCGACACACAACGAGACGAGACTTGTCTGTGTCCTAAGTATGGAGTGTTTAATAGAACCAAAACCACAATCTTATATACGGCAAAGAGGAGGCAACCAGAACAATAATCAACATGAGCTAATTATGAGTAGGGATGAGCCGAACACCTCCGCGTTTGGTTCGCACCAGAACATTCGAACAGACTGCCCGTTCACGCGAACATTTAGAACCTCATTGAAGTCTATGGGACTTGAACGTTCAAATTCAAAAGTGCTAATTTTAAAGCCCAATATTCAAGTTTTTGTTGGAAAACGTCTTTGAGAACCCGGGTCTTGCCCCAGGGAACATGTATCAATGGAGCAGCGATTTTAATGATGCTTAAAGTGAAAAAAAAAAAAATGAAAAATTCCTTTAAATATCGTACCTGGGTGTCTGTAGTAGTGGCACATGTTTAGAAATGTCCCTGCACAAAATTAGATTACTATAAAAAAAAATGTAATACTGCTTGCTGCTTTAATGTAATGTTTGGTCCCTGCAATTTGGATAAAAAGCATTGAAAAAAATAGCATGAGTTTCCCCGCCACCACTCCCCCCAGGTCATTACAAGACCCAGTGCCAATCCTGACCTCCCTGGGGCCCTAAGCAAAATGACATGGCACGTTAAAAATGAGAAGGGGGGGGGGCGCTGACGACAGTGACATGTCACATTAACCAAAAGAATACAAAAGTGTAGCGCTGAAATGACTAGGTGAAAATCAATACCATACAATATATGTTACAACATGTAAACAGTGAAAAATAAATGTGCATATAAGTCCTTCTAATGAAAGAAACAGCTATTGTGCCTGTCTGGCACGTAGTGCAAGTGGACAATTGCACCAGAAAATCCTGGTAGTCCTAAAAAAGTTTGTCTGGTGATTGAATCAAGTGAGTGAGTGACTGAACGTGAAAATTTGTGACTTCTTCAACGTGACGATCCCACCACCTAAAGAATTGCAGGCTTACCAGAACGTGTTGACCAATGGTGACATATGCCACAAGAGGTCAAACAAGGCTTTGAATGACGGATGTCATGAACAGTCCTCAGCAGGAAACATGCGCCCGATCAGTCAGGATGTCTTGCAATGGGATAGGATAGGCTGGAAACTGTACTTATTTTGAAATCACCATTGGTAGGCTCGATATGTTAAAAGTGCATGTAGAAAAGAAAAGAGGGTGGCCACATAGCGTAATTCCGTTTAACTAAAATTAGGTATTTATTCACAGCTAACAAACTCACATTTGGCTGGAATGAAAAGGTCCTTGCAAGTAAAATTAGGCAACAGTGGAGTCCTCCCGACATGTCACATTAACCACTTGAGACCCGAGCCTGTTTTTCAGATTCGGTGTTTACGAGACTAAAACTGTTTTTTTTGCTAGAAAATTACTTAAAACCCCCAAACATTATATATTTTTTTTCTAACACCCTAGAGAATAAAATGGCAGTCATTGCAATACTTTTTCTCACTCCGTATTTGCGCAGCGGTCTTACAAGCGCACTTTTTTTGGAAAAAAAACACTTTCTTGAATTAAAAAATAAGACAACAATAAATTTGGCTCAATTTTTTTATATATTGTGAAAGATAATGTTACGCTGAGTAAAATGATACCCAACATGTCACGCTTAAAAATTGCGCCCGCTCGTGGCATGGCGTCAAACTTTTACCCTTAAAAATCTCGATAGGCGACGTTTAAAAAATTCTACAGGTTGCATTTTTTGAGATACAGAGGAGGTCTAGGGCTAGAATTATTGCTCTCGCTCTAATGATCGCGGCAATACCTCACTTATGGGAGGCACCCTCTCCCGCCACCGATAACGGCGATCTCGCCGAATCCGCCACGGAGACCACCGTTATCGTTAACAGAACCGCCCCATGAAGAGATGGACATCTCGGTTGTGGCAGCAGCTGCTGCCGTTACCGAGATATCCATCTTCAAAAAAATGACGTCTTTAGACGTGGGGCGGGTCTGAAGTGGTTAAAGAAAGTTGAGAAGCGGGGGGAGGGGGTGTTCTGCTGTCTTAAATGACTCAGCCAGTGAGTTTAGAAGCGGGGTAAGGGGGCGAAAATGACTTCTCACCAGGCGGGGCCTCTAGAAATTTGGGGGGCCCTTTGCAGCTTTGCAGGGCCCTAAGCGGCTTGTATAGTGAGCCTATAGCGAGGATCGGCCCTGACAATACCCTTTGGCCCTATATACTTTGAACAGCAGTAAACAGGCGGTGCAAACAAGACATGGACTGTAGGTTTGTTAAGTAGAATCTGAACCATTTCATGTTGCTGGCTTAAGTGATTTTCTAAACAGAAGTGTGATTTTTAAACACAAGAGTTAAAAAACAGGAGTTGAAAACAGAAGTTAAGACAGGAGTCTTCTAAACTGTAAGTAACATCTTAAACTTCCTACAAGTAATTATATTGTAACTGGGAAATGTGTGCTAGCAGGGTTGAAGGTTTTGCTCAGTGCACAGTGTGTCACATGTATACAAAATTGGTGCAACAGCTCCAGGATGGATACCGCTGTGACAGATGTGAGCAGGTTGCCCTTCTGGAAGCTCGCATTAGAGATCTGGAGGAACAAGTTGCAACACTGGGCAGAAAGGACAACATTGAAAGGGGTCCTCTGCTCGCAGAGCAGGTGGTCAGTAGGGTTAATGTGGAGGGTGGAGGGGCAAGTCAGGATTATCAGATAGGAAGATGGGTTAATGTAGTTAGAGGGAGTGGAAGGGGCTTGCAGACAAGGAAGGCCAATCCTGTGTTTGTGCATCAAAACAAATTTGCCAAGTTGGGTGAAGATGTGGAGGTGGCTAACACAGAGGTGGCAGCCCTAGATGTTACTGCTACCCCTAACAGCCGGGAGAGCAACCCATCTAGTAGAAGTGGTGAGGGGAGTGCAGGTAGGCCTAGACAGTTGGTGGTAATAGGGGATTCTATAATCAGAAGGACTGATAGAATAATTTGTCGCCAGGATCGCCTCAACCGAATGGTTTGCTGTCTCCCTGGTGCCAGGGTTCGGCATGTGGTGGACCGGGTGGATAAATTACTGGGAGGGGCTGGGCATGACCCAGCTGTCTTGGTCCATGTTGGAACCAATGACAGTATACATGGAAGGTGGAGGCTCCTTAAGAATCAATTTAAAGAACTAGGCTGCAAGATGAAGGGAAGGACCTCCAAGGTGATATTCTCTGAAATATTGCCTGTGCCATGCACAACACAGGAAAGGCAGGGGGAGATTAGAGAGCTGAATGCATGGCTAAAGACCTGGTGTAGGAAGGAGGGATTTGGGTTTCTAGAGCACTGGGATGACTTTTCATTGGGGTGCAACCTATATGCTAAAGATGGTTTGCACTTGAATGGAAGGGGGTCTGCTGTGCTGGGGGAGAGGTTTAGGGGAATGCTGGAGGAGTATTTAAACTAGACTTGAGGGGGGAGGGTGAACGTGAATTACATCGGGCACACAGGTCAGTTAGGGGTCAGACATTAATGGAGAGTGGAATGGGGATAGATGGAGGTGGGGTTATGGCAGGTGACAAGAAAGTTCCCATGTTGCAAACAGCCATTGGAAATTATAGTGCCATTTGCACTACTAAAAATTATATGAATCATATGAAAAACGCCAGCGAAAAATGTAACAATACATTTAAGTGTTTGTTCACCAATGCCAGAAGCCTTCCAAGCAAAACAGGTGAGTTGGAAGCTCTGGTGCATGAGGAGAGTTATGATGTAATCGGTATTGCTGAAACTTGGCTTCAATCCTCACATGACTGGGCTATTAATATTCCTGGCTATGCTCTCTTTCGGAAAGACAGGGTAAAAAGGAAAGGTGGAGGGGTCTGTCTCTATGTGAGAAGTGACCTCAAAGCAAGCGTGAAAGAGGACCTGGTTGATGGAGAGTGTGATGAAGTTGAAGCATTATGGGTGGAACTGCATACAGATGTGCGTAGTTCAAAGCTAATCATTGGAGTTTGTTATAGACCACCCAATGTTAATGAGGAGGTGGAGACTCAGCTCCTTGCACAGATGGAAAGGGCTGCAAGGGCAGGGACGGTGATAATAATGGGGGATTTTAACTACCCAGAAATTGACTGGAATAATGGAATTTCTGGGACAGTTAAAGGACAAAAATTTAAAAACCTATTGCAGGACAATTTTATGGTCCAGTTTATTGAGGCCCCAACAAGGAATGATGCTCTGTTGGACCTGGTAATCTCAAACCATGCAGAGCTCATTACTAATGTTCAGATAAAGGAACACCTGGGTAGCAGTGATCATAACATGATTTCGTTTAATGTAAACTATAAGCAAGAAATACATACAGGAAAGATAAAAACACTTAATTTCAAGAGAGCAAATTTTCAAAGCATGAGGACTGCTCTCCAGGGCTTGGACTGGGAGGGAATATTGGCACCGATGAACACAGAACAGAAATGGGAATTCTTCAAAAAGACTCTTTGGAACCTCACTGCAAAGTATATTCCCATGGGCAATAAGTTTAAAAGGCTACAGATAAAACCTATGTGGCTCACGGTTAAAGTTAAAAAAGCTATAAACAATAAGAAAATAGCTTTTAAAAAATATAAAAATGAAGGAACACTAGTGTCGTTTAAATGTTACAAAGAATATAATAGAATATGTAAAAAGGAAATCAAGGATGCAAAAATTCAAAATGAACGACAGATTGCAAAAGATAGTAGGACAAACCCCAAAAAATTCTTTAAATATATTAATAGTAAAAAGGTCAAGTCTGAGCATGTAGGCCCTTTACAAAATAATCTAGAGTGGGTGACTGAGGACATAGAGAAGGCAAATGTATTAAATGCTTTCTTCAGCTCTGTGTATACAATGGAGAATGGGGGAGCTCATGTCGATATAGGGGGTGGGAGTGACACAGCCCCAAATCCACAATGGCTCAAAAGTGATATGGTCCAGAAATATTTAGACAGAATAAAGGTGGATAAAGCACCTGGACCAGATGGCATCCACCCACGGATCCTAAAAGAATTGAGCTCTGAAATTTCAAAGCCACTGTATCTAATATTTAGGGACTCATTAATGACAGGAATAGTACCACTGGATTGGCATAAAGCCAATGTGGTGCCCATATTTAAAAAGGGAACAAAGTCTTTACCTAGTAACTATAGACCTGTTAATTTAACTTCTATAGTTGGAAAGATACTGGAACGTTTAATAAAAGACCACATGGATGAGTTCTTGCTGGAAACAAACTATTTAAGCAGCAGACAGCATGGATTCATGAAGGACAGAAGTTGTCAGACAAACCTGATTTCCTTTTATGAAGAGGTAAGTAAAACCCTGGACAGAGGCGTGGCAGTGGACGTGGTATACTTGGATTTTGCAAAAGCGTTCGATACAGTTCCCCACACACGGCTCATGTGTAAGGTAAGGTCTACAGGATTAGATATATCAGTTTGTAAATGGATAGAAAACTGGCTGAAAGACAGAATTCAGAGAGTTGTGGTTAATGATTCTTACTCTGAATGGTCCAAGGTTATCAGCGGTGTACCCCAAGGTTCAGTGTTGGGTCCCTTACTTTTCAATATATTTATAAATGATATTGGGTCTGAGATCAAAAGTAACATTTCTGTTTTTGCAGATGACACCAAGCTATGCAGTGGAATAATGTCCTTACAGGATGTCTCCAATTTACAAGCCGACCTCAATGCTCTGTCTAATTGGGCGACTAAGTGGCAGATGAGGTTTAATGTTGATAAATGTAAAGTTATGCACTTGGGGGCTAAGAATATGCATGCATCATACATGCTAGGGGGAGTACAACTGGGGGAATCTGTAGTGGAGAAGGATCTGGGTGTTTTAGTTTATCATAAGCTCAATAATGGCATGCAATGCCAAGCTGCGGTTTCCAAAGCGAGCAAAGTCCTTTCTTGTATTAAGAGAGGTATGGACTCCAGAGATAGAGATATCATTTTGCCCCTGTACAAATCATTAGTAAGACCTCATCTGGAATATGCAGTCCAGTTTTGGGCACCAGTTCTCAAAAAGGATATCGGAGAACTGGAGAAAGTGCAGAGAAGGGCAACCAAACTGATAAGAGGCATGGAGGAGCTCAGCTATGAGGAAAGATTAGAGGAACTGAATTTATTCACTCTTGAGAAGAGGAGAATAAGGGGGGATATGATCAACATGTACAAATACATAAGAGGTCCATATAGTGAACTTGGTGTTGAGTTATTCACTTTAAGGTCAACACTGAGGACAAGGGGGCACTCTTTACGTCTGGAGGAAAAGAGATTTCACCTCCAAATACGGAAAGGTTTCTTCACAGTAAGAGCTGTGAAAATGTGGAACAGACTCCCTCCAGAGGTGGTTCTGGCCAGCTCAGTAGATTGCTTTAGGAGAGGCCTGGATTCTTTCCTAAATGCACATAATATAACTGAGTACTAAGTTTTGTAGGTAAAGTTGATCCGGGGTAAATCCGATTGCCTTTCGGGGGATCAGGAAGGAATTTTTTCCCCTCCGGTAGCAAATTGGATCATCGCTCTGCTGGGGTTTTTTGCCTTCCTCTGGATCAACTGTGGGTATGGAGTTGGGTGTATGGGAGGATGTACTGTGTTTTACTTTGTTTTATTTATTTATTTTTTTATGGTTGAACTGGATGGACTTGTGTCTTTTTTCAACCTGACTAACTATGTAACTATGTAACTATGTAACCATGTCATACTGTAATTGGAGCGCAACAAAGAGCCACATGCAAAGTATTGCATCAAAAATTGTTATTTGACGCCCCTGTTAAACAGGGGCAGAAAAATTGGGCCTTAGGCACAGCACAACACTGCAACCCCTCACAGATACTGTAATTGGAGCCACATGCAAAGAATTTTTTTTTTAAATGGTTATTTGATGCCCTTGTTAAACAGGGGCAGAACAATTGGGCCTTAGGCAATGGTGGCGGAGCCCAGAAAAAAAAATTCTTACTAGCTATCAGCAAGACCAGTGAGGAGGAAAAGGATATTTCATCAGCAGCATAACAGAACAGTCACTCATCATCAGCATAGGCAGTCTCAAAGGGATCTGACATTTAAAAAAAAATATTCAGTTACATCAGCATCAGGTGCTTGGTAGCTGGTGTTGATCCAAGCCTGATTCATTTTGATGAAGGTCAGTCGATCGACGGAGTCGGTGGAGAGGCGCAAACTTTGATCGGTCACAAAGCCTCCAGCAGCACTAAATGTGCGTTCTGAAAGAATGCTGGATGCAGAGCAAGCCAGTAGCTCAAGCTTACTGTGCAAGCTCTGGCCAGTGACCAAGACCCAGTAAGCCAGAGGATTTTTGGTGGGGAAGGTGTCCAAGTCGGATCTTGCCCCTAGGTATTCCCGCACCATGTAAACCAGACGCTGGCGATGGTTGCTGGAACCAATCAAACCTTGGGGCTTCGGACTAAAAAATTGTCTGAACGCATCAGTTAGACAGCCACCTTCTCCACCGCTCCTTCTGTGACTCACCGAAGCCTCAGCAACACGTTGTCCAGGACCAGAATTTGGTAATCCCCAGGTTCTGGGAACGCGTTGCACAGACCCTTCTGCAAGGCCTCTGTCACGTACCTTACCAGAGGCCGAAGTGCCGAGAGGGCTTCCCTTGCGACTCGAGTGCAGAACGCCCCCTGGAGGTGAGACAGGGGACGCTATGCCCAGGGGTGCAGGAGTTGCCGGCTGCGACTTGCTGGAGCGATGTTGGGGACCAGATGTGCACCAGGATACGTAGTCCGGCAGGAGTACCACGGAAGTACCAGAAGAGGCAGGAAACCCAGGGGCGGAGTCAGGAGCCGAGCCGGTAGTCATGCACAGAAAGCAGGGAGTGACTGGAACAGGTCAGAAGGCAAGCCGAGGTCATACACAGGATCCAGCAGACAGGAACAAGTCAAGGATAATCCGAGAGACAAGCCAGGGGTCATGCACAGGGAAATCTTGGTCAGGTAAGCCGGGTAGTCAACAGGAATACAGGAACAAGGATTCAGGATAAGGTCAGAGACTGACGATCATGCAGCAGTTGGGTGACTGCTGCAACAAGGTTTAAATGCGTAATGGTGCGCGCGCATGCGCAGTAAAGAACAATGTATTTGTTGTGTTGTTGCCCGTATGCGCGCGCATGCGCCTTGTGCTCGTATTTGCGGGGGCATTGTGCTCGTATGTGCGCGCATGCGCACTGTGCTCGTAGGTCCGTGCTGGGGAGGTCTGCCAGTTCTTCCACGGTCAATTCCCTGACAGCCTCCTGCAGAAGTTTCATCTTCTGCTCCCTCTTCGACGGCAAGATAAGCTCCGCAACCTAACTCTTGTAACGTGGATCAAGGAGAGTTGCCAGCCAGTATTGATCCCACTCCTTGATACCACGAACACGAGGATCCTTACGCAGGCTTTGCAGGATCAAGGAGGCCATGCAGCGTAGGTTTGCTGAGGCATTCGGGGCACAGTCCTCTGGGTCACTGAGGACGACAGGATCCAAAGCCACCTCATCCCAGCCATGTAAAAGTCCATGGGTTCCTTGGGACTGTAAGTGATTCCTTGAAGACTGCTGATGCTGAGTGCTAGGCTCCACCTCCATGCTGCTGATACAATCATCCTCCTCCTCCTCCTCTTCCTGTGTGCTAGGTGGGCAAGCAGGACCACTGTCTGGTTAAAGGGGGCCTTGAGAGGTAAGGAAGTCCTCCTCTTTCTCCCTCTGTTCTGCCTCAAGGGCCCTGTCCATTATTCCACGTAGTGTGTGCTCCAACATGTGAATAAGAGGGACAGTCTCACTGATGCATGCACTGTCACTGCTCACCATCCTAGTGGCCGCCTCAAATGGTGACAGGACAGTGCATGCATCCCTGATCAAGACCCACTGGTGTGGGGAAAAAAAAACAAGCTCCCCTGACCCAGTTCTGCTGCCATATTGGCACAGGTACTCATTGATGGTCCTCTGCTGCATGTGCAGCCGCTGCAGCATGGCCAATGTAGAGTTCCATCTGGTAGGCATGTCACAGATTAGGCGGTTCTTGGGCAGGTTGTATTCCCTTTGGAGGTCTGTCAGCCGAGCAGTGCCATTATATGATCTCCGCAAATTCACACAGACTTTCCTGGCCTACTTCAGGACATCTTGTAAGCCCGGGTACCTGCCCAAGAACCGTTGCACCACCAAATTCAGGACATGAGCAAAACAGGGCACATGGGTCAGTTTTCCCTGTTGCAGGGCAGAGAGGATGTTGGTGCCATTGTTGCTAACCACCATTTCAGGCTTAAGCTGGCGTGGCGTCAACCACCTTTGAGCCTGCCCCTGCAGAGCTGACAGAACCTCGGCCCCAGTGTGGCTCCTGTCTCCCAAGCACACCAGCTCTAGCACCGCATGGCATCTCCTGGCCTGCATTCCTGCGTAGCCCCTCGTATGCCTACGGAGCACGGCTGGTTCCGAGGAGACATCAGCACAGGAAGAGGCCACAGAGGAAGAAGAAGAGGAGGGGATGGAGGAGAGAGGTGTGTCACAACCAGTAGTAGTGTTTTGGAGGCGTGGTGGCGGAACAACCTCCAACACTACTGTACTTTGCCCTGCGTCCTTCCCAGCTGCCAGCAGAGTCACCCAATGCGCCATGAAAGAGAGGTAACTTCCCTATCCATGCCTGCTGGACCATGAGTCAGCAGTAAGATGCACCTTACCACTGACCACCCTGTCCAGCGAGGCATGGACATTGCCTTTCACATGGCGGTAGAGAGCCGGAATTGCCTCCCGTGAGAAAAAGTGGCGTTTGAGGACTTGCCACTGAGGTACCGCACATTCCACAAACTCACGGAAGTGGGCAGAATCTACCAACTGAAAAGGTAGCAATTCAGGACGTATTTCTGAAGAAACAGATAGGGCGACTTTTGCACTTTTCTGATGGACACCTTATAGTAGGGGGTGATTTGAATATACCCTTATTGCCGATGGAAGATACCTCTTCAGGAACATCGTCGACATTGCGTGACACGCGTAAACAAATTGGATCGACGTTCCACTCCGCACAGCTGATTGACGTCTGCCGTCTTTTTCACCTGGGTGAGCGGGACTATACTTATTTTTCAAAACCACATCAAACGTATTCACGGATTGATTATTTTTTAGTTCCCCACGGTCAGCTGCACGCAGTAGAAGACACTTTGATCGGGTCAATTACATGGTCCTGACCATTAGTATGCGATATGTTTTATCACACGTACGTATGAGACAAAAATTGCAGTGGAAACTCAATGAAAGCCTCTTACAAGATGTGGAATAGTGTTGCTCACGAATATTCGCATTGCGAATATTCGTTACGAATATTGCATAATTGAGTATTCGCGAATAACTCGAATATTGCGGTGAATATTCGCTATTGCGAATATTCGTATTTTTTCAAATTTATTTTTAAAACAGATCACATCCTAGTGATCTCCATCAACGTCTAAAAGCATTGCTGGTATGATTAGAGACCCTGGGCCGAGTAGCTGAGGCGATCCTTTTATGTTGCCGAATATTTGCGAATACTTTCTCTGCCCTTCTGTGTTTTGTGTATGAAAAAAAAAAAATTGCTTTAGTTTAGTCATATAAGTTTGTGTAAGTAGAGTTAGTGTGTTTAGTGCATATTAGTTTAGTAATCCAGGAAATGATCTCCGTTTTCACGTGTTGACGAGAATTTCGCAATCAATTTCACATTCGCATTAGCGAAATTTCGCATTCGCATTTTGCGAAATTTCACATTCGCATTAGCTTTTTGATAAAATATCACGAATATTCGATATTAACGAATATTTCGCGAATATTCTTCTATATATTCGTGAAATATTGCGAAATCGAATATGGCATATTCCGCTCATCACTAATGTGGAAGTCCTGGCTGATGTGGTCAGAGAAATTGGGTATTATTTTGACATTACTGCAACACCAGATAGCGACTTGGGGGTAGTGTGGGAGGCCCATAAGAGATGTCCTTATTAAGCATGGCGCAAGACTGAAGCGCAACTGGATATGTTACTTACTAAGTTACATAATCTAGAGACCTCTCATAAAGCAACTCTGACTAGACAACTCGGATCTGAACTGGACATGGTACGTTCAAAGATAACCAATATCCTGCAATTTAAAGCTAAGGCGGCAATGCAGGTGTGCCGTAGAAAAGTGTACGAATCAGGTAATAAGTGTGGTAGGCTTCTTGCCCAAACTTTACGGACACAGCGAACTGCGTCCTACATACCACACATAGTAAACTCCACAGGTCAAAAAAAATCATTACCCCAACAAATTGCCCAGGAATTCGGAAACTTTTATGGCTCTTTATACAACCTGAGTGTACCTACCCCCGCACATGAAGCTATGGCGTTATATTTGTCCCAATCTGCTATGCCTTCATTCCAGCCTGAAATATGTGAGCTTTAGGAAGACCCTATTTCATTGACCAAACTCCAACAAGCCTTAGACAGTACGAAACCGGGCAAAGCACCGGGACCAGATGGTTTTACTACTGCATATTATAAGGCCTTGTTTCCATCTCTAGGACACTGTTTAGTAGACCTGTTTAATGGCCCAGAAAAAGTCTTTCATAAAACTACATTACAAGCACAGATATCGGTCATCCCGAAGGAAGGTAAAGACCCAACCCAATGTGGGAGCTATCGGCCTATCTCTCTCCTCAATACTGATTTTAAGTTATTTACTAAAATTTTGGTCGCCAGACTCCAACAGCACCTACCGTCCCTCATTCATCTAGACTGATCTGAGTGGGGTTTGTCCCAACTAGGGAAGCCAGGGACAATACCACTAAAGTCTTAAACCTGTTACACATTGCGGTAGATAGTAAAACACCATGTCTGTTTTTTTGGACGGACGCCGAAAAGGCGTTCAACCGGGTTAACTGGGCGTTCATGTTCGAGATCTTGCCATATGTAGGCCTGGGGAGCAAGGGGAGCAAGATGCTTCATTGGATAACTGCAGCCTATACTGAACCTACGGCCAGTGTTAGAGCTAATGGGGTTCTTTCAGAGACCTTCACAGTTACCAACGGCACTAGACAGGGCTGTCCTTTATCACCCCTCCTGTTTGCACTTTCTCTGGAACCCTTCCTGTGCCACATCCGACTGAACTCAAACATCACATGCATAGAAGTGAACGAAAGGCAATATAAGATCTCTGCCTATGCCGATGATCTGATGTTCACCCTTACAAATCCCATGATTTCCCTGCCAAATCTGTTACGCAAATTTGAATTATATGGCCAGCTCTCCAATTTTAAGATTAACTATAATAAATCTGAGGCAATGAGTATAGGGATCCCACCTACTCAACTTACTAGACTTAGAGATGGCTTCCATTTAAAATGGATGGATACGGCTCTGACATATCTTGGTATCCATATACCTACGTCCTTTTCCTGAGTTTTTAAGTTAAATTTTCCACCTCTTTTAAAGTCAATCCAACTGTCGCTGGACCAATGGAGTAGGGGTTTGCACTCATGGCTGGGCCGCTGTAATATTCTTAAAATGGCGGTGTTGCCTAAACTCCTCTATCATATTCAGGCCCTTCCAATTCACATTCCTAGGAACTTCTTTAAACAAATCCACTCTACCTTTACTCGCTTCCTATGGTCAGGGAAGCACCCACGACTGAGTAGGGCGACACTCTCACTACCTAAATCACACGGGGAGTTAGCATTATCAGACATGCGTCTCTATTATCAAGAATGCCATCTTAGTAAACTTCTTGACTGGAATAGGCATAAGGACATTAAATTGTGGACGCAGCTGGAGCAAGTTTCGAGTGAAATTCCTCTTATTAGAATCACCTGGTGTTATACAGCCATACTACCTAAAGTTAAACAACACCCACTAATAGGTAATACGGCTGGAGAGTGTGCACGCCTGTTATTGGGACCCCCTTTCTCAACATACGAATCCCCTCTAAGACCAGTAATAGGTCACCCTCAATTTGGACCAGGCTTACATGATAGGATTTTTTGCAAATTACGGGAAACGGGAATTCACCAGGCGTCACATTTAAGTACTCTGGGTAGATGGAGGACGTGTTCTGAGCTGGTGGACCCTGATGGTCAGTTTAAATTAGACTTTATGAGAGCTTTACAGTTAAGTCACTTTCTTAGGACCATTGCACCACCCCCCCCGACGCTCTGCAACATCCACTTACGACCATAGAAGAGCTTTGCTCAAAGACTGGGGTGATTACCCACACATTATCTTTGTTTTTTTTTTTTAGTTTTTTTTTTCACAATCAAAGGATTTTATTAAGGATTATGCAAAGCATACAGGAGACATTTTGTAACAGCGTGTAAAATCTGGTATAACAATTAAACAGAATAACTACGTATGTCGGCGTACACTTAAATATAATAGGAACTGACAGGGCTTTAAGTAATCAATACAAAACACAAGTTGAATAAATGTGAATACAGGAAAGGAGAAATATTAGGGAGGGGGTGAGAAGGGTGAGAGCAGGGTAGGATGGGAAGGGAGGGGGAGAGGGTGGGTAGGGGGAAGGAGATAGGACCATTGTGGAAGAAGTCAGCCAAGCTTAGTGGATATAATGTGACTTGACACCCGGAAATTTGAAAAAGCGGATAACCGGCAAAGACAATCATTTGTGCATGTTACAAGCAAGAGAGGGTCATATAACAGGATCATTGGTACAAGTTTTGGTACTCAGCTGAATATGTAAATAGGAACCATGGTTGCCATATGTCATTAAAGTTGGGGCTCCTTTCGTGCTTCATGGCAATTATTTCCTCCATTTTGTATATGTATGTAACCCTGTCCAGCCACTCTCTGAGCCCTGGAGCCTGGGTTGATTTCCAGTGAAGGGGAATGAGGGTTTTGGCGGCATTTAGTAGATGTCTGGTAAGGTTTTTTTTGTATTTACTGATTGGGAGATGGTTTATGTGGAGCAAGCATGCGGCTGCGTCAAGCGCAATCGTTGTTTCAGTGATGTGTCTTATCCATTTAATCACATTTTGGCAGTAAATACAAATGACAGAGCATTCCCACCATATATGTAGGAATGAGCCTACTTCATTTTTGCAGCGCCAACAAGTGTCTGAAGCATTGTTGAACCATTTTTTGGTTCTTTGTGGTGTGATGTACCAATGCGTGAGTATCTTGTATGAGATCTCCTGATGTCTGGTACTCAAGGAGCATTTGTGTGAAAGAATGCATGCTTTCTCCCACTGCGATTCATCTATGCTAATACCCAAGTCTTTCTCCCACCGTAATTTGTGTCCATTTACATTAGTTTGTGGTGGCTGTATAAGCCAGGAGTAGGCTAGCGAGGTGGTGTGTGGGACTTGGTCTCGTTTATAGCATAAGCTTTCCAGAGCAGTCATTGGGCGACTATATGCGGGGAGAGATCTAGGGTTGGCCAGAAAGTGTCGTAGTTGGAGGTGAAACCAGAAACCCGGGAAAGTCTCCCCATGTTCCGCCCTCATCTCAGCATACGTCTTCACTTTGCCCCCAGAGATGCAGTCAAAAGCTAAGAGGTTCGGAACCCTCTTTCCCTGAATGCCCGGGGGGAAATCAGGGTTGTCAAAGATAGGAGTGAGGGGGCCCGGAGCTGTTGCCAGTCCATGTTTTGGTGCAATTTTATGCCAAATTTAAAGTCTATTCGCAATAAGAGGGTGCTTCGTGGAGTTGGGCATTTTGGAGTGGGTGGTCCAGGGCGCATATAGGGTGTGGTGTGGTGCCATTTGCCTTTCCAGTTTGACCCAATCTTTGTCTTTACTGTGGCAGTGCCAATCTATTATACTGGTGATATGAGATGCTTGATTGTACTTTTTATAATCTGGGAGACCTATGCCGCCTTTGCATTTTGGGAGGGTTAGGAGTCTGGCGGTAATTCTGGGGTTTTTATCAGCCCACATGAATCGCCTTTGTAATGTAAAAAGTTTGGTAAAGAATGATTCCGGTATGTGTATTGGGAGGGCATTGAAAATGTATAAGAGCCTGGGAAGAATTGTCATTTTTAGGATCGAGGCTCTTCCGAACCAGGAGAATAATTTTGGGGTCCATTTTTGAAGGTCAGTGGAGATTGATCTAAGTAGTGGAGGGTAATTAGCGTGAAAGAGGGAGTCTATGGTGTTTGTCAGGTGCACCCCTAAGTATTTGAGGGATGAAGAGACCCAGTGAAAGGGATGGTTAGACTTCAAATGGGTGATCTGGTCATGGGTGAGGGTCAGGTTCAAAGCTTCCGATTTGGATTTGTTTATTTTGAAGTTTGAAATATACCCAAACGTTTCGAATAGTTTTTGTAGGTTGGGGATGGAGAAGAAGGGTTTTGTGAGGAAGAACAGAAGATCATCCGCATATGCGGCAATCTTGTACTCGGTCTTGCCTATCCTAAAGCCACTCACATCTTTAGACATATTGACTGCTCTGATCAGTGGTTCTAATGATATAATAAAAAGGATGGGGGAAAGGGGGAAACCCTGGCGAGTCCTGTTTTTTATGTTTATCGTGTTGGATAAAGTGTTGTTGACTTTAATTCTCGCCTGTGGATGTTGGTATAAGACTGACAACCAAGACAGCATGCCCTCCCCCATCCCTATGTGGGAGCAGGTGGAGAACATGTAGTCCCAGGAGATTCTATCAAAGGCCTTTTCGGCATCGGTGGAGAGTAGCATTATATTTGTTTTAGAAATTTGTGTCGAGTAAATCAGGTTGAGTGCTTTCGTGATGTTGTCACGTGCTTCCAGGCATGAAACCCATCTGCTCAGGGCCTATAATTTTGCTGAGAAGGGGTTTCAGTCTGTTGGCCAGGATTTTTGCCAGGAGCTTTAAATCAATATTCAATAGTGATATGGGCCTGAAATTGGCGCAGTCCGAGTGATCCTTTTCTGGTTTGGGGATCACTGCAATGTGAGCCAATAGGAAGGAGCTAGACTCATGCTTGTTCTTGGCTAGATGGTTGTATGCGGACATAAGTGGCTTGCATATACTATTCGTGTAGGTTTTGTAGTATTGGGAGGTAAAGCCGTCGGGGCCTGGGCTCTTCCCGGCTTTCAGGTCTAAGATGGCTGTTTGTATTTCTGTCACATTGATAGGATCATCTATTTTAGACACGTCGTCATGATTTAGTGTGGGAAGTTCACTGTCCTTTAGAAATTCCAGTATGGCTTAACTTTTGGAGCTCGTGATATAGTGGGGTTTATGTTGTTCGGGGAGATTATAAAGTTTATCGTAGAACTTTGAGAAAAGTTCAGCAATTTTCCCGGGGTCATGGTTAAGTACCCCCATTCTATCTTTGATGTCATGGATGTGATTTGTAGATTGTGCGTCCCTCAGGGCCTTAGCTAAAAGTTTCCCACTTTTATCCCCTTGTTCGTAGAAGATGTTCTTCTTGAAGAAGAGAGCCTACCTAACTTTTAAGTCTAAGATCTGTTTTAGGGAGGATCTGCATTTTGTCAGCTCCTCTTCAACTGCAATTGAGAGGGACTGCTTATGTTGAATTTCCAGATTGGCTATTTGTTGAGATAATTGGGTTATTTCCCTTTCTCTCTCCTTCTTCCTCCTCGCCCCCCCATTTGATTAGTTCTCCCCTGACCACCGTCTTGTGTGCCTCCCAGTCGGCCCGTTTTCAGCTCACAGGTCCCGTGGATTGACGGAGCTTCTCTATACCGCAGCCATCCTCGCTGCGCGCCAAGCCACGCCCCCACATTATCTGTGACGTATGCTCAGGGAGACCAGGGAGACCACCAACTCCCGACTCTACTGAAATGGGAGAGAGACCTAGACCGTCATTTTACCTTGAATGAGAAGGACCGGATAATTCAGCTCACTCATAAGTCTTCCAGGTGCTCTAAGTATCAGGAAACCAACTATAAACTCCTTACACGTTGGTATAGGACCCCGGTCCTTTTACATAAATTATTCCCGACGTCTTCTGACCTTTGTTGGAGGTGTCAGAACAGTAGGGGTACCCTTCTACATATATTCTGGTCGTGCCCCCTCATTAGGGGGTTCTGGGAGGGGGTATGTAAAAATTGAACAACAATTCACAGACTTTATGATCCCGGAAGACCTGGCTTTTTTCCTTTTGCACGTAACTGATATCCCGATACGAGTTTATGAAAAATCAATTAATCGTCATCTTCTCGATGCAGCCAAACATTGTATACCCCTTAACTGGAAATCACTGCACCCCCCGTCTATAGCTTTCGGGCTCCAGAGGGTTGATGAAATCGTCCGCCTAGAGGACTTGGTCCTCACTGGACAAAAGCGACAAGAGGCTTACAAAAATATCTGGCAGCCCTGGAATATATTCAGGTACTCAATAGAGGGCCATCTCCTCAGAGAGACCGATAAGTTAAACTGATAGTTCCATACATACCATCATCGGACCATATACACCATACTTTATAAAAATACCTGGGAAGTGATTTAGGATTTAGGATAATATTGCATTAAAGAATTGACAGGTAAACCTCCATGCCTGCAAATTCCCTTTCTTCCCTCTTCCCTCTTGATTCCTCACTCCCCCCCCCCTTTTTTCCCCCTCTCTTTCTTCTCTTTTCCTTTCTTTTATTCTTTATTTGATTTTCATTTCCCTAAGAAAATGGAAAATAAATATAACTGTTGAGTTTATGTTATCCATGCAGATGCACAAGCAATATTGCTGATTGTTCTTATTGTTGTGTTCTTTTTTGTGGTCTATGTGGACCAGTTTCTTTTGATATCAAAAAGAAAATTTGAAAAAAAAAGTAGCGGTTGAAGTGCTAGCAATTTCGCTAAGCTAGCATTCAACCGCTGGGCATGTGGATGGCTGGGAGAGTACTTCTTTCGGCTCTGCAGCAGCTGGGGCAGGGAAATTTGTCTGGTACTGTCAGTAGATTGCCTGCATGTACTACTAGGTTGTGACACACCTATTTCTACACCTTCAGTCCTATCAGTGCAGGCTTTAGAGAGGACTGAGGGTCTAGTGGGGTTGGAGGTCCCAGCTGATGAGGGACAAAGGGGGGTCCGCTTTGTTCTTTGGTGTGGGTTTTTCATGTATGCTTGCCAACAAACTGCATGGCAGGTCGACATATGGAAAAAAGGAAAAAACTGCGCTAAAACTTACATAGGAAAGAAAAGGGAGCTAAAACATAATAAAATGTGGTACCCCAGGTGATGCAATCTACATGTAAACAATAAATACAAGAAATGAACATAAGAAAAAATTAAATCGCGCTACCACAAATAGAATAAAATATAAATATATAAATGACCACAAATCAAATAAGTGAGTAAACACAAAAAATAAAGAAGGGTGACCTATGATGGCCGCTGGACAATAAACGATCACCTAATAGATATTATTAATGACGAAAACATATGGTGATGAAAATAAATGTCCCTATGCTGAATTTCCAATTAATATATAAGAGAAAAAAAGTCAGTGAAAAAGTAAACACCGGTGCTCCTGAGTCACAACAAGTTAATAGAAGTGGTCAAAAAACAAAACAAGTGTATCCTCCACCAAGCTTATAGAGTAGTCTCTTACCAGAAACCAATGATCCCTAATGACAAAGGATCAGATACAGCATATACGGAGATTCACTCGTGTGATGTCAGACCGTCACTCCCGGTAAGAGCTGGTAGCCAGGAACATGCAGCAGTATGGATACCCACCATGCAAAAACAATCAAATGCTCCACATAGTGTATTAAACTTAATAACATTTTTATAAAAAAGGGAATAAAATGCACTTACAATTATGCAATGAAAAAACGCCTTAAGAATTAATGTGCCGGCCGGAACACAAGAAAAAACTTCAGGCACTCGCCCTACGTCCGTTTCAATATAAACTATCGTCTTCCAGGTCGACATATGTCTAGTCAAGCATGTGCTGCCCAAGTGGGTCATGTTTTGGCCACGCGAGATACGCTTGAGACATATGTTGCAAATAGCAACAGTGCGATCTACAGCTTACCTTAAAAATCATATTTTCTTGCTCATACATCACAGGATACAGAGCCTTACTTAATGGGATGTCCCATAGCAATGCTAAAATGGAAGGGGACATAGATCAGAAATAAGATCACCATTGGGCCAGAGGATCTATACTGCTGCCTGCAGTACACTACGCCCAAAGGCGGCATCCTCATACCCTCTCACATCTACCTGGTTTAACTTAGTAAATGTATGGACCGAAGACCAAGAAGCAGCCTTAGACCACTTTCACACTGAGGAGTTTTTCAGCCGGTACAGCGCTAAAAATAGCGCTGCTATATAGCCTGGAAAACTCCTGCCCAGCCTTCTCAATGTGAAAGCCTGAGGGCTTTCACACTGAGGCGATGCACTGGCGGGAGAGAAAAAAATCTCCTGCCAGCAGCATCTTTGGAGCAGTGAGAGGAGCGGTATGTATACCGCTCCTTCACCGTTCCTTCTAATTTAAAACAATGGAAAAACCGCGGAACTACCACCCACAATGCGCCTCTGCAGAGGCGCATTGCGGGCGGCATTAACCCTTTATCGGCCGCTAGCGGGGGTTAATACCACAACGCTAGCAGCGCTATACCACCACCACGCCTCCCGCTTCAATGTGAAAGGGGTCTTACAGATCTGAGCCATGGAGGCCTGGTGATGCACCGCCCATGAAGCACCAACTGCTCTAGTCGAGTGCGCTTTCACCTGAAAAGGAGGAATCTTCTTTTCTCTTATCGTCCATGGACAGACAAAGCTCCTTAAATCTTGACAAGTGGGTTATGTTCCTGTTTACAGGAGAGGACTAGGCAGAAACATGTTAGATAATTAAATAAATGTTACTTTAACAGAGTTGAACAGCCCCACCCAGGGGGCGGTCCCTCCAGACATAACCCTCCTCCCTGCAGTATGCAGCCTCATTTTTTTCTGCCTAGCAAAAGAGGACGTATGGCTCCCTTTGGGCCCAGCGCCCTGAGGAATTTTTTATTTTTATTTTCTTTTCTTATTTTATTGAGAATCTTCTATCAACTGTCCGCTGAGAGACAGGCTGGATATATAGATCCTTGTAGTCTCCTCAGTCTGGCCAGCGAGCGTCAGCACACCAATGCAAAGAGGCTGGGTCTGCCACGGCATACCCCATGATTTCTGGGGTGGCCGGTGAGCTTTTGCTCCAGGGTCCACACATGACTGGGCTGTGGTGTTGTCTCACTCACAGTGGACCGGGCCGACAGCTACTCCATTGCGGTTGTCCTTCCCGCCTCGGTGGGCTGGTATGCCTGGGCATTCCTGGTGTGAGGGGGTCCTCTATTGCTCTGCTGCCGTGTAAATGGAGTTAATCCGCGCTAACCCAATAGCTGTGTATAGAAGTGTATGGGATAGTGCTGCTGGGAACAGAATTAATATAGAATCCAGCACACAAACCTCTGCAATTAAATAATTAGTTTGAATAGAGAACTAAGTAGAAATGTGAAAGAGAATATATATTACGCGCAACCCAAAAAGTCATATATCTCATTGACTATAGTGACACAAATGTCTATTAAACAATTGGTGATTAAACAGTGAGAGTGATCCGATCGAAAACACATACAAGGTGATCCGATCATAAACCACCCTTAATAAATCCTCATTAGTGATGGTGATCTTGAAAGTCCAAGACAAAAAATGAAAATTATAAAAACAATTATAAATACTGGTGGTTGTTAACCCACAGAAAAGTGTCCAAAAAATAAAAACACCAAAATTAAAGTCCACAAATGGTGTAACACTGTAGCGACTGGTTCACAGATTGTCATTCAAATCTCCAAGGCTAGACACTTCTCTGGAATAAAGTAGATGGCCGCTTACCAGAAAAGAAGGACCCCCATTACAGGGATCGAATCAGCTCAACACACACAGGATGGTTTGTCTGGCTCAACGAGATTAGAATCACTTCTCAGCAGGGAACAGCTTCTGGTTGTATTACCGAGACCTACAAGGTGAGCCTCTGGGCTCCTGGATACGCACGTACCGTCTCCTCTCAGGACAACAGGGGGGGGCATCCAGCAAGCAAAAAATATGGTAACAGAAAAAAAGAAGAAAAAACTTCATGGTGCAGGTAAAAAACACTTGCTCTTTATTAAACCGAGCAGGTTACTGACATCCAAAAAAGTTCAATACATAAACATAAATCTAAAAAACACACACACTGCCAGTGTCTCAGCTCACGCCTGACCAGCTGGTGTGTGATAACGTCTGAGTCCTTGGCTCTACCCGACGCTGCGTTTCGCCGTTACAAGGCGTCTACTGGGAAAGGAGGCTAAGGTGTCAGACGTCTCACAACCCTTAAATATCATGACAGGAGTGGTGACAATGGAAACAGGCAACTACTCAAAAGCCGGCCTGTTGTCAGCGGACTGAAAGGCAAATTAATGGTAACCTCCAATCCGCCTGCTACACATGACCAGGCGGCAAACGGCACCGGTGCAAACAATCCACATAATATACATATATTGTCTTTGTGCGGTCTAAGATACATTTTTTTAAATGTTACTAAACACATACATAGGTTTGCACAAAAATGTACTGGTTGGACAATGTAAGTGTTAAATCAATATAGATAAGAATATATAAAACAATATATAAAAATTCATATATAGAAAATTCAAGATCTACTTCCCATTGCTTAGTCTATCTCCACTACATATCTTCCCCTACCCTGTATGGGAGTTAAAACACCCTGAGAGAGAATCATTACTTAAAATGACACATCCTCGGGACAGTAAAATAGGGGGGGGGGAGAAGGGGGAGAGGGCAAGGGGAACAAATAAAAAATAAAAAATTAGTTAAATATTATTGTTATCCTAATCAACTATTAATTCATTAAAAATATTAAAATATAAAAATATAAAAAAACATTTCATTAAATTGTTCAATGGGGGAAAGAGGTGTTAAAATTATTTCATATAGCACCTTTAGCTATTTTCAATATAGCAGTTAATGTCCCATTCTATGTTTAAGCCCCACGAGCTAAAACACTTCATGTCATAAATCCATTGGGTCTCTCTGCAGATCTTGGATCTTGGTGCGCTCAGGTAGCGCAGGTCCGAAGATCTTGTTACATTTAAGGACAGGCCAATGCTTACGTATAATCTTGGCCACCCACCAGAAGTGAGATGAGAAAGTAGTCAGGAAGGACCATTGCAGCTCATTTGGTGTATTACTTTTCTCCTTAATTTTAGACACTAACATGGTCTGGCGGTCCACGGAAGATACAGCCTGCAGTTCCTCATCTAATTTGGATGATTCATATCCCTTTTCTAGGAAGCGTTTTTTCAACACCAAGGCCTGTGATTCAAAATCTTGTAGATGTAATTACGCCTCATCCTTAAAGTGGATGTAAACCCCAATTTTTTTTTTTTTTTTTTTTGGATGTCACAATGTAGAGTATAAGATTTCCTATCATCTGTGCCCAGTCTTGCCACACAGAGTTAATCCAGCGCTGAGTAATCCTCTTTTAATGTTCAGTGAAAATGAACAGAATTCCAGATAAAAACTTGCCAAATTATAAAGTCTGTTTAGACTTTTTTCTTTGTTGGAACCACGCCTCCTCCAATTGCGTTGATACATCGACGACACCTTCTTCCTCTGGAAAGGGGAAATAGGATCTGTCATGGACCTTGGAGTGCTGGAGTGTTTATACTTGAAATCCTAATTCATGTATTTCAGAAGATGGGACATTACGGATAGTTCATATTCCAGGATGTCTTGAGATATTGCAGGTGATTTTATTCTGACCCCCAACCAGGTCAATAGACTCAGAAGATATACTAATTGTCCATTGTGTAAGCATGTAGAAGTGTTAATTCAGGTCTGCTCCTAGACCTTTCTATTGTGTGATAACACTGTTTAAAGCCTTTTGATTATCAGGTGTATTGAATTAGCATGTCAATTATGTTCAATGGAACTTGCCAAGCTATGCGGGGCCAGGCTGTCTGGGTAACACATTTTGTTACAATTAGTAATTAACTCAACTAAATGTTATTATCTAAAGGAATGCGATCTCTCAGGTGTAGTAATTATGACCTGTTAAATAGACCTGGGCTATTGTGTACATTGATTACCCCCTGGGGCTTCTGTCTCAATACACATAGTCTTTCTATTCAAGCTATGGGACCAATCCCTGTTAACTATTCCAAGTCCTCATTTGCATGGTTAAGGAGGACAATTGACCAATAGGTTAGCGGTTGTTGGGGATGGGATGTTGCAAATTCTGTATAAAAGTGTGCTGTGTACTTGAAAATAAAGAGTCCAGTTTGAACATACATACAGCCTGCCTGGTGTGTGTTCTAAATAGATCTCGAATGGCACATAGCTGTAGTTCGGATCCCGGAACTTTGGATGACTGGACCATCAGACGTTGCAATCGGCAATCTGATCCAATAGAAGCAGAGGAGTGTCGGGAGAGCAGAACCGAGCGAGCAAGGGTCTCGTCACATTGGTTGGCAGCGGTGGGATTTGCTCTCCAGTTACTGGGACAACTCCAAACCACCAGCTATGCAGCCTGCAGGAGAACCATGCTAAAAGACTTGCTTGAGGGGGGCGTGGTCTGACTGGTGACCGGAATGGCCACACACTGAGAGAGCTCCATGGAAAGACACAGCCGACAGCTCCCATCCCTGCTCGCCGGACACTCGATATGGGCAGAGTGAATCACCAGCCCTCCCGCTCCAGACTCCGCAGCAGTTCAGCCACTTCCTCGTCCCGGAGTATCACGGAGCTTTTCAAGGCTTCGGGGAGCAGCATGACAGGCTCCAAGATGGCGCGGTCCCAGCCAGACGAGAACGAGTTCAGCGAGGACTCGCAGTCTACAACGGAGGACACAGGTAGGAGCCGCTCCCGCTCCAACAAACCGCTGACATTTGCAGACATGTCAGTGTTTGCTGCTGACATCAAGGATACGTTCTCCGCAGCTATAATGGACCTGAAGTCCAACCTGTTAGTCCTGTCGGACAAGATGGAGGCAGTAGAGGCCAAGGGGAAACATAGGGACAAGGCCTTGTGCAGACTAGAGACTGTGGCAGACACCCATGCGATGCATTTTATTGATATGAATCGCCACCTGGAAGATTTAGACAACAGGGGTCGCAGGTGTAACATAAGGGTAAGGGGGATCCCTGAGACTGTGGAGGCTGATCAGATCGTACTTGCCCTGCAAAAAGGTTTTCAATAGCCTACTGAAATGGCAGGAAGACACAGTAATTGATTTTGTGAGAGCTCATAGAGCACTGCGGGCAAGAGGCCCTGATGATGCCCCCCCCAGAGACATTATTTGCTGTCTCCAAAGTTTCCAACCAAAGGAAGATATAATGCGAAAGGCCCGCGGCAACGACCACATTATTTTCAATGGCGCGCACATCATGGTTTTTCAGGACCTCTCGCAGATCACCTTACGCAATCGTAGGGCACTACGCCCTCTGCTGGAGCAATTGCAAAAGAAAGGCATAAGGTACACGTGGCGCTTCCCCTTTGCTTTGGTTGTCACAACGGCCGGCAAACAACACGTGCTGCACTCACCGGCTGATCTCCCCAGTTTCTGCGAAGACCTGCACCTGGACATACCAGACCTACCTGACTGGTATCGGGAGTTTGCCCTACCACCGCTGCCCAGGAGCCCACCGGATTCGCCTTGCTCTACCCTGGACCGCGTTCCACCCCTGCCAGAGGACGTGCGATGGACTGAGGATCTGGCAGACGCCAGAGGTACTGTGCTGACCAGCCGCTGGACCCTAATTTGGCAACCCTTTTATTTTTCTTTTTTCTGATCGGGGAGGCCCTAGGCACACGTTTTTGTTTTCATCTCTCGTGTCTGACTGTTAGGAGGATGCCGCTTCCTGATCCATCCCAGAGTTAACTGAACCAACACCATCGCCATGTACCAGTTTTTGCCGCAGGGTTCTGGCAGGACAGTGCCCTTATTGTTGATCATGTCCTGGTCTGTTTTTGCTCTAAGAGGCTGTGTCTTTTCCCCTTGATGCTCGTTTATTGTTTACATTTCCCTTTTTTTTTTTTTTCTTTCCACACATTTTTAACAGTGTTGCTAGCATCCGCAGCCGTTATTGTCAACTGGTCTCTGCTCCCAGAATATTCTGGCTGCAGACACCTCACGTTACCCACAAAGTGTGGTCAGAGGGAGTTTTCTTCTTCTGACTGCACTAATTTCCTACTTTGGTGGGAGTACTCTTTAACTGAAGTGTTTTGAACTCTCCCTGTCTTGTGTTGGGCTCTGTGCCCACACGCCTACACCTTCGCTCTTTTTTCTACCTGTCTAGTTTGTCTTTCACCTACTCCAGCTTTACCTTCAATCTTCTCTATACCTGCTCCCCCCTACCCTTTTCCCCACCTCCACCCTCCACCCCCCCCTCAGTGTTGGTGACCTAATAGCAGCTGACATAACCATTGTATTCTGTGTCATATGATAACCTTGCTGATTTAAATTGCTCGCTGTCGCTCTTAGTCTCTTCCAGGCTTGCACCGCATAGATCTGCCGTGACTGACCTGATGGCTTTCTCGTCACTGGGGAAATCCCCCACGGTGATAACAGTGAATGTAAGAGGTCTAAACATACCAGAGAGGAGGGTATCACTTCTTAGGGAACTCTGCAAGGGTAAGCTGCACTTTGTCTTTTTACAGGAGACTCATTTTAGGACGGGCCATGTACAGAAGCTGACTGATGCTTACTTTGGAAGTGCATATCATGCCACAAACGATAATGCCAAAACAAAAGGGGTATCGATCTTGATAGCTAAAAATGCACCCTTCACGTTACTAGATAGCCTTATAGACCCAGAGGGACGCTACGTTTTCCTGAAGGGCTCATATAATGGCAGGAAGTTAACCTTAGCCAACGTCTATTTCCCCAATACAGCACACGTCACCTTTTGCCAATCCCTTACTAGACAACTTATGGGCTTCACCTCTGGCCTGCTAATTGCAGGAGGAGACTTTAACATCCCCCTGAACCCCGTGGAGGACTCCTCATCCGGGTCATCATGCATTCCCTACCGTGCTCTTAAAAAACTAAAATCCATGCTGAACTCCCTTCAACTCATCGATGCGTGGAGATTTCTCCACCCTGACGTAAAAGACTTTACCTTTCACTCGGCGCCTCACAACCGCTATTCCCGTATTGACTACTTATTTGTCACTCAAAGAGACCTGCACTCTGTAACTGAGGCCAAGATTGGCATCAGATCACTGTCAGACCATGCACCGGTCTCCCTCACGGTAGATTTCGGTGCATGTGCTCCCAGACCGAATACCTGGAGGCTTAACGCCTCCCTGCTGACAGACCATTCCCTTCTGCCTACCATTACCTCTTCACTGACAGAATACTTCCAGCTCAATGTCAACCCCGGCGCAGACCCGCTTAATGTCTGGCTCGCACACAAGTGCTCAATAAGAGGAGAGCTAGGTTGGGGGCCCTGAAGAAAAGACAACTGAACTGTCAGGTGGAGGAATTAGCAGACCGAATTCGGAAACTAGAATGCCTCCATAAACAGTCTTTGTCCGAACGATCGGCCACAGAGCTCTTGGAAACGCGTAAGGCTTTGCAGGACCTCTTTGATAATAAGGCCAGGAGAATGCTTTTCTTCAGGAAGAAAATGTACTATGAGGCAGCCAACAAATCAGGGCGGTTTCTAGCGAGGGCTTTGAAAGAAGCCTCTGCTACCAATCACATCCCCCAGGTGAGGAACAGTGAGGGCTCTTTAGAGATTGCTACTGATGCGATTGCAGCACAATTTCAACAGTTCTACACCAATCTGTACAACCTGCAGACACCTCACAAACCCCCAGACCTGACGGGCTCTAGAGCCACCGAAATCTCAAACTTCCTGAGGGAAAGCGGCCTCCCTAGGCTGTCAGACCCACAACTAAAACTTCTTGAGGACCCTATTACGCTTGAAGAGACTCAGTCGGTAATCTCAGGTTTTAAGGCGGGCAAAAGCCCTGGATCAGATGGGTTCACATCAATTTACTTTAAGACATTCAAAGACATTCTGTCGGCCCCACTGACGAGGGCCCTGAACTCTCTGTCTGCCCCCAGGTCCATTCCGACTGAGTTTCTATCGGCCCATATCTCCCTGATCCCCAAGCCAGGAAAGGATCCCGTGGAGTGCTCTAGCTATAGGCCGATATCTCTGTTAAACCTTGATCTCAAAATTCTTGCAAAGATAATGGCCAATAGAATGAGACCCCTGCTCCCCTCTTTAATTGGTCCTGAACAAGTGGGATTCATGCCCAACAGGGAAGCTAGGGATAACGTGATTAAGTCCTTGCTGCTGACACATGGGGCCCGTGATGGTGCCTTCGAGGGTCTTCTCCTGTCCACGGACGCGGAGAAGGCCTTCGATAGAGTCGCCTGGGACTACATGTTTGCCACATGCGAGCATGTAGGACTGGGTCCGCGCATGATGTCTTGGATATCCGCCCTGTACGATAGACCGACAGCAAGACTTAAAATCAACGGCTCACTGTCGGGGGAAGTTAGAATTTCTAACAGGACTAGACAAGGATGCCCCCTGTCCCCCCTTCTATTTATTTTGTCCTTAGAGCCATTCATCAGGCTGATCAACAGGGACGCGTCAGTGGCTGGCTTTGAAGTCAATGGCGTGGAATACAAAATTGCAGCTTATGCTGACAATCTATTGTTCTTCCTGACGGAACCCCGCACCACTGTGCCCAGCCTGATGGACAGGTTCTCTATTTTTGGGTACATATCCAATTTCAAGATTAATTTTTCCAAATCCGAAGCGATGAACATTTCATTGAAAGCTGACACCCTGCAGGAGACCCGTACCGCTTGCCCCTTCAGATGAGTCACCGGGGCTCTTAAATATCTGGGGACTTGGCTGACCCCCGATTTAGGATCGATCTACGAACGTTACTTCCCAACCCTCTTACGAGACTTACAAAAAGACTTACAGACGTGGAACTCCCAATACTTTTCGTGGTTCGGAAGAGCGGTGATTATAAAAATGGTAGTCCTACCGAGATTCCTATATCTCCTACGGAACCTCCCAATCAAAATCCCTCAGGCGTGTTTTAAATCCTTACGTTCCATTCTCACTAGATTTCTTTGGAGTGGCAACAAACCAAGGATAAAACTCTCGACCCTAACCAGACCTAAAGAGAAGGCTTACCTAACTTTCGTAATTATTACCTGGCCTCACACCTTACTAGGGTGCTCGATTGGCACTGCCACGGCTCCTCGAAGGCATGGGTTGAACTAGAACACATGCTGTCTGGAAGTCCCCTTCAACTCGCCCCTTGGGTCCCCTGGCATTGCCAACTAGACACAGTCAAACAACACCCCCTGACAGGCACCACACTACAGCTGTTTGACTTAGTAGCCTCCAAAACCAATCTGACTTCCATTACTGGCCCGCTCACACCGGTCGCCGACAACCCTGATTTCTCTCCGGGGGTCGACGACCACGCGTTCAGGACAATAGACTCCAGCCCGCCTCTGGCAATGAAGGATTGCTTCTTTAAGGGGTCATTCAAAACTCTTACAGCGCTTAAATCCAGTACTGGGCTGCCTGATTTATTATGGTGGCAGTACTTCCAATTACGTGATTATGCCACAAAAAACCCTCAGAGGCTCTCCTTCATTCGGCAGCTAACGGATTTTGAAAGGTTATGCACGAGCGGCTCTCCTGTCGCAAAGGCAACTTCGGTGACATATGCGTGGCTTCAGGAAGAAATGACGATACCTGACGACAGATTCCGAAAGACATGGTCCGACGCCTTGCACACAGAACTCTCTGATAAACAATGGAAAACAGCTTGTGTACTGGCCCACCAAGGTTCGATTAACACTAAGGCACAGGAGACTTCCTACAAGCTCCTGACCCAGTGGTATGCCACACCGGTTAAACTCAAGAAGTGGTACCCTCACACCTCCGATCGCTGTTGGCGCTGCAAAACTGAATTGGGCAGTCTCGTTCACATCTGGTGGGATTGCCCGGTATTGACTGAGTTTTGGAGAAGAGTAAGGGAAGTAGTGAAGCTCATTACAGAGACCAACATAGTCCTAGATGCGGCCTGCTGTCTTTTACATGTTTCTAATGTGTCCGTCAAGAGGTACAAACAATCCTTGACTAAGCATCTGTTAAATGCAGCCAACTCTTTAATCCCACTTGCATGGAAATCCACTAAGGCACCGTCCATCAAGGACTGGCTCAGAAAGGTCAATGATGCCTATTATATGGAAGAGTCAGTGGCACAATCCTTAGACAGGACCGATCATTTCCATGAGACTTGGTCCCCTTGGTTCCTTTTTAAAACATCCAGAACATATTCTGAGATGGTTTAGCACCTCAGATGCATGATACTACCCTCTGGGCCTTATCACCACTGAAGAACAACCCCTGCCCCTCTCCACCCATCCTTCCCAACCCCCCCCCTTCTTTCTCCCTTTCTCTCTCTCTTCTCTTTTCCTACTTTTTGTTGCTTCTCTTTCTCTCTAATAGTCTTATTCTGGTTTCATATGTTTCAGGTCATTATGTTTGAATGTACACAGACAACCCAGCACACAACTTGTGACCTGTTATGATTGGCCTACTATAACCTGCTCGTCACTACTGTTTGTTGCTCTTTCCCGCACTATGGTCTGTTTGAGCTTACCAGTTTAGTATACTCCATATGAAGGAAACACTCCCGTGCTTCTCCCCTATTGCCATTGTAAAACTCATCTTGATGTCCCTTAGGTTGACGTTAGTTTGCTCCACAGGCTATAGCTGTATTACATGTCTAATTACTTACTACGTTGTCTGCTTGTATTGTTTTCTGTGTTGTTCTCTGGCCTTTTTTATATTTCTAATAAACTTTGATGTTTAAAAAAAAAGACTTGCTTGAGAGCCGTGGAGGGACCGGTGGGACAAAGAACAAGGCCACCCTGATCAGTGAGCTAGCCGAGATGGATCAGAGGGATGGTAATGCAGGAGCCCGGTCATTTGAAGACTTGTTTCAGCAACGAGTTCGACAACGGTTGGCATTATATGGTACTAACCCATCAGAGATCGTCATACAGCTGCAGGATGAGAGCGAACAAGAGCGGCAACAGAGAGAACGAGAGCGGCAACATGAGCTGAGAATCGGAGAAATACGGCAATCGGTGACAACGCCTAAAGAAGCAGCACCAAATGAAAGAAGAGGAGAGGTACAGATACCAGTACCCATGGAAGAGGAATTCAGAAGGAGGTTGCGAGAGAAGCAGATACAGCACAGAGGACCAGTATCAGAGGAGGTCCTGCTTGGATGGTCTGATTCGATCCGCTGCAAACTCACCCGTGAGCAGAGACACCAGGGAAAAGTTCTCCCCTTTATCCATGTAAGGTACTGGTCACAGTATGAAGTATGAATGCTGTTATTGGGGGAACAACCGAAGCAGGAGTGGACAGCAGAGTTAAGCAGGCTGATCCGGGCAGAGATGCGGTTGGACAAGAGCTACAGAGCCCGTCGGTGGTAAGTAGTCCAAGAGTGCCCGTGGTCAACGGATGACAGCCCCACGGAAGGCTTTGACTATAATGGCCTGGGATTGTTGTATTGGAGGATGTCCCGTGATCCCGACTTTTTAAATGATGGGGAGTGGCATTTGGAGGAAATAATGGAGCACAGAGAGCAAAGACTGAATGTCTCGGAAGTGCACTGGGCACAGGAAGATTTGGAGTTTCTGGCCGTTCAGGAATGGGAGCTGGAAATCGCCTACAAACAGCTGCTAGACTCCGCTCAGCAGCAGTGTGGGGCTCCCTTTGCCTGGGGCTATGAGGAAATATCAGCTGACAATGCTGAAATCCTGGCTGATGAATCGGCAGTGGAAAATCTGGAGATTGCCATTCCCAAAGCTAAAGTGCTGACCGCAGGGCCGAGCTCTGCTAACCTCTGCTCAGTACCTATAGCATCTTCTGGGTTTCATGGACAGGAGATGGTGAACCTCTATCCCCAGACACCAGTTGCAGAGACAGGGGATTTAATAGATTTTTCTGCTGAGGAAGAACAACCTGATGAGCCTCCAGCAGAAGAGCTGGGATCAGGGCCAAACTTCACTGTGCTCTGCCCAGCACCAGGGGCAGTATTTGTGGATTTACAAGGAACTTCCCCAGCTGAATCGCTGGTCACCGGACAGAGGGTTCAAGACCTCTGCCCCACCCCTGTGGCAGTTCCGGAGGCTCAGGGTGAGAAGATGGCGATCACTCCCCAGCCGTAGATTACAGAATGTATGGACTGTTTAGAGGATGTTATGGATTATGCACCCCCAGCAGAAGTGCTGGCAACAGAGCAGAGTGCTAGCAATCTCTGCCCAGCACCGGAACCAACTGTGGAGTTCCAGGGAGCCGGGGCAATTGGCCCCCCTCCCCCAGCAACAAGCTGAGGTGGTAAAGCTTTTACTCCCAGCTGAATCACTGGCAGCAGGGCAGGATGCTACTGGCTGCTGCACACAACTACAGCTTGAGCAGATATCGGTGTATGGGACTGTGGTCTCCACTCACAGCAACCCAGCGGAAGAGCTGCCAACAGAGCAGAGTGTCCCGGGCCCCTGCTCTCAACTAACAGAAGAGGGGTGTAGCGGAGTACAATATTAAACTCCACGATCTCCGCTGGTAACCAGGGTAAATCCACAGTCAGCTTTGAAAAGTAAGGCCCAAATCCCCCCCAGTAACCGGACGAAACACAGCTCTGAGAGTCAACTGACTTTTTATTCACAGGCTTCCATATTTATATAATTCCCCATGCAAGGGGTTTCCAAACAGCCAAATAGATTTAGCAGGGGTAATACAGGGAGGACCACATGGGGAACTTAACATTTTGGATAATTCTCCCATCAGGCATTGCTGCATGAGGAAAAAGTCGGTTGATAGCTGGGGTCTGGGGTTATGTGTTGTGGGAGTTCGGTTTAAAACTGCCAAACACCGATTGGGCAACATAAAACTAAGTACTTGAATGCTAGTGGCTTACGCCTGCCAGCATACAAATTACTATGCCCACATAAGACCCAGCAGAATACATAGCATATAATACAGACAGCCTTTTGACATGTAACGTCCAGCGTTTCAGAAGTGGCTAGGTTTGCCACAAGGGGGTTCCTGTGGTAGTGGATGGGACTTCGATCTTCATTGACACAACCCCAGGAAATGATGCAGGACTGAGACAGGAGGACGTCGGCTTTGCTTTGCAAGCACCGGGGGATTTTCACCTACCACAAGTGGATGAGACTTTAGTCCCCACTTGTATACTCCAGGGATGGGGGACAGTTGGCCCAGATCCCCAACAGCATGACGAACTGAGCCCAGTCACCCTGTCTTCTCTCCAGCGGCTGAAAGGACTCCAGGGAGAAGGGCCAGTCCAGGCCTCTCCCCAGCGGCAGGCATGTTCTCTGAGAAAGGCGGAGGTTGGCTGGGTGAGTAATGCTCTGTTTGGGACAAGTTATCTGGGGTACTGGGTGGGTACTGGAATTGGGGTCTCTCCCAGTGTTAGTCTCCTGCCAAAGGGGGAGATGGGTGACAGGCCTAGCCGTGACAGGCTTTTGGAGAGGACTGAATGCAAGCCTCTTGCCATCCGATTATGGGCCAGGGCCTAAAAAACAGGAAGACGGATGGGTTATCCCGGCAGACAGTCCTGGAACCTTAAGGCCACGTACACATGATCGAACATGTCCGCTGAAACTGGTTTGAGCGGACTTGTTCGATCGTGTGTACGGCCTATCGGACAGTTTTCCAGCGGACAAAAGTTTCCAAACATGCATAGAAACCTGTCGGACATGTTCGATGGTTAGTACACAAAATCATCGGACCAAAATCCTGCGCATGCTCAGAATCAAGTCGACGCATGCTTGGAAGCATTAAACTTTGTTTTTTCATCACGTTATTGTGTTCTACGTCACCGCTTTTTGGTCCGAGAGGATTTTGGTCCAATGGTGTGTACGCACATCAGACCAACTGACCACTTCAGCCTTGTCCGATGAAAACGGTCCGTCGGACATGTTTCCTCGGACATGTCTGATCGTGTGTACAGGGCCTAAGACTACTTTTCCAACATCCTCGAGTTGACCTTGCAAGAAATGTAAAGTCTGTACTTCATCACAAACTATTAAGACTTCCATTTTCACTTCGCACACCACCTCGATGGAATATCAAATAGCAGACTTCATCACTTGCAGTACTATCGGGGTGATATATTTGTTGGCCTGCCCTTGTGGCTTACAATACATAGGGTGGAACACTCGGGGCCCTAAACATCAGAATAGTTGAACATCTGTCAAGGATACGTAGTGGTTACACTAAACACAGTGGGGTAGATTCACATACACTTAATATTGCGCTGCGTAATCGAAATACTCTACGCTGCCGTATTTTACCAGGCTCTACATCGAATCCTGGTAGATTTTTGCCCGTACGCTACGGCGGCGTAGTCTATTTCTCGCCGTGTAATCGAAATAAGCGATTAGGGGGCGTGAAGCATTTAAATTAAGCGCGTCCCCGCGGCGATCGAACTGCGCATGCTCCGTTCAGAAATTTCCCGCCGTGCATTGCGCGAAATCACGTCGTTACGTCATTCGTTGTTTGAGTAGCGGCGTTTACGAACATTCCTATTCCCGGACGACTTACGTAAAAAATAATAAAAGACGTCGGAAAACGTAGAAATTCGACGCGGGAACGACGGCCATACTTAACATGGGCTGTCTAATATTAGAGCAGCAAAAAGCTGGTATAGTTTTACGCAGCGAAAAGATGACGTAAGAGATTGCAATTGAAGATCGTAATTTCGGGGATCGCCGGCAAAAGCTCATTTGCATACCCCGACGCGGAAAACGACGGGAAGTCCACCCAGTGGCCGCAATTTTATTGCAGCGTAGATCCGAAGGCGTACGAACACGTAATCCAGTCGAATTGAAGCCCGCAGCCGTCTATTCATGGTTTGAGGTTTTCGACTAGCTAGAAAACTAGCGTAATTTGAAATTACTCCAGTCTAACACCAGTTAGACAGGCATAATGGCTCTCTGAATCTGGCCCAGTGTCTCATTACATTTCCGCAAATTTCATAATCGGGATCCATCTGTGCTTATGGTGATAGGTATTGAAAAATACACTCCGCATTGGAGGGGGAGTCACATCTTCCGCAGAAAGACCCGATGGATTTATGACATGTGTTTTACAAGTGGTTTAGCCCGTGGGGCTTAAACATTGAATGGGACAATAACTGCTATATTGACAATAGCTAAAGGTGCTATATGAAATTATTTTTTCTCCTCTTTCCCCCATTGAACAATTAATGAAATGTTTTTATATTTTATATTGTGGTGGACCTGATCTTAGGTCATTTTGTGGTTTCTTCACATGGTTCCCCTGGCAGTTTAGGGTAGGTATATCCTTCTTCCTACCCCCTAGGGCAGTGGTTCTCAACTCCGGTCCTCGGGACCCACTAACATTTTGGTTATTTGTGGTCTGCATGTCTGGGCAACTGGGTATCAATATCCTTTCCGCCATTTGTTCTAGCCAAACTCTAAATGTTTTTGTAGTGATTACAATTTTGCCAATGTATGTATTGATAAATAAGCAATCTTTCTCTTCTAGAGCTTTTTTGTGAAAAGTCACGTCATAAAACGTGAAAAACTTGTGAAAAGTCACGTCATAAAACCCCTGATGAAGCCAAAGGATTGGCGAAACTAGTAGGGAAGATCTGACCTCTGACATGTATTTTCAAATGTTGCGCCCACAATAACTGATATTGAACCAATATTATTATTTTTTTGTATTTATTGTCTTTTTTCATATGTACCTATTACATTTTTCTATTTTTATATATATGCCTTGTTTGGCCTCTATTTTGGCACCAAAATAATCCCACACCCCCTCACTTTCTTTTATATTTTAATATTTTTAATGAATTAATGGTTGATTAGGATAACAATAATAATTAACTAATTTTTTATTTGTTCCCCTTCCCCTCTCCCCCGTCCCCCCCCCCTATTTTCCTGTCCCGAAGATGTGTAATTTTAAGTAATGATTCTCTCTCAGGGTGTTTTAACTCCCATACAGGGTAGGGGGAGATATGTAGTGGAGATAGACCAAGCAAGGGGAAGTAGATCTTGGATTATGATAATTTTCTATATATGAATTTTTATATATTGTTTTATATATTCTTATCTATATTACTTTAACACTTACCGTATTTATCAGGGTATTGCGCGCTCCTGCGTATAGCGCGCACCCCTAATGTGGACCCGAAATTTCTGTAAAGAAAACATTTTAGTACTTACAGTTTTGGTGTCTTGCGTGGCGTCCATCGGCGGCCTTGTCCGGTCTGGCGTCCGTCTTCGGCTTCAGTGGTGTCCTCCTGGCTTCTCCAGCGCTGTCTCGAGTCGAATCCCCGCTTCCCACACTCAGTTTGAACGTCTCCGCCGACATATACCGAGTGCAGTACACTCGGGTACATTCAGCCAGGCTCGGCTTCGCTCGTGCTCACGCTCTGTGACGTTTATGCGCGAGCACGAGCGAAGCCGAGCCTGGCCAAATGTACCTGAGTGTACTGTCGGCGGAGGCGTTCAAACTGAGCGTGGGAAGCGGGTATCGGCGTATATCGCGCACCCACGATTTTCCCACAAAAATTGTGCGGTATACGCCGATAAATATGGTACATTGTCCAACCCGGTACATTTTTGTGCAAACCTATGTATGTGTTTAGTAACATTTAAAAAAAAATGTAGGGGGGGCGTGTCCGGAAGTGCGCCGGGGAAGGACTGCTCTTGCACAGCTCCATAAGGCCTGGAACAATCTGCTGCCATCCCCTGCAAGATTGACCCCAGTGAACCACCAAGGCTCCGATCCCTGCTGAAATTGCGGAGTTTGGCTGACTCTCTTGCCTCCAGGCGCAGCCAGCTCCACACTGCCGAGGCCCGCCTCCATATTGAGGCCTACGGAACCTCCGGGTTCCTCCGCGTTCGGATGCACTTGCCCGCGGAGTAGATGGCCATCGCATCTTCGTCCACCTCCAGCAACATCTCGGGAGGGGTCAGTCCGGGTGTGCGGCGATCGGGAGCGGATAGACGACTCCTGCCGTCCGGCGTCCATTCTAGGAAAGACCGCAGCTTTGGCCTAGTCCCGGAAGACAGCGTTCCGGGATCCCTAAGGGCCTGCACAATCCTTCCCGACCGGATGCCTGGCTCCCTCCTTACAAGCCACAGAGGGCCCTTGGGACTCTAATCGCCACCTGCAGTCCCCACAGAAGCGCATCTTCATCCGGCCTGTGAAAGGCCCCTGCGCCCAGCAAGTGAGTAGCCGCCATCTTGCTTCACCCAGCGGGTCCCACTCCTCTCCCTTAACTAATCTTCACCTTCTCAAGCCACCAGAGTCCTCTAGTCTACCTACACCTCTCCCCTACCTTCAGCCTTATGGCAGCTAGCGGGACGTGGCTTGAAGTATGGAGCAGTAAGATGTGCTTTACCCCGGCCCCCTGAACCCACAGCTCCACGGACCACATAACTACTAGGAACCAGTTCAAGACCGACACATGGGGAAGACAAGCAACGGGCACAGAAGGGAACCGGCGGGGACCGACAGGGCGGGGATTTAGAGGAGTATTTCGCCCGATCCCGCCCAGCATCGCAGCGCCGCTCTGAAGCCAAGATGGCACTGGCTCCTCCGTCCCTGTCTCGCTCTGAGTCATCCCTCCACTCACAGGCAAGCACGCACGGCCATCTCCCTCTCCTTGGGGAGGCCGACTTTGTGCTCACCAGGAGTCGCTCTAATGTCTCCCTGGGTTCAGGTGATAGATGGGATTTGGAGGCACAGATTCGTTCCCTCCACAGCTACATCAGATCCCTGCCCACTAAGGCTGACTTTGAACAATGTGTCCACAGGATTGAAAAGGCCTATAAAAAAGAGATCTTTTAATTCAAGAGGGATGTGGGCGCTCGCTTTGAGGACCTGGATGCCACCACAGACAGTCTCAACAATACGGTACAGTCTCATGATAAAATTCTGAACTCCCACACTGTCATGCTGCAGCAGTTGGCGTACCAGCAGGACGATATCGAAAATCGTAACCGTCGCAACAATATTAGCATTCGCGGAATTCCTGAATCAGTGGACGGCAAAGCCCTGCCTGGAGCTGTGACTGCCATTTTTAACCAACTGCTGCAGCACCCCAAAGATGACCCAATCGAGCTAGACCGGGTTCACAGAACCTCCGGTCCGCAGAGCCAGGACCCCTCCTTCGTTTGCGATACCCTGTGTCGGGTCCATTTTTATAAGGTCAAGGAAGCCATCATGAGAGCTGCTAGCTCACAAGAGACTATACTACTCAATGATACACCTGTGATGCTCCTTCCAGACCTTTCACGCCAGACGCTGATGATGAGAAAAGCATTGAAGCCGCTTAATCAACTTTTGCAGTCCAAACAGATAAAATACCAATGGAGATTCCAATTCCACCTGCGAGTGCACCATGAAGGCAAGACCGCCATTTTCCGCACGCTGGGAGACCTGCCGACCTTCCTCAGCACACTAGGACTTCCACAGGTGTCTATCCCAGACTGGCCATTCACGCCTACTACCCCTGGCTTGCCCTTTGCCTCACCATGGCAGACGCAGGGTGCAAGCGTCACCCCAAGCCTGTGCCTCGTCATGACGCTGAGGACTGAACATGCCCTGGATGGATCAGTCACATTACTTGTTTTCCCTTTATAGGGGTACTCCCCTGGAACGTCTTGGGGTGGGAGTCTCCACAACTTATTTTTATTTAGCTTCATTTTTACCTTTTTTCTTTAAAGGCTTTCCCCCCCCCCCCATGTGCCTGGGTTACTTTCACAGTCATCACTCTCTATGGTTTCTCTTGTATCTTTAATTTTTTATTTTTTTTACCATGGGCCCGGCCTGAAGTTCCCCCCAGACATTGTTTCTCTTGTGGGGTTTATCCCCCCTGATCTCTAGACTGCTCTAATACTGTTATTGTTTTTAATCCACTGGTATTCCTCCTAGGTTGCTTGGGCTCCAGGTCCCAGGCCTAGAATTATCCGCAGACTGTACAGGAATATTTTCTTCCCTATAGCCTCAGATGGTTTTTCCATACACTGCAGCTTAACCATCGCTGTGTTTTTCTCATTGTATCTGCACTTAATTGTAGTATAGGTCTACTGGACTGTTTTTGTTCCCTGTCGCATGTTTTTGACTAATCCCTTTTTCTCTACACTAATGTTTTTTTTTTTTTTTTTTAGGTCATGTAGGTTGTGTATTGGTTTTGTTTCATGATTGTTTTTCCGTGGAGCTGGGGTCAGGGGGTCTGCCTTACCCGGCGGGTTCCCACCGTACCTCCCCCCCCCCCCCTCAGAGGGGTTTTTCTTTTTTTACAGCGTCACCATGGACGCTGTATGGTTTATGGCTGTATGCCATACTGTAAGTTTTTTTTTTCTTTTCTATTTGTAGTATTTGGAGCCACCTAGTGGCCTTTTTTGTTATTGCTACTTTTTTTGTCATTTACTTGGTTGTGCTGGGCTGGGCAATCAGGGAGGAGTGGCAGGGAGCTGCCACTCCTCCCTGATTGTTTCTTACCATCTCTGTTCTCCGACTGGGGTGGTGCAGACGGAGTCCACCATCAAGCCACGCCTTTAGATGTTCTACATGCTTTTTTGTTTTTTGTCTCACCATGTTATCCTTCCACCTATCTACTTCTATCCTTTCTTTCCTATGCCCCCCTCCTTCTCTCCTCTTTTCCTCTTCTTCTGGACCCTACTTGGTGCTGTTTCCATCTCCGAGAGTTGCTGACTTATGACACTATTACCACGCAGACTTCCCCCCCTTTCCCCCTACCCTCCACTCCTACAGCTGTCATGGCCTCTGTTTGCCCGATAACCTTAGCTTCTTTTAACTGTAGGGGGTTCAACACTCCTGAGAAGCGGAGCCAGATCCTTTACCACTTTCATAAAAAACGTTCTGATATATTGTTACTCCAGGAAACGCATTTCCGTTCGGATTCCATACCGACTATGCGCAACAGGTACTATCCACAATGGTTTCATAGTGCTAATCCTCAGGCCAAGTCTAAAGGTGTATCCATAGCTTTCCATAAATCTTTTAAACCTGAGGTCCTTAGACACCCTCGTTGATATTAATGGGCGCTTCATATTTCTCAAACTGAAACGGCTTTCTCTTCACAGTGGCCAACATATACGTACCTAACGTGGGTCAGGCTCGGTTCCTCTCATCGGTTCTCACCAGACTGTCCTCCTTCGGGGGTCCCTGCTGCATCATTGGCGGAGACCTCAATGTCGTCCTGTCCCCACCCACAGACAAGTCCTCGGGTAAGTCCTCTGTTCCGCATTCTACATTGACACGCATCAAAGCTCTCCTACACTCCTCACACCTGGTAGATGTTTGGCGTGTCCAGCATCCCTCAGAAAGGGATTACAGCCATTATTCAGCGGCACACAATTCTTATAACAGATTGGATTACTTCCTAATTTCCCAGTCACTGTTAGATACCCCAGTCCAGGCATCCTTGGGTCAACTACTCTGGTCTGACCATGCACCGGTTTACTTGACTCTTGCGCACCCCCCAACGTCACGTAGAGGCACACATTGGAGACTTAATGACAATTTACTGCGAGACTCCGTCTGTGTGGCTGAAGTTTCTGCCGCTATTCGACACTTTATTTCAGATCACTCCACAGACACCACCTCCCCTCTCACTCAATGGGAGGCCCTGAAGTGTGTGGTAAGGGGCGTATTTATTCAACATGGCTCGCGTCTCAAAAAAATGCGTACGAGCGATATTCGCCGTCTTCTCTCCACCATAGCGGAGCTCGAACCTATACACAAGCGTAACCTAGACCCTGCCATTTTTGTTCGTTTGTCGAATGCCCGTAGAGATCTCCTTCAGCTTCTCGACTCGCACTCCTTAATAGCGCGTGATAGGGCTCACTATTGCAAATCGGCCCATATCTCTGCTCAACATTGATTTAAAGTTGTTTGCTAAGGTTCTAGCCAGTCATTTGTCCCCTCTACTCCCGGGTGTGATCCACAACGACCAGGTGGGATTTGTCCCGGGCCGTGAAGCTAGGGACAATACCACCAAGACGATTCATTTAATCTCCTTTATCCAACGTAAGGGGCTTAGGGCTTGTCTCCTCTCCTTCGACGCCGAAAAAGCGTTTGATCGAGTTAATTGGAGATTTCTTTGACTCTCGCTGGAACAGTTAGGTCTAGGATTGCCATTTATCTCCAAGGTGATGTTCCTTTACTCCCATCCTTCAGCTTCAGTCTTAGTTAATGGCTCTGCCTCCGCACCATTTGATATCTTTAATGGCACTCGGCAGGGCTGCCCCCTGTCCCCCCTCCTGTTCGTCATTGTGATCGAACATTTAGCCTGCGCCATTAGACAAAACGTCTCCATTTGCGGTATCCAAACTCCCTCCTCTCATTACAAGTTGTCTCTTTATGCCGACGACCTCCTTTGCTGAATTCCGCCGCTTTAGCTCGTTTAGTAACTTTAAACTTAACATGTCCAAGACGGAGTCTCTCAATGTTTCCCTCCCTCCCACTACGATGTCCTTGCTTAAAGCAAATTTCTCCTTTCAGTGGCAGACAAAGGGAATTTCATACCTTGGGGTCGTTATTCCTTGTAATCTCTCCAATCGCTTTTCTTTAAATTATGTCCCCTTGCTCTCCCGCCTACGGAAGGACTTGGAGGAGTGGGGAGGGTCTTCTTTACCATGGTTCGGACGAATCAACACCCTAAAGATGGACTCTCTACCCAAACTTCTGTACCTCCTCCAAACGGTCCCCATTACAATCCCTAAACCCTTCTTTAACTCTCTTTGCTCTCTCGCCATTAGATTCCTGTGGAACCGAGGGATGCCTAGGGTGAAATTCAATTTACTCACTCGCCCAAAGCTACAGGGCGGTGCTGGCATCCCTGACTTCGAGACATATTATAAGGCCTCTCATATAGCGCGTATCTTAGAATGGTTCCCGCGTCCCTTTTTAAAGGCCTCTGTCGCCATAGAGCAGGATCTGGCCCACGTGGATCTTCGTGCACTTCTATAGGGTTACAGGTCTGTTTTAGCGCGTATGCCCCCTCCCTCCCCGATTACGCTAGCCTCTCTCAGACTTTGGTATAACAGGGGGTTATGTTCCCTCCTATCCTCTGATCCTTCCCCATTGTCCCCTCTATTTGACAATCCCGCCTTTCCTCAGGGTATCGGTATATCAACACTAGACGTTATCACACACCAGCTGGTCAGGCGTGAGCTTAGACGCTGGCAGTGTGTGTGTTTTTTAGATTCATGTTTATGTATTGAACTTTTTTGGATGTCAGTAACCTGCTCAGCAGTGGCGGCTGGTACTCCATAATTTTGGGGGGGGCGCAAAGCCCCAACCAATCCCATATCCTCCCCCCCCCAGTCACTCGCCCACAATAGGTCCTAAAGATAGATATACAGACAGACAAATAGAAATACAGACAGACAGACATTGTGTGGAATAAGAGACAGATGGATAAATATACAGACAGATAAATAGACATAAATAGATAAACATTGGGTAGGAGGGGGGACGACAACAGACAGACAGATAGATATTGGGTGGAGGGTGAGAATGAGAGATAGATAGAGAGATAGATACAGGTAGATAGATAGATACAGACAGACAGACAGACAGACAGACAGACAGATAGACAGACAGACAGATACATACATACATACATACATACATAGACAGACAGACAGACATACATACATAGACAGACAGACAGGTAGATAGATAGATAGATAGATAGATAGAAAGATACATACATACATACATAGACAGACAGACAGACAGACAGACAGACAGACAGACAGAGAGATAGATAGATAGATAGATAGATAGATAGATAGATAGATAGATAGATAGATAGATAGATAGATAGATAGATAGATAGATAGATAGATAGATAGATGGATACATAGATAGATAGATAGATGGATAGATAGATAGATATACAGATACATAGATAGATATACAGATACATAGATATATAGACATTGGGTCAAAGTCCTCGTACACACGAGCAGACAGATTTGTTCAAATCTGTCTGTCCGACAGATTTGAACAAATCTGTCTGCTGGGATTTTGGTTTGCTTGCGTGTACACACGAGCAAACCAAAATCCCCGCCAGCAGACGGCGCGCTGACGTGTCGGTGACGTGGCGGTGACGTTGACGCCGCCACGTCACCGCACCAGGAAGTAAAACACTTCCACGCATGCGCCGAATCCATTCGGCGGCGGTGCGGGACGACATGTCTGCTGGTAAGTGTACTAACCAGCAGACATGTCGGGCGGACGGATTCCCACCCGATAGATTTCAAAGCATGCTTTGAAATCTGTCGGGTGGCCAAATCCGTCGGCTCTGCCGTACACGCGATCGAATCTGTCTGCTGAAACGGTCCAGCAGACCGTTTCCAGTGGACAGATTTGATCGTGTGTACGAGGCCTAAGGGGAAGAATGAGAGATAGATAAGACAGACAGATGACAGAGAGATTTAGTGATGAATGGGAGAACTGGAGAAGCATTTACTACAATCAGCAGTCCCCCATCCCCCCTCCCTTCTGCTCTCCTCTCGAGTTCAGCTGCACACAGCTTCAAGTCTATATGCACGGAGCAGCACTGACTGTGAAGGGGGGGGGGGGGGTCCTGCTTCCTTTCCCCCCAGCTATTTACTCATAATCTGCCTGGCAGGAGAGGTCCTCTCACCTGCCCAGGCACATTTCTCTGTCTTCACCAGCAGATCACGAGTGAATAGCTGGGGGGAAAAGCTGAAGCAGGACCCCCCCTCCCTTCACAGTCAGTTCGATCAGAGCATACAGACTTGAAGCTGTGTGCAGTGCTGCTCGGCGGGACCCTGGAGAGGGGGGGGGGGGGTTTGTGCTGGTGGTGACTAGTGTTGAGCAGAATATGCCATATTCGATTTCGCAATATATCTCGAATATATAGTCGAATATTCGAGATATATTCGCTAAATACGAATATTCGTGATATTTTTTGGAAATGAAAATATTGCGAATTTTCGCTATTGCGAATTTTCGCTATTGCGAATGCGAATGCGAAATTTCGAGAAATGCGGAAAGGAGCACTCTGATTGGCTCAGAATATTCGTGATATATTACAATATAAAATAATTGCGAATATTCGAGAAATGCGGAAAGGAGCGCTCTGATTGGCTCAGAATATTCGTGATATATTACAATATAAAATAATTGCGAATATTCGAGAAATGCGGAAAGGAGCACTCTGATTGGCTCAGAATATTCGTGATATATTACAATACACAATAATTGCGAATATTCGAGAAATGCGGAAAGGAGCACTCTGATTGGCTCAGAATATTCGTGATATATTACAATATAAAATAATTGCGAATATTCGAGAAATGCGGAAAGGAGCACTCTGATTGGCTCAGAATATTTGTGATATATTACAATATAAAATAATTGCGAATATTCGAGAAATGCGGAAAGGAGCACTCTGATTGGCTCAGAATATTTGTGATATATTACAATATAAAATAATTGCGAATATTCGAGAAATGCGGAAAGGAGCACTCTGATTGGCTCAGAATATTCGTGATATATTACAATACACAATAATTGCGAATATTCGAGAAATGCGGAAAGGAGCACTCTGATTGGCTCAGAATATTTGTGATATATTACAATATAAAATAATCGCGCGATATCGCTATTGCCGAATAATCGCATTGCGATTTTTCGGCAATATAAAATGAGCGCTGCAGCTACTCGGCCCAAGGTCTCTAATCATACCAGCAATGCTTTTAGACGTCGATGGGGATCTCTAGGATGTGATCTGTTCTAAAAAAAAAATTGAAAAAATTTGAATATTCGAAATAGCGAATATTCGCCGCGATATTCGTGTTATTCGATAATACTCGAATATGCAATATTCGTAGCGAATATTCGCAATGCGAATATTCGTGAGCAACACTAGTGGTGACGGGCAGGCTGGCAGTGACAATACAAGCGCAGAGAGATGCTGCGGGACCCGTTGGTGGTTCGGCTGGTGCTGGTGGTGGGAGGCATGGATGGATTTAGCTGGGGGAATGGAGGTATATGAATGTGGTTGCTTACCTTCAATTGTGCCGCTCCTCTGACGCCCTCCACAAGCTCTCCAGAAACCGGAAGTGATTTAAATGGCACTTCTCACTGACCTCTACTCCGGTCCCCGCTGGCCAATCACATTAGACCACTAGGACATTTTAGCAAATGAAAGGACAGTGGGAGTGTGTGCGGACGCACAGCTTGCGCCCTGCACACGCCCTAAACACGGGCAAATCAGCTTCCCTGCCTGCAGTCAGAGAGCTCTGCCTGCAGCATGGTCTTAAAATGGGAAAGAAGATCAGCATCCCGCAATGATGGTTGTTGAAGCGGGGGCCACAGCCGGGCTCTCGCTCACAGCAGGAGACAGCTCCGAGCTGGATGCTCGCGTGAGCATTGTTTAGCACTCTGCTAAATGTGCGGCAGCTGCGGGTGTCAGCGGGGGACAGAAGGAAGCAGGGATATCCCTCTACATTACCAGCCAAGTGGCCGATGTGTCTGAGCAGCGAGGAGCGAGGTTAAGGTGCGACCGTCTCCATGCGCTGCTCGCGAGCGCCCCCCCCCCCCCCCCAAGTACACTTTCAGTGCACAGTGGCTTTGCCTTTCGTGCCTTTTGTGTGCCAAAATTAGCACAGTAAAACTAACAAAAGTGCATAACAACAAGTCCCACAAAAAATGTTGTGTATGGGAACACCATTTAAGATGTATGGGAACACCCAATGTAAAATATTCCCATGTGATTGTACTATTTACATTAAATAAAGTGCAAATCCACCACCATCAACAGCTGCCACATCAGAGCCAGGAGGCTGAATGCTATGTTTTTTCAGTGACGGCAAAAACTTCACAGAGGTATGTTTAAATAAGTGTTTAAAGTGATACTAAAGCTTCACTTTTTTTTTAAATAACAAACATGTCATACTTACCTCCACTGTGCAGCTCATTTGCACAAAGTGGCCCTGATCCTCTTCTTCTGGGGTCCCATGGTGGCTGTCTCGGCTCCTCCCCTGCTTCTGATAACTCCTCTTGGAAGCGCTCTCCCAAGGGGGCTTCCTTGCGGGGGCGCTCTAGAGTCCTGTATTCGGCGTCCATAGCCGCTGACTACAGGACTCGGCCCCACTCCCAGCCCTCACGTCATTGGATTTGATTGACAGCAGCACAAGCCAATGGCTGCGCTGCTATCAATCTATCCAATAAAGAGCCAAGAAGAGCAGGACTTTCCAGGGTTCAGGTAAGTAAAACGGGGGGGCTGGGGGGCAAGTGATCTTAAGATGTTTTTTCACCTTAATGCATAGGATGCATTAAGGTGAAAAACATGAACCTTTACAACACCTTTAAATAACACTGTTTTGGCACCACCATTGAGTCAAAAAACCCTGACCTGTAAAAAAAAAAAATGTATTTTTTTTTAATAACGGCTTACCTGTAAAATCCTTTTCTTTGAGTACACCACAGGACACAGAGCCTAATGCCGCGTACACGTGATCACTTTTTGCGATGAAAAAAAACAACGTTTTCAATCATGAAAAAAAACAACGTTTTTCAAACTTCATTTTCCAAAACGACGTTGCGTACACACCATCGTTTTTCTACAAAGCTCTAGCAAAGCGTGGTGACGTACACCACGTTCGACGGCACTCTTTTCCTTTGAAGCTCCGTCTCATAACTTGTTTACAACTACGTTTTGCCCACACACCATCACTTTTTATGACACAAAAAACAACGTTTTGAAAAAACGACACAAAAAATTCAAGCATGTTGGAATTTTTTTTTGGTCGTTTTTTTTTAAGACAAAAAACTAAGTTTTGCCCACACATGATCAATTAAAATGATGTTTTAAAAAACGTCGTTTTTTTTCATCGCAAAAAGTGATCGTGTGTACGCGGCATAAGTAGTGGGTTGTATGGTCACCAGAGGTGATTGGACACTGCCACAACCTATGAGAACAAGTTTCCCTCCATATAAGTACCTCAGTTTTGTAGCAAAGCAGTAAGTATCCCATAGAAGGGGGGACCTCTGTGTCGCCGTGGTGTACTCAAAGAAAAGGATTTTACAGGTAAGCTGTAATTAAAAATCCTACTTTCTTTCTTTTTTTTTTTTTTTGAGTTTGTACAGTATAATGAAATAAAGTAATGTAAAATCGATACATATACAGCCGTATACACAGAAAAATATAAAAAATAAAAGCACAGAAAAACAAAAACAGAAATAAAAACAAAAACATAGCAAACCAATAGCACAATGATTACACGTAGGACAGTGATACAGCACCAGGCAGACGTGGCATCCCGAAGCCCAGTGCTCAAGGGGGCAGAAGCAATATTCGGAGCAGTAAAAATGCAATAAAGAACAAAAATAGCTAAGCAAGCAATAACCTCAGGATTAAACTGGCAGCTGAAGCGGCGATGGGCGAAGTGTACAGAGAAAGGTAAAAACGAGTCACTTGCGTCAAGGGGCAATTAGTGTAGGTTTTTAGGTTTAGTGTGGCAAGAACGCAGAGGGTCCGATAGATTAGACACTCTAAGGTTGCCTAGAGAGTTAGTAAGGTTCCTTTGGGGAGATACCAGTCAGTATAGTCGAATAGGTGCATGAGTGTTTGCAGTTCCTGTTGGTCGAAAGAATGTTCCATGAATTTGCGCCATCTTGTAAAGAATCGTGATGTGGAGTGAAAGTTCAAGACAATGGTGTCCAACCTTTCCAAATAGAAAAGTGACAAGAGGGCCTTTTTCAGCGCTGGTAGTTTAGGCGCAGTGGAGCTGATCCAATGAGACATTATAGTCCTGCGGGCTACTAGGAGGCAGAGATGTGTCCAGTGGGAGATGGGAAGCAAGCTCTTCACTGCGGGCGTGGGAGGGGGTGATTCGCAGCCAAACAAACACATCAAGTAGTGTCTTGGACTCGCGTTTTGGTAATCGTGTAGATAAAGTCCCAGTATGCAATAATAGGTTTGCACTCCCAGAGGCAGTGGAGCAGTGTCGGGCGTGAGGTGGAACACCAAGGGCACCTCTCTTGGGCTGGCTCTGCCTTGTTAAAACGAAAAGGGTAGTATGCTCTGTGGATAATTTTGAACTGCGTCTCACGCCATGTTTCTGATATGGTGAGTTTGCCCACTTGCCCGTATCCCTCAAGGATTTTCTCAGAGAGGTCTCCATCTTCAAATATTTGAGACCATTTCTGAAATGGTTAAAGACGATACATGGCAGCCTGATGTTCAATAAGGTGGGAGTATAGAGTAGAAATGGAGTAGTCATTGTTGCGCAACACTGTATCAATAAAGGACTTTTGTAGGGGATCCGACTCAGGTCCGTAGCAGGAGCGTAAATAGCTGACCAATTGGTGGTAGAAAAAGACATGTGTCGCTGGTAGACAGAATTCTTTTGACAGGGTTTGAAAGGATTTAAACTTGCCAGGGGCATTGAGATACTATGGGCCAGATTCAGGTAGATGGGAGCATCTTTGCTCTGGAGTAACGCTTCTCATTTACGTTACTCTGCCAAAATTTTAGGAGCAAGTGCTGTTATTCATGAAGCACTTGCTCCTAAAGTTGCGGCAGCGCATCGCAAATGAGCCGGTGGAATTCAAATTGGGTGGGTACGGGGCGTGTATTATTTAAACTAAGCGCGATCCCGCGGCGAACGTACTGCGCATACGTCAAGTGTCAATGCATCCCAGTGCGCATGCTCCAAATTCTGTCAGTGAACGTCAATGACGTCACATCCCCATTCATGAACGTTTTACGCAAGCGACGCGATTATTATTTTTTTCGACGCGATGACGACGGCTATACTTAACATAGGATACTCCACTAGGGGGCTGCTTTATCTTTACGCCGCGTATCGCTTACGGAAACGTCGGAAAGTCACTGCGTCGCGCCCGAATACGATCGTGAATTGCCGATTCCCGCTGATTAACATATTTTTTGGTCGTAAATCAGCAGGAACGCCCCCGGCGCCATTTTTAAATTAATGTTGCGATGCGATGGCGAAATTCAATTGCGCCGATCGCATCGGAACTCCAACCCGGCGTTTCTTGTTTTCTGGTTACAGAAAACAGAAACGCCGGCTTAAAGTGACAGTTAGGCTGGAGTATCACAGATACTCCAGCCTAACTCTACCTGAATCTGGCCCATTGAGGCAATGTTGGTAAATCCCTTAGCGTTCCATTGTTCAAAGGCTTTGTGTAAAGTGGACAGGAGAAACATTGGGTTGCCAAGGATCGGTGGCAGAAAATACTGGAATGCAACCCCAACATCCTCCGGACCTCCCTCCAGGCTACAACCGTATCCCTGATGAGGACACTTGATCTTAGGCATGTAGGTAATTTGTTGGGATTCGAGTGAATAATGGCCGGTAGAGTATATGGAAAGGTCGAGGCACTCTCGAGCACGGTATTGGAGTATTTAGATCTGCCAGACCGCCAGTCAAGTCCCTGCCTAAGTAAACAAGCAAGATTGTAAAAACGTATATTGGGCAGACCCGCACCACCCTCAGACTTTGGGAGACATCGTTTTTGTAGCGCAATGCGTGATTTCTTGCGAGACCAGAGAAAGGCAGATAAGGCCTTATGTATTTTATTCACATCAGAGTGTTTCAGTAAAAGAGGTATGATCTGCATAGGATAGAGTAGGCGTGCAAACGACACCATTTTAAAAATGTGACATCTCCCAAAGAGCGAGAGGGGGAGGGCCGCCCAAGCATCCAGCTCCTTCACAATTTTAGATATTAGCGGTGGGAAGTTAAGTGTATATAAAAATTGGAAGGTTCTCAGCCAATCTGTATGCCCAAATAAGTGATGTGTTGCTTCGCTATGGCGAAGGGAGAGTGACGTGGCCCTTTAGCAGCCATTCTGGGATGGAGCGATAGGATTTCGCTCTTGTCAAAGTTAATTCGAAAGCCTGAGCACAGTCAGAAAGTATGAAATAGCTGTCGGAGTTTGTCAAAGTCTGTGAGGGGTTGGGTGGAAAATAACAATATTTTGTCTGCAAACAGGGTGGAACAGAGAGACTGGGTACCTATTGTGATGCCACTAACCCCGTCAGGGGAATTGAGTAGTCGGCATAAGAGCTTGATAGCGATATTAAAAAGTAAAGGGGAAAGGGGGCATCCTTGTCTCGTTCCCTTCGTCAGGGGGATCATATCAGAGATAAAGTCGGGGGTTACCAGACGTGCCATTGGGGATTCATACATTCGCCGCAAAAAATGTACAATTGGGCCCGAAAAAACAAAATTCGCCATCACCCGGAACAACAAGGACAAATTGATGTTGTCAAAGGCCTTTTCGGCATCAAGTGACAATATGGCAACGTCTTGGTCCGGTTGCAACTTAGCATATTCTAACGTCATTAGGACCTTGCGTATGTTTAGGGTAGCTGAGCGTCCCTGGACAAATCTTGACTGAGCCGGGTGTAGCATAGAGGGTAGTAGTTGGGCTAGGCGAGACGCAATGATCTTGGACAGCAGTTTTACATCTACATTAATTAATTAAATTGGGCGGTATGATCCTGGAAGTGAGGGGTCCTTACCTTTTTTAGCGATTAGTCTAATATGTGCCTGTGTTCCTGTGGGTAGATAGGGGCGTCCATCCCACATGTTTTCATATACATGTCTCAAGGTTTCTGGAATAAAATCAATAGTCAGCTTATAAAATTTGGCTGTGTAGCCATCAGGGCCCAGGGCTTTAGCAGACGACGCCAAGGACTTGATCGTCCGTTGGACATCCTCAATGGTTATGGGAGCGTTAAGAGCCGCCAAATGATCCCCCTGCAGTGTGGGCAGACGGACCTTAGCCAGGAAGTCATCGGCTGTGGGTTGGTCAGTCGGATAAGCCGAGTATAAAGATGTATAATAGTCTACTAGTAATTTACTGATTTCAGTAGGTGAGGTAACCAGAGCACCAGCTGGGTTTTTCAGGGCAGAGATATGTGTGGGTCGTCTGGGTCCTGCACAGAGTCTTGCCAGCAGCTTGCCCGCCTTGTTACCAAACCTATGAAAGTGCAAATTAGAATAGGATTCTTTAGCCAATTCTTGTTGCTCGGCCCAAAGATCGAATTCTCTTTTGGCATTTCTCCAAGTGCGTATGTTGTCAGGCGTAATGTTAAGGGTAAGTAGTTTGTGAGCTGAGCGTAGAACTTCACTCGCTCGTACGCAGCATTGTTTGGCATTTCTCTTGAATTGCGTGGTGTAAGAAAATATTTTTCCTCTCAGGAAGGCTTTTCCAGCCTCCCAGAACAGGTTTGGGTCTGCGAGGTGTGGCGCGTTGTTAGAGGTATATTCCGTCCATGCTTCAGAAAGCATGTGTCGGAAGTCCTTACTGTTTGCCAGATATGAGGGGAAGCGCCAGATGCGTGAGGGAGAAGAAGGTTGGGTGCTTATCAATTTTTGTGTAATGAGGCTGTGGTCCGAGATTCTGGCGTCAGTAATGTCTGAATCGCATTACAGTGGGAGAAGTGCAGGGGAGGCAAAAAAAATTGTCGATGCAGGAAAAGGAATTGTGGGGTGGGGAATAGAAGGTATATTCCCGGTCCATCGGTTGTGCTAACCGCCACATGTCAAATAAGTGCATGGAGTCTATGGCCTGTGTTAGGAGCGTTGGTGTCGAAATCGATGCGGCAAGTCTGGTCGTCTTATGCGTCGCTCTCCTACTAGGTCAATAGTTGCGGACATAACAGAATTAAAGTCCCCACCTACTAAATGTAGAGAACCCGAGGCAGCCAAAATCCAGGCCACCATGTCTTGAAAGAACGAGGTGTCTGACAAGTTGGGTGCGTAAATGTTAGTGATGGCTACGTCTTTTTCAGCTAAGGTCAGGTGTAGCGTAATTTTACGGCCTACCAGGTCAGTTTTAACGTCCTTAATAGTGTGTCTCAGGTTTTTATGTATGAGAATGGCCACACCAGCCTTGCGCCCCACGGCTGGGGAGCCATACACAGTTCCTACCCACAGCTTACGTAGACTGGTCAAATCGTCTGTGGAGAGATGGGTCTCCTGAAGTAAGGCCACATCTGTCCGGAGATGCTTCAAGTGCCTAAGAATTAACATGCGCTTACTTGGAGAGCGAAGCCCCTTAACGTTTCATGACACAATCTTTAGGTGATTCCCATCGATTGAGGAGGCCATGTCCGGGTTGAAAGTACGTAGTGGGCTCGAGGCGGAGAACCAAGTCCCCCTCCAGGCATCGCGTCAGCAATCCGAGGGTCACCCAAATATTGTAAACTTCCTGAAGGTATAGGCATAAAACAGGTAATCATAAACAGTGCAAACAGTAAACAACAACAACAAAAAGAGAGAAAGCAAAAACAATAAAACAAAGGTCCAGTGCCTAGGCACCTAACAACCAGTAAGGACCTCACTTTTTTCCACATGAGATTAGAGCACATGGCAGAACCCCCACCATCCGCCCGCTCCCTTTCCTAACGATGAAGCGAGAGCTTCAAAGGAGGAAAGTTAAGGGGGGGGGGGAAGGGTGGGGGAGGAAAGCTAAGGGGAAAAGGGTCATAGCCTACTGAACAGGGAATAGTGACCGATCAAGGCAGAGAGGGGCGAAGGAATTTGGTTTTAGGAAAGTCACAGCACACATAAAAAGGGTCATCCCAGGCAGGGAGAAAGAGTGAAAACAATACTACCCATTCCCCTGTGTCTACGGCAATAGGCAGTCTCTGGGATATGTTTTCAGTGGCCGTCTGAACGATCCGCCTGAGAAGTATAGCGACTTCGCTTGTACGGTTGCTTAGTCGGGCTGCCGGGTTGTTTGCGAGATGCAGAAGGAGTAGCCGGTAGTGAAGAGGAGTCGTCTGCAGAGTTGGTGTGGTCCATCCCTGTGGCGGCTGATGCCAGGTATTGTTCTGCTTCTTCAGGCGAAGCAAAAGCGAGGTGCTCCCCAGACTGGGTTTGGACGCGCAGGGTGGCCGGGTACGCCAGGGAGAATTTAACTAGATCACGGTGCAAAGTCGAGCAGATGGCGGAGAACGCCTTACGCTGTTTCATTACCTCGATCGAGTAGTCCGCAAAAAGCAATAGTTTTGACCCCTCCATCGAAAGGGAGCGCATGCGGCGAAATGCCTGCATAATGACAGTTTTGTCCGCATAGTTCAGATATTTAATAATGACGTGCCTGGGTTTGGTGCGATTCTCCACGTATTGACCGAGGAGGTGGGCGCGTTCAGCGGTGCAGGGTATGCAGAGTCCCAGTTGCTCAGGGATGATTTTAGCGCATATGTTAGTAAGCTGGTTGTTAATAACTGACTCCGGCAGTCCAATAATGCGCAAATTGTTCCTCCTGGAACGGTTCTCAAGGTCATCTAATTTGGCCCAAAGTTCCCTATTCTCAGCAGTCATGCGAGCAACTAATGCAGACTGGGCAGTGGAACCATCTTCTATGGACGATATCCTGTCCTCCGCCTAAGCAATCCTCTGTGCATGTGTCTGCACTTCTAGGTGGAGCTGCTCTAGACCCCTTTGCACCGCAGCATCCACAGTGGCCGCCAGAGTGGGTGCCAGCAGAGCTACTACCTGTTGGGCAATGACCGCTAGCGATGCAGGGTCGAATGCCTGTGTATCCGTGACAGCGTGTGGCTGAGAGGAGTCCCCTGGACATGGAGCAGCAGCCATCTTAGCTGCGCTTGAAGCCGCGTCTCCCACGGGGGGTGCCGAGGATACTACACAGGCGTACGATCGCTCCACAAATCGATCCATGTGTGTCCGCACAGCAGCGGGGGTGGAGGGGGGCTACCCCAAAGCTCTGGCCGGGCTCTATAGCCAAAAACAGGAGGACGGCGGCGGGAGCAGTGTCCTTCTATTCCAGTCTCATGCGGCGCCGGAACCAGAAGTTTCAATCCTACTTTCTTTTTTTCGTACACCACGGGACACAGAGCCTTAGTCATTACATAGTGGGATGTCCCAGAGCAATGCTCAATATGAAGGGTGGGAGACACAGATCCATCAGGCCGCCATAGACAAGAAGCTCTAGACTGCTGCCTGCAGCACACTACGCCCGAAGGCGGCATCCTCATGTCCTCTTACATATATTTGATAGAATTTTGTAAATGTATGGTCTGAAGACCAAGTTGCAGCTTAACAGGAAAGGGAGGAATCTCCTTCTTTAAATTATAAGCTTGAATAATCACTTGACGAATCCACCTGACAATGGTGGAGTTTGACACCGGTTGGTCTATTTTGGGAGCGTCTGGTATAATGAACAAAACATCTGTTTTACAAATCTGAGCCATAGCTTGCAGATAAACCTTTACTGCCCACACTACATCTAGAGAGAGCAATAACTTTTCCTCCACTGTCTGCGGGTCAGGAAAAAAAGAAAGGCTAAACAATGTCTTGATTTAAATGAAACGCCGATACCACCTTTGGAAGAAAGGTAAGATCTGGGTGTAGTACAATTTTGTCTTTGTGACAAATTAAATAAGGTTCTTTAGAAGAAAGAGCTGCTAATTCCGATACTCTTTTGGCCGAAGAGATAGCAATCAGAAAAGCCAATTTCTTGCTCAAGAGAATTAAAGGAATCTGATGAATAGGTTCAAAAGGGTGCTATTGTAGAACTGATAATACTAGGTTCAAATCCCAAGGACACAAGGGTGACTTGACTGGCAGGTTTATCTGCAGTACTCCCTGAATAAATGCCGGAACTAGGGAATGAGATGCCAATGTTTTTTGAAAAAAAAAAAACTGATAGAGCTGATATTTGACCCTTGATGGTACTCAGGGCTAACTTCATATCCACTCCAACTTGGCAAAATGCTAGAATTCTATTTATGTCATATTTTAAGGGATTTCATTTCCTGGATTTACACCAAGAAACATACGTTTTCCAGACTCTATAGTAAATTAGCCTAGAGGCTGGCTTTCTTTCACTAATGAGTGTAGAAAGGGTTAAATGCGAGACTCCTCATTTCTTCAAGATGTAGGTCTCAGTAGCCAGACCGTCAAACTTAGCTTCCGTAAGGAAGGATGGAATACTAGTCCCTGCGATAACAGGTCATGACGGAGCGGAAGGACCCAAAGTCTTCCTACTGCCATCTTTATTATTTGTGCGTACCAGGGTCTCCTTTGCCAATTCAAATCCACTAGGAGCACTGTTATTCTCTCCTCCTTGACCCTTCACAGCAATCTCTGTAAGAGGGGGATCGGAGAGAATGCATAAATCAGTGATTACTGATCCCATAGAATTGTCAACGCATCCGTGCCGTAGGCTCATGGATCTTTTGTCCTGGACACAATGTTGTCTAACTTACAGGCTAGCAGGTCTATATCCGGAGTCCCCCATTTCTGGCATATTGCCGGAGTGACCATTCTCCTGGCAGCAATTGCTGGCGACTTAGATAGTCCGCTTGCCAGTTTTTTACCCCTGGAATGAAAATCCCAGACAGGCAAGGTATATGTCTTTCTGCCCATCTTATAATCCGATTCACCTCTTTCTGGGTGTCCCAGACTCCAGGTGCCTCCTTGGTGAGTGATGTAGGCTACAGCAGTAGCATTGTCGGATTGTATCCGAACAGGTTAACCCTGTAACCTGTGTGTCCAGGTCTTGAGAGCCAAGTATACTGCCCGAATCTCTAGTATGTTGATGGGCAGGCTCTCCTCTGTTTTGGTCCAGGTACCCTGGGCTGAGGCTTCCTCCAACACGACTCCCCAGCTTAACATGCTGGCATCCGTGGATACCACTTTCCAAATGACTGGAAGGAAGGACTGTCCTTTGCGCAAATTTTGGCTTTTTAACCACCAACTGAAGCTTTGGCGCACCTGTGGAGACAGACTCATGGGAAAATTTAAAGTTTTGTTCTTCCTGTTCCAGGCATCCAGAATGCCGCCCTGAAGGAGTCTCGAATGAAACTGGGCGTAAGGAACCGCCTCGAAGGAGGCCACCATCTTTCCTAATAGCCTCATGCACAGGCAAATAGATGGTATCCTCTTTGTCCTGACCCTGTGAATTAACTCTCTTAGGGATTTTACCTTTGGTTCTGGGAGGAATACCCTGCTTTGGGCTGTATCTATTAACATGCCAAGATACTTTAGTCTTCTTTTAGCCTGAAGAGTTTTTTTTTGTAGGTTTATAACCCATCCTAACTGGCCCATGTATCTCACTGTATTGAACACTGCGTGCTCTAGTCCTGCCTTTGACTATTGACTATTATTAGATCGTCTGACACCGTTATACCCTGTGCTCTCAAGTTTGCTAACACAGGAGCCAGGATTTTTGTGAATACCCGGGGGTGCAGTTGCCAAACAAAAAGGTAGAGCCACGAACTGAAAATGGCGATGCTCTACCGCGAACCTTAGAAATTATTGGTGAGTGGGATAAATAGGCACATGTAAATAGGCGTCCTTAATGTCTATCAACGCTAAATATTCTCTGCCTTGTAGGGTGGCAACCGCGGATCGAATGGTTTCCATTCGAAAATGGCGAATGTCCAGAAATTGGTTTAGATCTTTCAGGTCCAGAATGGGTCTGACGACTGTTTGGTTTTGGAACCACAAAAAGGTTTGAGTAAAACTTTTAGGGGGATTTCTTTGATTACCCCTTGAGACAACAAATGATTCAAACCTTGGAACAAAGAATCTCTTTTTATTGGATCTTTGGAGTCCCCTGAACTTTCCTTAGCCTTTGTGGCTGTCTACGGATGCCGTCGCCACTGCCCGGCCGATTCCTTTGGAGCTGGGAAGAGAGAACGCTTAAAACAAGGATGCTTGTTTTTCTTTTTCACTGGCAACAGTAGTCTTGCCGCTTGATATCTTTTGGATATATTTTTCTAAATCATCCCCAAAAAGCTGTTCCCCATGAAAGGGGAAACTCGTCAAAAGTTTTTTACAGTTCTTCAGCCAAATAATTCTACGCATGTGCACTAGCTGGAGTGTAATGCCGCGTACACACAACCGTTTTCATGACTGTCATTAATAGCAATTATGTGCAGGCTCCAGAGAATTTTTCGTGACGCAAAAAATGGGCATTAAAAATTTAGAACATGCTCTAGATTTTCATGTCGTTTTTCACGTCGTGAAAAATGATCGTGTGTAGGTTTTAACGACGAGAAAAAAAAACCGCAGTTATGAGACGGGAGCACTCGTTCTGGTAAAACTAGTGTTTGTAATGGAGATAGCACATTCGTCACGCTGTAACAGACTGAAAAGCACAAATCATCTCTCACCAAACTTTTACTAACACGAAATCAGCAAAAGCAGCCCAAAGGGAGGCACCATCTAAATCAGGGGTGGGCAACCTCGGCCCTCCAGCTGTGATGAAACTACAAATCCCATCATGCCTCTGCTTTTAGGAGTCATGTCTGTGATTGTCAGGGTCCTGCAATGTCTCATGGGACTTGTAGTTTCACCACAGCTGGAGGGCCGAAGTTGCCCACCCCTGATCTAAATGGAACTTCCGCTTTATAGTGGCGTCTTACGTGTTGTACATTACCACGCTTTGCTAGAGCATTTTACTATCGTGTGTGTGCAAGGCTGGCTCGACAAGATTCACATAGAGAAAAACGTAGTTTTTTCTAGAACAAGAAAAACGGCCATGTGTACGCGGCATAAGGTGAGATGCCTGCTGTTTAGAGTTCCTAATGGCGTCTACTGCAAAACATAAAGCCTTGGGCATATTCTCCCAAAATTTGGCTTGCTCAGAGGGCAGGTCTTTTAACCCTTCCCTCACTTGATCCCTTAGGACTTGACACATACCCACTGCTGCCACGGCAGGTTGGGTTACTGTGCCTGCCAGGAGAAAGGAAGATTTTAATAAAGATTCCAATTTTTTCTCAGAAGGATCTTTAAAGTGGAGGTTCACCTAAAAAAAAAAAAATTAACATTGCATTTAGGCTAGTTATTACAATGAGAATCGGCAGTTTTAAAAAAAAAATACTTGCGGTACATACCGTTTTCTATATGTATGTTCACCGCGGCTTCCGGGTATGATGTTCAGGGCTGGGCGTTCCCAATTGATTGACAGGCATGTTGACCGACGCATACAGCGGAAGCCGTGGTGAACATACATATAGAAAACGGTATGTACCGCAAGGATTTTTAAAAAAAAACTGCCGATTCTCATTGTAATAACTAGCCTAAATGCAATGTTAAAACATTTTTTTTAGGTGAACCTCCACTTTAATTACCTGGGCATTGTCTACCATTGTCTAACCTACTCTTGTTTACACAAGAAATCGCTGCATCCACTGAGGGCAGACTCTATTTTTTGGAAAAATGTTCCTCTATTGGAGTAAATAGTGTAAATGGCCTGGCGTATCCCCGCGTAATTCAAAGGGGGCGTCTTGTATTTAAATTAAGCGCGCCCCCGCGCCGAACGAACTGGGCATGCGCCGGCCGTAAAAGTAGCCCAGTGCGCATGCTCATAGTACGCCGCAAATACATTGGTTTCGACGTGAACATAAATGACCTAAACGACAGAAAAAGAGATGCTGACCCGACGTCGATACTTAACATGGCGTACGCATCACCTACGCAAAGTTACCCCTCATATAGCAGGGGTAACCTTACGCTTACGAAAACGACGTAAACTACGACAACGGGGCGCGAACACGTTCGGGAATCGGCGTATTATGCTTATTTGCATATTCAAAGCAGAAATCGATGGAAACGTCACCTAGCGGCCAGCGTAAGCGTAACATTGCAACTTAGATCCGACGGTGTATGTGACTTAGGCCAGTCGGATCTAAGCAAAATCTATGCGTAACTGATTCTAAGAATCAGTCACATAGATACACAGCCGCACAAACAGAGATACGACGGCGTATCTGGAGATACGCCGTCGTATCTCCTTTCAGAATCTGGCCCAGTGTGTTTACATGAGTAAGCCCTGGTTCATACTGGTGCGTTTTGACATGTGATTTGACATGTCAAATTGTATGTCAAATTGGCGGCATGTGCCGGAAATGGCACCGTCCTAATCGGTGCGACGCCACATCTGCGGCGCTGCTTCAATTTCAAAAAGTAGTTTCTGTACTACTTTTTGCGATTTCGGGACGTGATTTATATTGACATCTGTGCAGAAACCTGCACAGATGTCTCTGTAATCTCCGCAGAAATCAGGACTGCAATGCGGGAGTGAAATCTTGTGAGTTCAGCTGAGTTCGCACTCAGGGCCGTCTTTAACATTGATTGGACCCTGGGCAAACATTTTTTTGGAGGCCCCCCCCCCCCCCCATGCAGTTTTGCTCTCCATTCCAAAAACTGGTCCAGGCTCGCTAATTGGTTGCTGCACATCCTTACTGCTCACTGATTTGGTTACTAGAGGTTACTGTACATTAATACTGCTCACCCATTGGTTGCTAGAAGTTACTGAACATTATTACGTGTACCTCTCACTGATTTGTTGCTGAAAGTTTCAGCCTTTTTAACCATTTTTATTATTTTAGCATCCATTTATTTAAAACACATGCCAGCCGAGAAACAATAAGTGCCATACTTACGCATCAAAAATATGTCAACAGACACAAAATATTTATATATTATTAATTACAGCCGTTCCCACACTGGCAACCACCCACAGTTAGAACACAAAACACGTAGCGGGTGTGTGGGTACAGAAACTGCAAAAGCACCATGCAACTTCCCTGTGGCTATATTTAAAAAAAGGTGCAGGCTCTTTTTCCCTGAAAATGTAGGCACAACTCCCCATAAACATAAATGGGCTGTCATCCCCGGCAGATGCGGGCCTCAAACCCACTCAAGTGTGAGCCTAGCCTTGGGATTCAGAGCAGTGTACACATGTCAGTAGTAGGTAGGGCACTGTACAGAGAAAAGTAGAGCAGAGGACAGGAGATTACAGGATAGGGCGTCAGTAGGGAAAAGGAGAGGGGATGACAGGACAGAGGATAGGGTCTAGTCTTCTTTGAGCCTGAAGAGTTTTTTTTGTAGGTTTATAACCCATCCTAACTGGCCCAGGTATCTCACTGTATTGAACACTGCGTGCTCTAGTCTTGCCTTTGACTATTGACTATTAGTAGATCGTCTGACATCGTTATACCCTGTGCTCTCAAGTTTGCTAACACAGGAGCCAGGATTTTTGTGAATACCCGGGGGTGCAGTTGCCAAACAAAAAGGTAGAGCCACAAACTAAAAATGGCGATGCTCTACCGCGAACCTTAGACATTTTTGGTGAGTGGGATAAATAGGCACATGTAAATAGGCGTCCTTAATGTCTATCAACGCTAAATATTCTCTGCCTTGTAGGGTGGCGACCGCGGATCGAATGGTTTCCATTCGAAAATGGCAAATGTCCAGAAATTGGTTTAGATCTTTCAGGTCCAGAATGGGTCTGACGTCTCTGTTTGGTTTTGGAACCACAAAAAGGTTTGAGTAAAACTTTTAGGGGGATTTCTTTGATTACCCCTTGACACAACAAATGATTCAAACCTTGGAACAAAGAATCTCTTTTTATTGGATCTTTGGAGACCCCAGAACTACGGAACCAATGGGGTAGAATCTCCTGAAATTTCAGCTTGTACCCTAGGGATACAGCAGATACTACCCATCTGTCCTGGACCTCTGTCTGCCAGGTCGCTGAAAATTGCTGGAACCGCCCCCCCCTTTCGGCCGAGCGGGGGTGCCCCTTCATCAGGAAAATTTGGGGCTCTGCTTATTAACTTTGTAGCCCCACTGCTTCCTGTACTTCTGGGCCTGGCCCTGATCCTTAGCCTTTGTTGCTGTCTACAGACGCCGTCGCCACTGCCCGGGCGATTCCTTTGGAGCTGGGGAGAGGGAAAGCTTAAAACAAGGATGCTTGTTTTTCTTTTTCACTGGCAACAGAGTAGTCTTGCCGCTTAATATCTTTTGTATATATTTTTCTAAATCATCCCCAAAAAGCTGTTCCCCATGAAAGGGGAAACTGGTCAAAAGTTCGGGGGCCACATCCCACATTACTGTCATCTCCTGTCCTCTTCCCTACTGACTAGTAGGGAAGAGGACAGGAGATGACAGGACAGAGGATAGGGGGTCAGTAGGGAAGAGGACAGGAGATGACAGGACAGAGGATAGGGGGTCAGATGTAGAGCAGTGTATGAAATTCATTAGAGCAAAGGGCAGTTTGCTGGGTTTAGCAGGGTAGATGACTGGGAGACACAAGGGCAAAATATTGAGCATCACAAGGGCAGAATACATGGGTTATAGAGGGAACAGTACAGGAGAGGGGTCAGCATGGCACAGTAAAAGGGGTCAGGAGAGTGCAGAGCACAGTGCAGGGAGTGAGGGAAAAGTACAGGGGAGTCAGGAGGTAAGAGTATGGGGATGGGAGGGCACAGTATGGGCATCAGTAAGGCACAGTACAGGGGCTGGAAGGGCACACCAGGGGCTGGGGGGCATAGTACGGGCATCAGGAGGGTACCATACGGTACCATACGGGCGCCAGGAGGGTATCGTACGGGCGTCAGGAGGGTAGTGTACGGGCATCAGGAGGGTCATGTACAGGCGTCAGGAGGGTCCAGTACGGGCGTCAGGAGGGTCCAGTACGGGCGTCAGGAGGGTCCAGTACGGGCGTCAGGAGGGTACAGTACAGGGTTCAGGAGAGCACAGTACAGGGTCAGGAGAGCACAGTACGGGCGTGAGGAGGGCACAGTACAGAGGTGAGGAGGGCACAGTACAGGGGTGGGGGGGCACAGTACAGGGGTGAGGAGGGCACAGTACGGGCATCAGGTGGGCAGAGTACAGAGGTAAGCAGGGCACAGTACAGGGGTGAGGAGGTCACAGTATGGGCATCAGATGGGCACAGTACAGAGGTCAGGAGGGCACACTACGGAGGTCAAGAGGGCACAGTACAGGGGTGGGGAGGGCACAGTATGTGGCTGGAAGGAAACACACAGGGTCAGGAGGGCACACACTAGCTAGGGGGCAGTAATAACCTGGAGGCAGCAACAAGCTGTAATAAATCCATTCCTTTCTCGCAGCGCTACATGAAAAAGATGCCATCTTCCCATTTGTCAGCAAACATGCAGCACTTCTATGCTAAGCTGCAGTAACTCAGCAGACTTAGCAAAGAGGTGCCTGCAAATGAGTTTACCTCCGCAGTCCGGACTCGGCTTATCTCCTCAGCGCGCTTTCCAGCAGGAGTTATCTCAAAGGTCAGGCACATCCCCGCCCCGCCTGCTCCTACATCCAACAGGAGGCTCCGTCTTAGGAATGTGCCTTCGTTCAGGAAAGTGCCTGCAAAGCAACAGTTGAGCGAGGAAGGGGGTGGTACGGAGGTGGAGATCCCAGTCTGTGCGGACAGTGAACAGCAATCCCCAGTACAGTGTTCCGCGATGTGCTGTCCCGCCCGCGTAGCGGTGGCTTTGATTTCTGGGAGTTTTCTGACAGTTCGACAGTATGGGCATCGTGGTCTCTAGGAGCAGCTACTTTGGGCCCCCAACAATGACTGGGCCCTGGGCAGCTGCCCCCTTTTGCCCTGCGGTAAAGACGGCACTGTTCGCACTGCTTTATTCCAGCAGCCCAGTGTAACTTGGGCTCAGGCTTTGGATTTGACTTTTCCCTGCGACTTGAAGTTCGACATGCGACTAACTTCAATGAACAAGGATCCGACTTTAATCCCCGACAATACCAGGCACCGCATCTGGAATGAATCTTTAGGAAGAACTCCTTGCCAAATAAAAAAACGGCATGTGTTCCCCCTCCAGGGGCACACTAGGTTCTTTGGCCTGGTATGGATTTTAAAGAGAACATTCACGCCAAAAAAAAAGGCATGGGGTCCCCCAAAATCCATACCAGACCCTTATCTGAGCACACAGCTGGAAGGGCTGCATGCCCTCAACATGGGGGATGGGTGCTTTTGGGCAGGGGAGTCCTGCGCCCCCCACCCCAAAGCACCTTGTCCATGGGCGTCCGCTCCATAGGGCAAGGGAGGGCCCTTGCCCCCCCCCCTAGAAACAAGTGCCATGATCCTCTCCGGGCAGGAAGCAAGGCGGCCGCACAGTGAAAGAAATTAGAGCCGCTCTCTCCCTCTTCTAGCTCCGCTGACAGAGAGGGGGATGTGGGTGATATACAGCCCAGAACAGGGGCAGACCATCCAGAGAGGGGGGACCATCAGCACACCTTTCACTGTGAAACCGCAGCAGCGGTGGCATTGTAATGAATACACTGTGTGCCTGCTGTGTGTTTGTGTTCGGGATTCAATGCTCCTTTCTGTCCCCCCCTCCTCCCTCCAGTCTCGTGCTGTGCGGTGTGCCTGTTATCTCTGACTCCCCCTCCAATCAGCAGTGCGGTGTGCTGTGAGACCTGGGAGGCGGAGCTCACTGTAGCTCCTGTCGGGCGTGCCAGAGGAAGGGAGGAGGTGAGTGAGATGAACGAGTTTCCTAGTGTGGATAGCAGTAGTGCAAACTTTAACCACTTGCCTACTGTGCACCTACACCCCCTTCCTGCCCAGACAAAATCGCTTTAACTGACAATTGCGCGGTCGTGCGACGTGGCTCCCAAACAAAATTGGTGTCCTTTTTTTCCCACAAATAGAGCTTTCTTTGGGTGGTATTTGATCACCTCTGCGGGGTTTTTTTTTGCGCTATAAACAAAAATAGAGCGTCAATTTTTAAAAAAATTCAATATTTTTTCCTTTTTGCTATAATAAATAACCCAAAAAATATATAAAAAAAATATTTTTACCCTCAGTTTAGGCCGATACGTATTCTTCTACATATTTTTGGTAAAAAAAATCGCAATAAGCGTTTATCGATTGGTTTGCGCAAAATTTATAGCGTTTACAAAATAGGGGATAGTTTGTGGCATTTTTTTTTTTTTTACTATTAATGGCGGCGATCTGCGATTTTTTTATTGGGACTGCGACGTTATGGCGGACATTTCGGACACTTTTCTGACATTTTTGGGACCATTTACATTTATACAGTGAAAAATGCTATAAATATGCATTGATTACTGTATAAATGTGACTGGCAGTGAAGGGGTTAACCACTAGGGGGCGGGGAAGGGGTTAAATGTGTGTCCTATGAGTGTTCTAACTGTGGGGGGAGGGGGGGGTGACTGGGGGAGGTGACCGATTGTGTCCCTATGTACAAGGGACACAACCGCTCTCCTCTCTCCCTGACAGGGACGTGCAGCTCTGTGTTTACACACAGAGCTGCACGTCCCAGCTCAGTTACTGAGCAATCGCGTGTGCCCGGCGGCGATCGTTGCCGCCGGGCACTCGCACGGGATCCCCGCAGAGCGGCGGGTGCGCGCGCGCGCCGCCGGCGATGCGCGCGCGCCCGCCCGTGGCTTTAACCACTTAAGGACCGCCGCATGTACATTTACGTCGGCAGAATGGCACCGACAGGCACATCAACGTATATATACGTTGGTGCCTTGGGGGGGATCGGGGGTCCGATCGGACCCCCCCCGTACATGCGGCGGTCCGCGCGGCTGCAGGAGCGATCCGACAAGTGGGGGCGGCTATCCGTTTTCACCCGCCCCCTCCGGATCGCTCCCAGCCAATGCGCGCGCCCGCCCGCCCTGTCACTTCCTCCTCCTGTGTAAACACAGGAAGGAGGAAGCGACGTGATCTCTCCCTCGGCGTTTGTTTCAAGCGCCGCTGAGGAGAGATCACAACACTACAAGTAAGTCTGCACCAACAGCACACTTACACACAGACACAAACACATTTAACCCCCGCGATCGCCCCCCCCCTCCCCCTGTCACAGTGTCACTGAATGCAGTAATCATACATGTATGATTACTGTATTTAGTGTCAGTGTGACAGACAGTGTGACAGTCAGTCAGTGTTAGTGTCAGGGTAGCCCCCCCCACCCCCCCCAATAAAGTTTTAACCCCTTGATCACTGCCCTAGTTAACCCTTTCACTCCCTATTGCCAGCATCACTAAGCGATCATTTTTCTGATCGCTGTATTAGTGTCGCTGTTCCCGCTAGGTAGCTAATTTTTTTTTAATGCGATTTTTTTTTTACTAAAGACATGTGGCTAAATAAATTTTGGCCTAAATGTTTGACTAAAATTTAGTTTATTGGTTTTTTATTATAACAAAAAGTAAAAAATATTGATTTTTTTTCAAAAATGTCGCTCTATTTTTGTATATAGCGCAAAAAATAAAAATCGCAGAGGCGATCAAATACCACCAAAAGAAAGCTCTATTTGTGGGAAAAAAAGGACGCAAATTTTGTTTGGGAGCCACGTCGCACGACCGCGCAATTGTCTGTTAAAGCGACGCAGTGCCGAATCGCAACAACCCCTTGGGTCATTTGCCAGCGTATTGGTCCGGGTCTTAAGTGGTTAAAGGGACATCACGTCATATGACGTGATGTCAGAACAATGGAGTCGTCTGCCCGCCGTCATTTGACGGTGGGCAGATGACAAGTGGTTAATGGAGTTTTTTTCTCAGGAGAGGAATCAGAGGAGAGTGTGAGTGTGAGGGGAGGGAGAGGTCTGCAGCAGCCCGATCACATGTGACAGATCACTTCACACTTCATGAACAGTCTGTGCAAACATCATCCAATCCAATTGTTCAGACTGGATAATGTGGGGTCATTTATAGGCATTCATGTAACCTGTGTGTGTGTATGTGGTGAGTTCACACTTCTGATTGCACAGACTCAGAGCATGTATACATGTACAATTAGAAGTGTGAACTCACCACATACACACACACACAGGTTACATGAACGGCTATAAATGACCCCACATTATCCAGTCTGAACAATTGGATTGGATGCAGAGTGCTAGAAGCTGGATTACATAGATCTGTGCATACATCTAGTACTGTTGTGTGATTCATTGTTGTAAATGTTTTTAGTGGATGAGGTTTTTTTTATACATCGCTATCTGACCACTTCTCAGCCCCCAACTCCCCCCAGCTTGCATCACCCCCAGATCACGTCATACAGACATCACTCCGAGCTGCTTCCTAACCCCCCCCCCAGCCGAGGGACATCATTCCATGGTCACTTTCCTTCCCTTATCTTCCCAACATCAAGAAATCCCTCCCCATACTGCCACCGCCATACCCTCTGACCTCCTCTCCTGTACTAACTGCACCAATCTTACCTTCCGCACTCCTCTCCTGTACTAACTGCACCCATCATACCCTCCAAACTCCTCTCCTGTACTAACTGCAGCTATCATACCCTCTACACTCCTCTCCAGTACTAACTGCACCCATCATACCCTCTGCACTCCTCTCCCGTACTAACTGCACCCATCATACCCTCTGCACTCCTCTCCTGTACATACTGCACCCATCATACCCTCCAAACTCCTCTCCTGTACTAACTGCAGCCATCATACCCTCTACACTCCTCTCCAGTACTAACTGCGCCCATCATACCCTCTGCACTCCTCTCCTGTACATACTACACCCATCATACCCTCTGCACTCCTCTCCTGTACATACTGCCCCATCATACCCTCTGCACTCCTCTCCTGTACATACTGCCCCATCATAACCTCTGCACTCCTCTCCTGTACATACTACCCCATCATACCCTCTGCACTCATCCTCTGTACATACTGCCCCATCATACCCTCTGCACTCCTCCTCTCCTGTATATACTGCCCCCATCATACCCTCTGCACTCCTCCTCTCCTGTACATACTGCACCCATCATACCCTCTGCACTCCTCTCCTGTATATACTGCCCCCATCATACCCTCTGCACTCCTCCTCTCCTGTACATACTGCACCCATCATACCCTCTGCACTCCTCTCCTGTATATACTGCCCCATCATACCCTCTGCACTCCTCCTCTCCTGTACATACTGCCCCATCATACCCTCTGCACTCCTCTCCTGTACATACTGCCCCATCATACCCTCTGCACTCCTCCTCTCCTGTAAATACTGCCCCCATCATACCCTCTGCACTCCTCCTCTCCTGTACATACTGCCCCCATTATACCCTCTGCACTCCTCCTCTCCTGTACATACTGCCCCCATTATACCCTCTGCACTCCTCTTCTGTACATACTCCCCCATCATACCCTCTGCACTCCTCTCCTGTACATACTACCCCATCATACCCTCTGCACTCCTCCTCTCCTGTACATACTGCCCCCTTCATACCCTCTGCAATCCTCCTCTCCTGTACATACTGCCCCTGTCATACCCTCTGCACTCCTCCTCTCCTGTACATACTGCCCCGTCATACCCTCTGCACTCCTCCTCTCCTGTACATACTGCCCCCGTCATACCCTCTGCACTCCTCCTCTCCTGTACATACTGCACCGTCATACCCTCCGCACTCCTCTCCTGTACATACTGCCCCATCATACCCTCTGCACTCCTCCTCTCCTGTACATACTACCCCATCATACCCTCTGCACTCCTCCTCTCCTGTACATACTGCCCCCGTCATACCCTCTGCACTCCTCCTCTCCTGTACATACTGCCCCTGTCATACCCTCTGCACTCCTCCTCTCCTGTACATACTGCCCCTGTCATACCCTCTGCACTCCTCCTCTCCTGTACATACTGCCCCCGTCTTACCCTCTGCACTCCTCCTCCCCTGTACATACTGCCCCTGTCATACCCTCTGCACTCCTCCTCTCCTGTACATACTGCCCCCATTATACCCTCTGCACTCCTCCTCTCCTGTACATACTGCCCCCATTATACCCTCTGCACTCCTCCTCTCCTGTACATACTGCCCCATCATACCCTCTGCACTCCTCTCCTGTACATACTACCCCATCATACCCTCTGCACTCCTCCTCTCCTGTACATACTGCCCCTGTCATACCCTCTGCACTCCTCCTCTCCTGTACATACTGCCCCTGTCATACCCTCTGCACTCCTCCTCTCCTGTACATACTGTCCCCGTCATACCCTCTGCAATCCTCCTCTCCTGTACATACTGCCCCGTCATACCCTGTGCACTCCTCCTCTCCTGTACATACTGCCCCGTCATACCCTCTGCACTCCTCCTCTCCTATACATACTGCCCCCATCATACCCTCTGCACTCCTCTCCTGTACATACTGCCCCGTCATACCCTCTGCACTCCTCCTCTCCTGTACATACTGCCCCGTCATACCCTGTGCATTCCTCCTCTCCTGTACATACTGCCCCGTCATACCCTCTGCACTCCTCCTCTCCTGTACATACTGCCCCGTCATACCCTCTGCACTCCTCCTCTCCTATACATACTGCCCCGTCATACCCTCTGCACTCCTCTCTCTGTACATACTGCCCCGTCATACCCTCTGCACTCCTCCTCTCCTGTACATACTGCCCCCATCATACCCTCTGCACTCCTCTCCTGTACATACTGCCCCGTCATACCCTCTGCACTCCTCCTCTCCTGTACATACTGCCCCGTCATACCCTGTGCACTCCTCCTCTCCTGTACATACTGCCCCGTCATACCCTCTGCACTCCTCCTCTCCTATACATACTGCCCCCATTATACCCTCTGCACTCCTCTCCTGTACATACTGCCCCGTCATACCCTCTGCACTCCTCCTCTCCTGTACATACTGCCCCGTCATACCCTCTGCACTCCTCCTCTCCTGTACATACTGCCCCATCATACCCTCTGCACTCCTCCTCTCCTGTACATACTGCCCCGTCATACCCTCTGCACTCCTCTCCTGTACATACTGCCCCCATCATACCCTCTGCACTCCTCCTCTCCTGTACATACTGCCCCATCATACCCTCTGCACTTCTCTTCTGCAGAACCCTGTGCATTCAAATGTAATTGGGAACTCTGGATTCAGATCTAAAGGAGAACACAGTTGACTCTGATATAAAGGGGGACTTTTGTGATTAACTTCTTATGATTAGAAATTGTATTTAATCACAGTATATACTACATAAAAAAAAAAAAAAATTAGCTGTGCATTGCTTTGTACAGAGGTAATGAATTTAATGTACTACAAAAATAATTATATATATATTGGTGTGCGCTGCTAATGTGTTCGGGTTTGGCTTGACGAAAAGGAGCCTGCGGCTCTCCTCTCCCTGTCTCTCCCTCTCTCTGATAAATGGAGCCGCGGCGCTGTGACAGGAAGAGGAGAGCCGCTGGCTGTCTGCAATGTATATCTCCCCCGATCGCCCCCCTCCCCCTCTGTCAGCTGGACGCTCCCCCCCTGAAATCTAACAGGGCATGTTGGGCAGCTGGGTGGGCTGGTGAGGGAGCGGGTGGCTCGGTGGGCAGGTGACATAGGTCCAGTGATGCAGGGTGCTGTGTAATATAAAGGGGACCAGTGATGCAGGGTGCTGTGTAATTTAAAGGGGTCCAGAGGTGCAGGGTGCTGTGTAATGTAAAGGGGGCCAGAGGTGCAGTTGTGGAGAGGGGTACACAGTAGGGACAAAGAGATATTGAAAGATGCAGGGGGCACAGTGGGGTGTTTTTACATTTTAACTTCTTTATCTTGTATCACCGCAGCCAAAGCGCCCCCCCCCTGAAAAAATTTCAGCGGACGCCCATGACCTTGTCCCAATGTTGATGAGGATAAGGGCCTCTTCATGAGAACCCTGGCCATTGGTTGTCAGAATCTGGGGGCCCCCTTGTTAAATCCCGGGCCCCACCCTATTTGAATGAGTATGGAGTAAATTGTACCCCTACCAATTCACCTAAACAAAAAAGTGTCAAAAACAAAACACTACACAGATTTTGCCTGTGTCCGCTTTCTTCTGCTATTTTTCCTCACTCTTTCGCTCACTCTTTTGCTCAGTCTTCTCTTTCTGTTCTTCCTCCGATGTTGACTCAACGCTCTCCTTGGTTCTAATGTCAGATACGCGGTGTGCCAATACTTATATTGGCATGGGGCGGGGTCACCGGGTGACATCACCTGGAGGCCCTGCCCCTTTTTACATCACTGCCCATCATGCCCCGGGAGGTAACGTCATAAGGGGCGGGGCCTCCGGGTGATGTCAACCGGTGACCCCACCCCATGCCAATATAAGTAGTGGGCAAAAGAGCAGAAGACAGCAGACAGAGTGAGAAAAAACGGAGAGAGAGCGGAGAGGGACCGGAAGAGAGAAGACGTCGGAAGAGACACCGGAGCAACTTAATAAATTACTTTAAAAACCTGTGTAGTGTGTTTTATTTTTGACACTTTTTTTGATGAATGGGTAGGGGTACAATGTACCTGATACTCATTCAAATAGGGTGGGGCTCCCAGATTCTGATAAGCCCACAGACCCCAACAACCAACGGCCAGGGTTGTCGGCCTTTGTACTCATCCACAAGGTGCTTTGAGGTGGGGAAGCGCAGGGCCCCCCTGCCCTAAAACACCCACCCCCCATGTTGAGGGCATAAGGCTTGGTACAGTTCAGGAGGGGCGACGCTCCCTTGCTCCTACCCTCCCATTCCCTGACCTGCCAGGCTGTGTGCTCAGATAAGGGTCTGGTATTGATTTTGGGGGGAGTTCCCCTTTAAGATCCTCAGAGCACAAGTTGCATGCTAAAATTGGGTCAGTCAAAACAGCGATCTGATTTTGATCCGACTTCAGTGATATTCAATGGGCTGAAGTAGGATCAAAGTCGGACCACAATAGTGCAGGGAGCATTTTCAAAGTTGGACCAACCTGCGTCAGACCAGTTAAGAAGGCTTCCATAGGGAAACAGTGATTTTCAAACGTCATGCGACATGAGCTCCCAATGTCGGAGTGTTTGTCGTACCAGTGTGAACCCGGCCTATGGGGAGCATCTTCCCTGGACTGTCCTCCCACTACAGAAAAGGAGCTTACCAATGCACAATAAAGTAATCTAAAATAAACCAAACTACAGAATCAAATTCTGAAGTAAAAAAAAAAGCCAGCACAAAGGACATTAATGTCTATCAATGAAATGAGTCCCTTGTGCTCCTGCTTTAGTTGAAATTTTCCTTCACAGATTCCCCTCCATACCGTTTCCATACTGATGTAATAGCATGAACACCTGGATAAACAAGTGTAAGGCCAGCTAAAACTTCCTTAACCCTCCTGGCGGTATGATTCTTTCAGATTTTAGGTGCTGCAAGCGGTACCATTATTTTGCATGGAAATTTGGCGTTTTAGATTGCAGGCCTGTAATTCTTAGGAATAACTCACCTAAATCTGTCCAAACCAGAGTCTAGTAGACTCTGATAAAGTTTGAAACACAAAATCATAAATTATAATATAATAAATAATAACAAATAATAATTTAATAATAACAATACTTTTTATTTAATACATTTTAGTAAATAATATATTTAAAAACTCTGATTTTTTGGGGGTCAAACAAGGGTGCAATATCATTAGTCAGTAAATGTCTTGGGTATGAAACATTTTAAAGCAAGGTACAGCACAAAGTCCAACGTCACAGTCGGGACAATAGAAACGCGTTTCTTTATGGATTTTCCTTCCGTTGTCGTCTCGCTTGGAGCAGAAAACCACACACATCCTTGTGGGTAACCAAAAAATGAGATCACGCTAAGTAATACATATAAATAACTAGAAATGCTGATTAAGCATGTGCACAGGTAAATAATTCCAACATATATAAGTCCATCAACATATGGAAGAGTTCATGGTCCAGTGATCCCACGGGTGCCAATAAATCAAAATGGAAAAGTGTAGTATAGATGAAACCTCCACCGAAATCATATGAAGCCTCTTACCAAAAAGACATGAAATATAAGCATGATACGGTCTGTGATGCTCGGTAATGGTCAAAGGGGAGGTCCAATATATACAGCCTGGTTGTCAGATGTAAGGTATCTCCCGATGGGTCATCCACAGGCACATAAAAAACAAAGGCCTCACATAGCATAAAACCTTCATTTATTGAAATAAAAAAGTCGATTTGCACTTACATCAAAGTGAAGAAATCATTGCATTAAAACATATCAGCCGGCCGGCTTGGAACAAACAGCCCGTATTCCGGGTAGAGAGATTAGAGCACGCGGTGACGTCAGAAGGTCTCCTCCCTACGTTTCGTCTGAAAGACTTGATCACGGGATACCTTACATCTGACAACCAGGCTGTATATTATATTGGACCTCCCCTTTGACCATTACCGAGCATCACAGACCGTATCATGCTTATATTTCATGTCTTTTTGGTAAGAGGCTTCATATGATTTCGGTGGAGGTTTTATCTATACTACACTTTTCCATTTTGATTTATTGGCACCTGTGGGATCACTGGACCATGAACTCTTCCATATGTTGATGGACTTATATATGTTGGAATTATTTACCTGTGCACATGCTTAATCAGCATTTCTAGTTATTTATATGTATTACTTAGCGCGATCTCATTTTTTGGTTACATTGTTTTTTGTGTAGTATAACACTTTATGATCGCATCTTTATTCCTTTGTCACATTAACGAGCGCAATATCATTTTTTCCACATCCTTGTGGGTGTTGTTTTTTTTTCAGTGGGTGGAATTTGGTCCATAAAGTGACGACCAGTCAGTCGTTCAGGGTTCACAACACCAGCAGCCCGACGTTCAGATCGGTTTACCGCCGTTGGCGTTTGGTGCTTCAAAAAGATTAGTTCTGCAACCTTCCACACAAAGTCCGCATGGACCATAGGCCTGTCACTTTTTTATTTCATCAGAATGAAGGAATTCCAGAGGCACTGTTCCAAAAGATGTCGGAAATATTTTTTATAGTATTTTTGCTGCTTCCTCATGGCTGGGTAAAAGGTCATGGCCTGGTCAGCTCTGTCCACACCTCCAATATTGTGGTTGTAGTCCAACACAACCTGTGGCTTCATAACATCCTTTCCACCTGTAGCGCCCCCTTGCGTTTAGCACAGGTATTGCGCTTAAAATGAGAATAGTTGATTGGGAGAGTTACTTTGCTCTCAATCGCAATTGTTGAGTTACTGGCCTGTCTTATTCTGGGAAGGTCCACTGGCCCGGACTGCATTCTGGGGATGTAAGTTCATCCTTGGCCGGCAGTGGGAGCTAGAGGGATTCCTGGCAGATTGAGTCTTCCCCAGCAGCCAATTGAAAGTTTTTCCTCTCGCTGGGCATGCTGGGGAGGGGTATATCTGGAAGGGAGGTCAGGTGTTCTGGGTCCTTTTGGCGTTCCCTGTGCGGGGCCCTGGAGTCGGCGTGCGGCATCCACCTTTAGGGTGTGCGCACCCAGGGACCCCGCTGGTGTGGCCCATCCGGCCAATATCCGGGCTCTGCTGAGTCTCGGTCGGAGACGAATCTGAGGGGGACCCCAGGAGATGGCTGGGTTCCCGAATGTAGCTGGGAGGATCCGGTACTAGAGCCATAGACAGGTACTCTTTGCTGTCGCATGGTGCCGGACGCACGGGAAATAGCTGGGAGGATTTGCTCTGTTCGGGTGTCAGAAAAATGATTCAGATTACATTGGCCTGTGGCAGAGGCCTAGAGTCAGGTCAGAGAGAGAGACTCGTTCCTCCTAGCCTGCGTTGAGACGGTAACGCGTGTGAATTGGCGCTGTCTGCGACTGAGTTGCGCTGTGTGCTTATCCTGGCCTGACATCAAGAATAGACATGTGCACAGAAATTTTTTTCGTTTTTTTTTTGTTCCGTTTCGTATGGTCCCGTCTGTTCGTTTCTGTTCGTTTTTCGTAAGACGCCCGTTTTCCCGTTCGTTCCCGTTCGTTTGTCGTACGACGTGATTTTTTCGTATTCCGATCGTTTCGTATTTCCGTTACCGTTTTATTTTCGTACATGCGGGATGATTCGTTATTCTGTTTAATTCATGTTCGTTTCTTGTTAGACAATAATTATCGTGAATTTTCGTCAATTTGCATTCTGTGTATCTTGAATGCTTTTCTTTTGTTAGTGTCAGTTGTATGTTCATTGTTCAATGACATCTATAACAAAAGAATTTCATTATGTATATTGAATGAATTCCTTTTTCTGTTATAGGTGTCATATCAACATACGAAAATAACAAAAGAAACGTGTTCAAATGCAAATCTTTTGTTTATGTTTTTTTTAATGGCCAGAGAGTTAGGCTGGCCATACATGATACAATTTTCTGTACAATTTTCTTTAGATTTACCTTCAACTATGTAGTGCAAGGGCCTGCCTGATTGCATACAATTGAAAGTGTTGTTTAGTTTGACCTCATATATGGTTTTTGGTAAATCTAAAAGAAAATTGTACAAGAAAATTGAACATGTATGGCCAGCCTCAGTGACTGAAAGCAGCTTCTCTTTTGTGCTGAGTACTAGAGTAGTGAGTACACTTGTACAGTAAAGCCTAATAAACTTTTCTGTGGATTTTCATCTGAAGGGACATCAGTTGGCCAGACTTCTGAACCCAAAAATGGTTTTCTGATGCAGTTTAAAAACAAACGAATTTTCTGAGAACGATCGGAAAACGATCGTTTTTATGTTTGTTGTTAAAATAGTCTGACCAAGTGTATGGGGCTTAACAATACTATTACACAGCCCCATACACTTGGTCAGACTATTTTAACAACAAACATAAAAACGATCGTTTTCCGATCGTTCTCAGAAAATTCGTTCGTTTTTAAACTGCATCAGAAAACCATTTTTGGGTTCAGAAGTCTGGCCAACTGATGTCCCTTTAGATGAAAATCCACAGAAAAGTTTATTAGGCTTTACTGTACAAGTGTACTCACTACTCTAGTACTCTGCACAAAAGAGAAGCTGCTTTCAGTCACTGAGGCTGGCCATACATGTTCAATTTTCTTGTACAATTTTCTTTTAGATTTACCAAAAACCATATATGAGGTCAAACTAAACAACACTTTCAATTGTATGCAATCAGGCAGGCCCTTGCACTACATAGTTGAAAGTAAATCTAAAGAAAATTGCACAGAAAATTGTATCATGTATGACCAGCCTAACTCTCTGGCCATTAAAAAAACCATAAACAAAAGATTTGCATTTGAACACGTTTCTTTTGTTATTTTCGTATGTTGATATGACACCTATAACAAAAAAATTGCCTTCAGTATTTTGAATACATAGAAAAAATAAAAAAGAATTCATTCAATATACATAATGAAATTCTTTTGTTATAGATGTCATTGAACAATGAACATACAACTGAAAACGAACACAAAACGGATTCAAACAAAATACACAATGCAAACCTCTTGATACAGATTTAATTTTCGTTATTTTGCCATTTTCGTTTTGTCGTTTTTTCCCGTCGGATCGTTCGTAATTGCGGTCGTTCGTTATGCAGCTAATCCGTTATCCCGTCGTTTTCGTATTTTGGTGCTTTAATATTTTCGTATGTACACATTATCCCGCGGGTACGAAAATGAACATTTTCGTACGAAAATGACATTCGTACGAACGGGAATGCACATATCTAATCAAGAATCTCTATCTCTTATTCATCAACCTGTCTTTCTTCATCGAGTTGATGTTTGGCTATGTTGGCCTGGAATTAAAGCATGAGAAAATCTTTATTGCCTGTCTGGACATTCAAGTTATTGCAAAGTGTTGTGGTGCATCCCTAGACCAAGCAAGCGTAACTTCAACATGCTGGTCCCATCATCAATCCAGCTGCTCCTTTGGGGGTGAGCGCTACACACCTTTGGTGTTCGAGGTTCGAGGCATTATGTTCGAGGTGTTATGAACTGTACTCATAAGGCACGCGTCTTTTTTGTCCCGCCACTTCAGTGCCATTATTTTCCCTTTCTGCCATGCAGCTACTTCTCCTGCCCCAAGCTTTTTGTTGGCAAATGTTGACGGCATGTCACGTCGGTTAGGCCTCACAGTCCCATATGCGTCCATCTTATTTAGGAGAAGGAACTTGTACAGTTCTAAAGGAGGTATAAAAATTGTCTGTAGTGACACAGTAGCCCTGGTTCAGCAATGGCTCAATCAAGGAAAGAACCGAAGCGGTTGCCATTCCAAAACCGCTGAATCACTGGCAGAATTTGGTCTCTTTCCCGGTGTACAGGACTGAGTTCCAGATGTACCCAGAGATGGAGTCACACAGCATAAATGACTTTATGCCAAAGTGAGCACGCTTTGATGCGATGAACTGCATCCAGCCGAGTCTACCTTTGTAGGCCACGAGACTTTCATCAAAAGTAATGTCTCTCTCAGGAATATAGGTCCGCTGCAAATTCTGCAAAATAAGCTGGTAAATCTCCCAAATTTTTTTCAGCTTTGGAGCTGGATGAGAACTCTCATCAAAGTCCTCATTATTTGCAAAGTGCAAATACTTCATGATCAGTGAAAATGTATACTCCGACATGACGCTTCCAAAAAAAGGTGTGGCCAATAATTTGATGGCTGTCCAGTACTATTTTTCCCCAGCACTCCCTGTAAAATTATAAGGCCAAGAAACTTCCAGATGTCGTCGTTGGTTACAGGTTCCCATTTTCTGTGCTTTGAAAATTGCTGATGGGTAGCAGCTTGTTGATCCTGGTAGCAATTTGTCTCCAAAACAATTTTGGCGATCACTTCTTCCGTCCAAAAAAGTTGGAGGTATTCCAAGGGATTGTCATCCTCAACATCCACTTTGATCCCCGGTGCTCCTGTAAACGGAAATCTTGGTGGTGCAACATGCTCTGTACCGCAATCAATTGCGCACCAAGTCTGCACATCGCTGGGCACAGTCGCAGGATCATCGCTCAAATCATTTTCTGCGTCTGATGACAAACTTTCCCACGCGTCGCTGTCAGTTAACTCCTCTGCAAGCGATTCTGTATCGCTGTCGCTGTTTTCCAGCAAGTCGCATAGCGATTTTGAGGTAGAGGCGCGCTTTTTTTAATGCCATGGTCGCTGTGCAGTTTACAGACACAAGTACAGTAATTCTGCAGACAAGGGCACTGTAGAAAGCACTGGGGGGCAATCAGAGGTCACTGTATTTTATTTTTTATTGTGTTATACTGTGTTTTTACTTTTGACTGTTTGAGTTTGGCGCCATCCCCCCCCCGTTCTGCCCCCCCCCCCTCTGCGTTGTGACGCTCGCAGGGAAGGGAATCAGGGGAACACAGTGGATCGGGCGGGAACATCCGGCCGCCGTGCACTGTGGAAATACATCGCTGGATCGCAGGGAAAATGTAAGTGACTTCTTCCTGCATCCGGCGAGGCAAACCCAAGTGTGGCTCGGGGTTACCGATCGTAGCACAAAAATCTCACCCCAAGTCACACTCGGGAATACTGTTAGGCAGGTTAAGCCCTGTTCACATCGTGTGATTTGACATGCAATTTGACATGTCAAATTGTATTCCAAATCACAGCCTATTGCCGGCAACGGCACTGTCCTAATAGGATTTCCAAAAGTATTTCCTTCGCTACGTTTGGTGACTTCGGGTGTGATTTCAACAGAAATCTATGCATAAACTAACACAGATTTCTTTCAAATTTTCCCTCAACTCACACTGAAATGCTGGGTTGGAAATCAACTCGCATAAACTTAAACCCACGTTCAGTGTGAATGAGGGCTTAAAGCAGGAACTTATAAACACAAAAATGATCTGGGAAGCATTTACTTTTTTTGTACTTCCAGAGAACTCCTGCATTTAGAACAGCTAAATGCAGAGGTGCAAGTGTGAACAAAGCCTGAAGGTATAAGGTTATACAGAAAGGGCCGAATTTACAAAGCATTTATGACGACGTATCTCCAGATACGCCGCGTAAGTATAAATATGCGCCATCGTATTTGTGCGCCGGACCCACAAACTAAGATAGGCCTAAAAACAGACTTCATCCCACCGACGTAACTTGCCTACGCCGGCGTAGAGTGGGCGCATATTTACTCTGGACGCATGTGGCTTTCCCATTGATTTTCTATTCAAATATGCAAATGAGGGAGATACGCCGATTCACGAACGTACTTGCGCCCGGCGCATGATTTAATCGGTTTGCGTAAGTTTTAAGTTCGGCGTAAAGTTATTCCCCATAGATGAGGTGCAACTCATGCAAAGGTATGGACCAGGGAACACAAGCCTACGTATTGTACGTTGGACGTCTGTGAATATGGGCCGATGTGGGTCTGGCTGGACGTAGGTTACGTTCACGACGTACACAGTGATCCGGGGTATCTTAGGCAGTTGTTCCAACGTGGTTGTGAGCATGCGCACAGGTATAGGTCCACGTCTCGACACATGCACAGTTCATTTTAAGTACTTGTCTGGCGCCCGGCCCATCATTTGCATGGGGTCACGCTTCATTAACATGGATCATACCCACTTCCACCTACTTCCACTTACGCCTACGAAATATACGCTACGCCTGCGCAGAGTTGGGAGCATTTGCTTTGTGAATCCCATGCTTGCCTCTCTGCTCTCCGCCGGCGTAGCGTAAAAGAGATACGCTACTGTGGCATAAATATGCGTCGATGTCTCTGAATCCGGGCCTATATGTTAAATGACTGCTGTCGGATCTGGCTGCAATAGGTATTGATCCATATGTTTTTGGTTATAAGAACAACCCTGTAACTACAATCTAATGCCTATGGCAATTTTAAAATCCCTGTTTTAAATTATTTTCTCTATGGCCTGGGTAGAACATCAAGGGCCAGATCCACGAAGCCCGGCTAAAGTTTCTGGTGGGTGTAGCGTATATCATTTACGCTACGCCGCCGTAAGTTAGAATGGCAAGTGCCGTATTCACAAAGCACTTGCGTCCTAACTTACGGCGGCGTAGCGGAAATGGGCCGGCGTACACGCGTCTAATTCAAATTGGGAAGAGGTGGGCTTGTTTTATTTAAATTAATCGTGACCCGACGTAAATGACGTTGTTTTAACTGCACATGCGCCAGCCGTGGACGTATCCCAGTGCGCATGCGTGAAATCACGTCGCAAATAGTCAATGAAAACTACATGAACGTAACTTACGCAAATCCCTATTCGTGAACGGTTTACGCAAACGACATGAACGACGGAAAATTCTACGCTGGCCCGACGTCCATACTTAACATGGTGTACCCCTCTATATAGCAGGGATAACTTTACGCCGGACATACGCTTATGCAAACGACGTAAAAGGAATGCGCCGGCCGCTCGTACGTTTGTGAATTGCCGTAACTCGCTCATTTGCATATTCAACACGGAAAAACTACAGAAGCGCCCCTAGTGTCCAGCGTAAGTATGCAACTAAGAAACGACGGTGTAAAAACGTTACGCCAGTCGTATCTTAGCGTAATTCCGGCGTATCTTGTTTTGTGGATATAAAACAAAGATACGCCGGCGGGAATTTGAAATTACGGCAGCGTATCTGGAGATACGCCGCCGTAATTTTTTGTGGATCTGGCCCCATATGTTTATATATATATAATTATTGTTTGTGCTCAGCTGAAAAGAAGTTGTCAGTTTTAATTTATGACCAGCTTTGGTAAGGGAACAAACACAATGGGGGTTATTTACAAAAAGACAAATCCACTTTGCACTACAAGTGCAAACTATACTTAGAATTGCACTGAAAGTGCACTTGGAAGTACAGTCGCTGTAAATCTGAGGGGTAGATCTGAAATCTGAGGGAAAGCTCTGCTGATTTTATTATCCAATATGTGTAAGGCCCTGTACATACGATCAGACATGTCCAAGGAAACATGTTTGACAGATCGTTTTCATCGGACAAGGCTGAAGTGGTCTGTTGGTCTGATGTGCGTACACACCATCGGACCAAAATCCCCTCGGACCAGAACGCGGTGACGTAGAACACAACGACGTGATGAAAAAACGAAGTTCAATGCTTCCAAGCATGCGTCGACTTGATTCTGCGCATGCGGGGGATTTTGGTCCGATGGTTTGTGTACTAACCATCGAACCTGTCCGACGGACAAGTTTCCAGCGGACATGTTTTCAAGCATGTTTGGAAAACCGTCCGATAGGCCGTACACACGATCGAACATGTCCGCTGAAACTGGTCTGTGGACCAGTTTCAGCAGATATGTTCGATCGTGTGTACGCGGCCTAAGTTAAAATGCTGTATTTTCCTTGCATGTCCCCCCTCGGATCTACAGCGACTTTCAGTGCAATTTCAAGTGCACTTTGCACTTGTAGTTTGCACTTGTAGTGCAAAGTGGATTTGCCTTTAGTAAATAACCCCCAATGTTCCTCCATATATGACCAATTGAGCAGGTATTGAAAATTATATGTAACAACTATTACAATATGTCATGTTATATATCAGAATGTTCATGAGAAAATCTATGAAATAAATTATTCAGGGACAGGGTCCATTCACACCAGCTGCTGCACTACAATATAGTGGCTGTTGTTTATTGCGCTTTTTGTTAGCAAAATGTCACACATTGACATTTCCTGAAGTTCTATCAGCCAGCGTGCGGTGACTACGCTGCGCTGTATAAAAAGAACTGCATGCAGTCCTTTTTTTCAGAGCACCCCACACACCACCACAGAAAGGCCTGGAGCAAAGACAAGCCTGCACTAAGCGCAGGGACGGCATGACAGGGTTAACAGAACCCTTGCAAGCATGTGGGATTTTTCGGATGAGAGGGAAGTGGGGAGGGGAGGATAGGTGTAAGTGGGAGCTTTCTTGACTATGGTATCCCAGATATAACCTTTACTGCTAAGACCCACTGATTTATACTCCCCCTTAAACCTTTAATAATAATGAGACCAACACTGTAACTTGGACAAGCTGGTTTAGAGACGACCACTGACCGCAGTGCCCCCATTAACCAACATTCCAGCTACACCTTGGTAGACTGGAAACCACACCCCTTCAGAACCCATACCACCTCTGGGTAATGGCATCCATATTTGGGGTAATTTCTTCTCCTGCAAAGTCCAAACACCCGCCACTGCCACGACAGCATGCACCTCGTACCTGCATAAGGAGAAACAAAACACAAGGAAAGCACCCAAAACAAAATTCTCTCAACCATTATCACCATTTTCAGCAAGCCCATAACAAAAAAAATGGAGGGTGGGTGGATACTTTTCCCCCCAGACTGTTACCCGGGAAAGGAGGGGGGGAGAATTTATAGCCTCTCCTCCCCTCCCCACTGTACCTCTCATGACCACTCCCCCCTGGCTTGTAAGGGTTTCTGTTAACCCTGTCATGCCCGGCCCTACGTCTATGGCTTGTTCTTTTGCTCCGGGCCTCTCTGGAAAGAGGGAAGTGGGGGAGGAAAGAGGTGATAAATTACTTCCGCCCCTCCTCCTGGGCAACACAGCGTGGTGAAAGTTTACCAGGTAAGAGCACGTCGGGCTGGGCTCCACATTATGGCGATGATCGTGGAGCTGTTCTCCAGACTGAGGGGGGAAGCTGACCAGCGCGGTGAGGGGTGGCTGCAGCAGATGCTGGGGCTGCTTCTCCCACAGAGTGGGGGCGAGGTGCAGGCATCGTGGGGGGGATCAAACTTGAGCACGCAGGTCGCGGCCCTCAGATAGGTGCTCGGTAGGCCCCTCCTCAGGGGCTTTGCGGCGGGTGCGAGTCCTCTCGGGCCCACGCCACCCCCCCCAAGCGGGTTGCTTTTACTGCAGCAGGGGGCCTGGGGAAGAACCGTCGGAAGGGGCAGCGTGGGGGGGTGGCCAGCCTTTCAGGCTCCGGTGGGGGGGTTGGGCCCGCCCGATGTGGGGATCATGCGTCTGCGGCCTCCATCTCCGGTTGTGCACCGGAAGGCCCTAAGGCTCGGCTTGGGAGATCCACTTCCATCCCTGCAGTTTTAGCCCTCTTTCATCCACGGGTGGATCAGTATGTTGCGGGCTCCGCCCCCGGTTGGGCACCGGCAGGCCCTGAGCCTCGACGGGGGAGATCCACTTCCATCCCTGCGGTTTTAGCCCTCTTTCATCCACGGGTGGATCAGTATGTTGCGGGCTCCGCCTCCGGTTGGGCACCGGCAGGCCCTGGGCCTCAGCGGGGGAGATCTGTCCCAGCGGTGGCTGGCCCATTCACCATCCACGGCTAGCCACCTTCATTCCGGGACGAGTGACTGTCGGAGGGGGAACTGTCGGGTTCGGCGAGGAGGTTGGGTCCAGGACGCTTGCCGCACCGCGGGAGACGAGTCGCGCGGCTAATGGGATTGCTTCCAGGCAGCCCGGTAAGTCGGTTTCTTCTGTTAATGCTTATTTACTGTCTGATGGGATGTCTGGGGGGGGGCAGGGGAGGGCCCTCGCGCACTGGTGACGGTGCCCGCGTTTGCAAGTGGGGAAGGTGGGGTGTCTGTTGGGGGGGCAGGGCCCTGGGTGGTGTTGCTGTGACTTGGGTTTGCAGAGTTTTTTGGCAGGCTGGAGGTCTTGGTGTGTCAGTTAAAAGGGGGAGGAGATTTGGAAAAGTGAATATGTTGAGATCTTTGCTCTGTTGGCCCTGGAGAAGTTTAATCTGGATAAGGTTAGGCCAGAGGAGTCCAGGAAAGAGGATAGAAAAGCAGGCTTATTTGATCGTGGCGAGTGTGATAGGTGAGAAGAACCCTGAAAATTGTTTGGCTCTTTTCAGCTATCAGGAAGCAATCAATGAGGCCTACCGAGGTTACGGGGGCATGGGGGGTCTCCGGTATGACGAGCGGTTTAGTCAACGCAGGGCAATCAGGCCGGTTATTCATTGGGACACTAAGGATATTGGCCGTTATTCTGAGGTGGTTTCGGAGAAACTACGGAAGGAGGTGGCGTTGGGTCGGATGGGTGGTCTGTTTCCATCCCCGCCCTTGGCTGATTTGGTGGTATCCCCGTTGAGGGTGGTACCCAAGAAGGAGCCGAACAAGTTTTGGCTCATTCATCATCTTTCCTTTTCCTAAGGGAGGTCGGTTAACGATGCCATCAGCCCGGGGGACTGTACGGTGAGTTACACCTCTTTGGATGCGGCGTTTGGCTGGGTTCGGCGGTGTGGACGGGGAGCCTTGATGGCCAAATCGGACATTGAGGCGGCGTTTCGGCTGCTTTCGGTACACCCGGATAGCTTTCGGCTGTTGGGGATTCCACTGGGGAGGTGAATTCTATGTGGATCAGTGCCTGCCGATTGGCTGCTCCGTCTCAGGTGCATTCTTCAAACACTTTAGTTTGTTCTGGGAATGACTGGTTTGGTAGGTGGCCGGGGTTCACGGCGTGATACATTACTGGGATGACTTATTTTGCGTTGGTCCGGCTTCTGCTCGTACCTGCACGATGCTTTTGGCCACGCTCGAGCACATTGCGGAACAGTTTGGAGTCCCTTTGGCGCCCGAGAAGACTGAGGGTCCTCGGTCGGTCATCTAATTCTTGGGGATTGTCATTGACTCGGAAGCTATGGAGGGTCGTTTGCTGCTAGACAAATAGGAGGGCCTGAAGGGGGGAGATTAGGGAGTTGCTAGGGTTGCGGAAGGTGCAACTTAGAGTTCTTCAGTCTTTACGTGTGTATCCTACCGAGGGGAAGCGTGTTCTGCAGACGGCTGTCGGCTAGCACAGGGGGGGGGGTCCATTCACCTAAGCATTATGTGCTGTTGGTTAGGGACCACCGGGAGGATCTAGTGGTGTGGCATTCATTGTTTGGAGTCCTTCAACGGGAGGGCGTTGTGTATGTCTGGCCCGGTCAGCAATTTTGACATGGACCTGTACACAGATGCAGCTGGGGATTGGGATTTGTTGCGTTCTTTCAGGGCAAGTAGAGCGCGGGCCCTTGGCCTCTGTCGTGGCTGGCTGCGGGTTTTGCGAAGAATGGGTGCTACCGGAGCTGTGGGGTACGTCCTTCTGGGAGCTGAGGTTTGGTTCCGGTTATTTGTCTGCTGAGGCATCTGGTGCTCCGCTGTTTGCAGCTGAATATGTTTGTCTATGCGGTGCATTTGCCAGGGGTGAAAACTGTAATGGCAGACACCTTGTCTCGCTTTCAGTGGGACAGGTTTCGGGAGCTGGCGCCGGAGGAAGAACAACACGGAGTCCCTTGTCCAGAATGGCTTTGGAGGATTCAGTTGGTATCATCTCCTACTGGATCAGACGATCCGTGAGTGTGGGAACGTGGGCGGCCTATGAGAAGGTATGGTTGGAATGGCAGGCACTGGTCCAGGAGGCGGAGGTGGATCCTTTGGGTCCAGAGGTTTGTGGCCTGGTCTCGTACTTTTTGTCCAGGAACAGGGAGGCTGGGGTTTCGCAATCTGTGCTGAATAAGGAATTGCCGAGTTTGGCCTTCTGGTTTAAATGTCTAGGGTGTCCAGATTTCACTAAATATTTTTGGAGCGTCAGGCCATGAAAGGCTATAGAAGGCAGGGGAGGCCTTCGGATACTAGGTGCTCGGTGTCGTTCGACATCTTGAGGGGCATTAGGGGGGTGTTGGTGAAGTTGTGTTCATCATGGTACGAGGTGGCTTTGTTTAGCGCGTCGTTTTTCGATGGCGATCTTTGGTGCTTTCCGAGTGGGGGAGTTGGTCAGCCCTTCCAAAAAGGTGCAGGAGTGCATGAGGGCGGCGGAGGTGGTTGTGGTCACAAGAGGGGGTGACTCTGTTCTTGAGGAGACCAAAAAAAAAAAAATGATCAGATGGGACGGGGAAAGTCGGTGCAGGTGTTCCCTCTGCCTGGTTTGCCGTTGTGCCCGGTCAGGGGCGGTGCGGGAGTTCTTGGAAGCGCGCCCGAAGGTGGACGGTTCCTTTTTGTTGCATGAGGATAAGGGCTCCTTTGTTGCGTTAGCAATTCGTGGCAGTGTTCGGGAAGTGTTTGGGGGGCATTGGGTCTGGTGGCAAAGGGATTTTCATCCCATTCCTTTCGGATTGGTGCGGCTACAGAGGCCGCGTGTAATGGGCTTGATGAGGAAACGGTCAAGCGGACAGGTAGGTGGGAGTCGAGGAGGTTTTGGCTGTATGTCAGGCCGCAGTTACGGGTGGTTTTATTATATCGGATTTAAAAAAATAAAAAATAAACAAAAAAAAAGAAGGTGTGTAGGGTACTGTTTAACAGGATGAATTGTTGTTTGGGTTGGTGGGGGCTGGTAATGGTTCCCGATAGATCATGATTGGTGTTATATATGTGTTACTTACTGTTTTCAGGTACAGGACAAGGATTGGTCTGGATAGTGGGCCATTCCTTCAGGCATTGGGGAGCTATGAGAGCGGAGGTGCGACCGGTCTGTCGACAGCTGGGGGTTCCAAGACAGGTGGCATGTGTACGATGGCTAGGGTTCACTGGGAGTGGAGCAGGATGGTTCCGTGAGTGCACCGGTTTGCACGCTTAGACCAGACACCTGATGTAATGGTTTTTCAAGTGGGGGGCAATGATTTAGGGGTTTTTGGTCGATGTTGGATGGGACATTGAGTTTGATTTCCTGTGCATCTGCATGCCGTTCCCTGACACGAGTGTAGTTTGGTTGTACATGGTGGCAAGGACATCATGGAGGATGGCAAGGTCAGTGGAGGGAGTGAACAGAGCACGGAGTAGGATTAACGGAGATGTGGGGAGGTTTGTGATCAGGAAAAGGTGGTTGGGTGGTCAGGCACCCGGAATAGGAGGTGAAGACATGGAGATACCTGCGGGGTGATGGAGTTCACCTTTACGGAGGTGGGCATCGACAGGAGTGTGTTTGGCCTGCAGGAGGGGGTACAGCAAGCTGTGAGGGTGTGGAGGTGCGCCCAAAGGTAAGGTGTTGGAATTTGCAGGAGAAGAAATACCTCATAGAAGGATGTCAGTACCTATGGGTGGTATGGGTGCTGAAGGGGTGTTATGTTTTCCAGTCACCTAAGGTGTGACTGGAATGTTGGTTACTGGTGGCACTGCGGTCAGTGGTCGTCTCTGAGCCAGCTTGTCGGCTTGAGGCCTATGACCAGAGGTTAGGTATCGCAGTGCCAAAACGGTATAAAGTGTTAAAAAAAAGATTACAAGAGTGTTTTTGGTGGTACCTGCAAAGTCCAGCGCTAGTTATGGATAGAATTGTTTTCAGGAAATGTGGTTGTTTATATGTTATTTAAAAGTTATTATTGAAATTTAATTTAAAATAAAAGAGGCTGCTACGGCCAGTTTTTACTCCAAGTTAACGGTGTGGTCTCATTATTTATTAAAGTTATAAGAATGGAGTATAAGTTGTGGGGTCTTAGCAGCAATGGGTATATTCTGGGATACCATAGTCAAGCACCGGCCACACTGGACGTGAGGAGTTTTGCTTTGTCTTGCAGTGGGGGTGCTGTGGGGCTATGCTGGAATAGACAAAAATCCATTGTATTTGCTTAGTTATATTTAAAAACACATAGCATCAGTGTACTTTGTTGACCTTAAAATACGACCATGCCAAAAATATAAATGTACCTCTGACAGGAAGAAAATCATCGCCCTCTTGTATTTTGTTTCTTGCAAACTGGTTCATGGTAGGGAAAATGAGAAGGGAAAAAGATAGCAAAAGGACCTGCAAAAGTCAAAAAAAATTGTTTAACAATTATAGCAAATGTACACATATGTAACACAATAAACACTGCATAGAAGGAATCTTGAAATTAATTATTGTTTCAACATTACATGATACCATGTGATTATTTTGCTATTCTGAATCAGATATATGATAACAAAACACAAAAATAGTAGTAGAACAGTAGAAGTACCAATGGGGCTTTAATGTTTACTCAGTAAAGTATTTGAACTATTGTGAGCCTGATCTAAATGTATTCAATGTTGGATTCTGGCATATTAAAAGAACCTGGATGTGTAAATGCTCTACAAGGTATGAAATAACACATTACATAATACACATCATTTAAAGTGTTAATGCAGCAAGACAAGGAGAAGTGTAGTTGCTAAGAGTAACCAAGTACAAATTCAAGACACAAAGCAACCATTAGTTAGGCGTGGTATTTGGTAAGGTGCAGGGCCGCCATCAGGAATTTTGGGGCCCCTTACATAGCCTCAGGCATGGGCCCCCTGGAGCAGAGAACCGGGGGGTGCTGCCGCATGAAATTGAGAAGCGGAGGGGGGTTGGACTGCTGGCGCGAATTGGGAAGCGAGAAATATATTTTTTTATAGAAAATAAATAAAAAAGGGGGGTTGCCATCCGGTGCCCTGGGGGCCTCCGGGCCCCTGTGGACCTCCGAACCTCTAAAAAATTGGCCCTTTAATAAAAAATAAAATAAAAATATATTAAAAAAATATATTTTTAAAAAAATATATATATATATTTTTATAAAAAAAAAAAAAAGGGCTTGCCATTTTTTTTTTTTAGGGTGGTTCCCATCCAGGCCCCTGGGGACCCCCGGGCCCCTTACAGGTGTAATGCCTGTACCCCCCTGATGGCGGCCCTGGTAAGGTGACAGGTCCTCTGGTAGCGAGATGTTGTGGGGTTTGTTCCCTCCTTAGCAGTCCATCTCCCATGGTAACTGTGACCAGACTAGACTAATGCGTTTTGGTCCGATTCTAAATTCGGATGTATCCACATCTCTGAAATAACAATAGTAAAGAATTTTGTTAAAAATGTGTCTATTCGTTTTCTAATGAATTCCAGATTTTCTGAATGATTAAAATCCAAATCGGTCAGAAATTTATCGAGAAGCAGGCTGCTGTGTCCTTTTATTTTTTTTACTTTTACATTATTCATGAATTACATACAGCAGTGATAGACAATAACTGAATGTTGGAAATAGCAGAGAAAATATAGCTAAAATCTATTGCAAAGTATTGTGCACGCTTAGTCATTTATTTGTAACCACTTCAGCCCCGGAGGATTTGGCTGCCAAATAACCGGGCCACTTTTTGCGATTCGGCACTGCATCGCTTTAACTGACAATTGCGCGGTCGTGCAACATGGCTCCCAAACAAAATTGGCGTCTTTTTTCCCCCCACAAATAGAGATTTCTTTTGGTGGTATTTGATCACCTCTGTGGTTTTTATTTTTTGCTCTATAAACAAAAAAGCGTGACAATTTTGAAAAAAAACGCTATATTTTTTACTTTTTGCTATAATAAGTATCCCCAAAAAAAAATATATATATATATATATATAAGAAGGCCAGTATGGTGGCCTGAGTTTATGGGAGGAGCCCGGAGAGTATTTAAGCAGCCCACTCACACATGCTCTTTGTCGGTTCAGTGTGCAGTACTACACGTCACTGGCCCGACTCTTCCCAGCTCACCTCATGTCCGTGAGTCTGCGCATTCAATCGCATTCGACATCGCAATCGCTTTGTGGCTTCTCCCTTCATGGTCTTCGCCGGCGGTTCCCGCTTACTGTCGCAGGTAGGTTTCAAACCTTTTTGTATCTTGTGCAATCTTGCAATTCGTTATGCTTTCTATCCTGCACCCCTTTTGGAAAAAAAATCTGCCTCTGAGTTATTGTTGCTCATGTTCCAACATCATTTGGCTCAGGCGTAGTACATTTGTAACTTCCTTCTGCCAAACATACGATTCATTTGTAAATCCATTTGGAGATTAGCATGTGTTTGTATGGGTTCTTTGGCAGATTGAGGTGGTAATTGGACTCACATGGTGCCTTGTCTGCACTTGATTAGCCTGGGGGGATGGGTGGTTGGTAGGTGTTCGGTTTCAAAGCAAGGGGTAGCATACACTCTACAACCAAATCGTATCAGATTCGTTCAATACTCCTTACTACCGATTCGTATCGAATTTGTTTCATGCATTTTTACAACCGTTTTGTATCAGATACATTGCATGCTTTCTACCGTTGTCATTCATTGTTCCCCCATGCCGTGTGTTTTTAGTTCCCGCAGCGGAACTTACGAATTGTTTGTTCACGGTTCTTCTCTCTCATTTATTTACCAAAGTTATTGCCTGTGCGTCATGCATGGCGGCCACACCACACTCTTCGGATGTGTTGCACATCCACTCCAGTCCAAAGCAAACCCAGTCGCACGTTCACTGTCCCAGGTAGGATTTGTTAGCTTGTTTGTCATGTCAAATTCGTGGCCACTCATGGTGTCACCCGTACCATATGTTTGGTTCCCGCAGTGGAGCTTACAAAGCATTGATACGCACTTCTCGTGTTCTATTTTCTACACCAAACCTCATTGTTTTGCCCCATGCACGGCATCACGCTACACCTTCCCAACATGTTTCACTCCAGCCACAGTCCGCCGCAAACTCACTTGCATGGCCCACTGTCGCAAGTAAGATTTGTTATTACATTCTTTATGTCCTATCAATTTGCTACCATTCGTTGTCTCCCATATCAGTCATTAGTGGCCCCTATGGAACCATGATTCAAACAGGCGTTGTCCTTCTACCTTATACTGCTTTCTTAAGGTACAAACAAACCAGGTGTTTCTATCCTTTCTCAGTAACCCAATTCTTATTGATTGAGACCTTGCAACCATGCAAATCATCTCAGCAGCCTGACACCCTTGTTAAGACCCTTGCAACACATGACCTTTACAAAACGCAAAATAAAAAAATAAATAAATATAAAAAACGCAAAAAAAAAAAAAAACGCAAAAAAAAAAAAAACACAACCTTTGCCACCACGCAATCTCAGCCCCTTGGCAACCTGACACCTGTTGAGACCATTGCAACCACGCAAATTCGTCTCAGCAGCCTGACACCCTTGTTGAGACCCTTGCAAACGCAATATCGTCCCAGCAGCCCTCACACTCATTGACATCCTTGCAACCACGCAAAATCATCTCAGCAGCCTGACACCCTTGTTAAGACCCTTGCAACACATGACCTTTACAAAACGCAAAATAAAATAAAAAATAAATAAATATAAAAACGCAAAAAAAAAGAACCTTTGCCACCACGCAATCTCAGCCCCTTGGCAACCTGACACCTGTTGAGACCGTTGCAACCACGCAAAATCGTCTCAGCAGCCTGTCACCCTTGTTGAGACCCTTGCAAACGCAATATCGTCTCAGCAGCCCTCACACTCATTGACATCCTTGCAACCACTCGTATATCACCTCAGCAGCCTGACACCCTTAAGACCCTTGCAACACATGACCCTTACAAAAGGCAAAAAAAAAAAAAGACCCTTACAAAAGTCAAAAAAAAAAAAAAGATATATAAAAAAGCAAAAAAAAAGCAAAATTAAACATTAAAGTGCAAAAAAAAAAAAACTTTGCCACCACACAATCTCGGCCCAGCAACCTGACACCTGTTTAGACCATTGCAACCACACAAAATCGTCTCAGCAGCCTGACACACTTGTTGAGACCCTGGCAAACGCAATACCGTCTCATCAGACCCACACTCATCGAGACCCTTGAAACCACACAAAATCATCTCAGCAGCCTGACACCCTTGTTAAGACCCTTGCAACACAAGGCCCTTACAAAAACGCAAAGAAAAAATATATATATAATAAATAAATAAAAAAAAAAACGCAAAAAAAAAAAAAAGAAACGTTGCCACCACGCAATCTCGGCCCAGCAACCTGTCACCTGTTGAGACCATTGCAACCACGCAAAATCGTCTCAGCAGCCCTACATTTATCAAGGCCCTTGCAACCACGCAAAACCGTCTCAGCAGCTTGACACCCTTGTTGAGATCCTTGCAAACGCAATACCATCTCAGCAGCCCCACATTCATCAAGGCCCTTGCAACCATGCAAATACCGTCTCGGCAGCCTCACACCATTGACGAGACCCTTGCAAACGCAATACCGTCTCAGCAGCACCACATTCGTCAAGGCCCTTGCAACCATGCAATACCGTCTCGGCAGCCTCACACCATTGTTGAGACCCTTGCAAACGCAATACCGTCTCAGCAGCCCCACACTCATCGAGAGCCTTGCAACCACGCAATACCGTCTCGAGCAACCTCCCACTCATCAAAGACCTTTGTGACCACGCAGTCTCGCCCCAGCAACATGGCATTCATTGAGACCCTTGCAGCCAGAAAAATGGGTGTTTTTCAGCCGCCCCTGATCTCTCCTTCATGTTATCTTACCAGTATGTCTACAAAGGATCCCCAATCACTCCTCTATGTTATCTTATCAGTACATGTACACAGGATCATTTATAGTAATTTCTAGGCAGTTGAGTTCAGAAACCTTCTAAAAAAAAAAAAAAAGGTTCAGACGGATGTTCAAAGGCATGCGAAACGCCGATGCCTGTAACAGCTTGTAAACACAGCCACATGTGGTAACTCATGTTTACCAGCGTTTCATTTACAGTCGTTTTTATAAAAAATAAAAAAAGGGGGGGAATATTGTCTCAGCAACTTGACACTCATTTGAGACCCTTGCAAAATGTAATATCATCTCAGCAACCTAACACCCGTTCAGACCTTTGCAGCCATACAAAGTCGTCTTAGCAAACTGACACTCATTTGACACCATTGCAAACGCAATATCATCTCAGCAACCTGACACCCGTTCAGACCTTTGCAGCCATACATAGTCATCTCAGCAGCCCGACACTCACTTGAGACCATTGCAAACGCAACATCGTCTCAGCAACCCCTCACTTGTTGAGACCCGTGCAACCACACAAGGCCATCTCAAAACAAACCTCATAATCATCGAGACCTTTGCAACCACGCAATATCGTCTCAGCAAACCAGACTGAGACCCTTGCAACCACACAATATTGTCTGCAGCAGTATAAAACACTTTGCAGCACGCACCTACGTGCAAACCCGAATACAAACTAAACTTGCAAACACACCTCAGTGACAGTCAGCCAAACAAACACACAGTGGCACCCAGTTGGCCATTCATCTTTAGTGCCACGGGTGCCACTCATCTTTTCCCTGTCTTTTTCCCTGCAGTTAGTTCAGGTTTCCATCCAGCACCAGCGAGTGCACGTTGGTCTGCGAGTGCACGTTGGTCTGCGAGTGCACGTTGGTCGGCGAGTGCACGTTGGTCGGCGAGTGCACGTTGGTCGGCGAGGGCACGTTGGTCGGCGAGGGCACGTTGGTCGGCGAGTGCACGTATATCGTCTTGTTGAGCACCGGTGTATTGTCTTGATTTTCTCACACCAATGCAAGATCCAGCATTTCAATCTTCATCCCGGCAGTGTCAGCCGAGCCACCACAGGCTTTTGCGTGCATTTTTCGTCCGCCACTGGTTCTCCAAACCTTGGCCCCCAGAAATTCTCTTAAATTTCTGCTTCACCCAGTCTTCATCACGTCTCGTGCTGTACCCCATTGTGGCAGCTGCCCAGGTTTGGGGCCACACTTGAACTGGACAGACAGTGTTCTTCACCACAGACAATCAGGCCACAGCCGACTTCATCAATTAAGGTAGATCAAGCCTCTCCCCATCACGTCCTTCCTGCGCAGGCTCGCGCAGCTGTCACTCCATCACCAGTTTAATATCTTCTGTAGTCATATTCCAGGCAAATGCAAAATCGCAGCTGATGCTCTGTCCCATTCTAACCTTATTTGTTTTTCCAGCAAGAGCCTGGAGCTGACCCAATAACCATCCCTGTCCCACCCTGGTCATTGCTGACGATGGACTGAAGTAGCATCTCACCAACTCAACCCAGCTTATTAACCACTCTTTGGCACGCAACACACTGAAGGCCTATCACACTGCTTGGAACACTAACTGCTAATTTTTGGCCACTTGCCTCGGAGCAGCAATAGGCAACGTTAGACACGTCCTAGCCTTCATATCGTATTGCCACACGCAGCTGACCCTTTCTCACAATACTATCACGCCATATCTAGATGGCGTCCAGCATTTCCTGTCCCTGCAGGACCCCAGTAAACTGTCAGTATTCTCGAGCCCATGCAGTCAAGTCCCTCCTACAGAGCATACAGAAGCACCAACCTGTAGTCAGTGGCAAGCGCCTACCTTTCAAGAGTGCCCTCTTTAGGCACATGTCTGAAATCCTTACTCGTTCCCCATTTAGGGCCTTGCCCAGCATAGTCATCCTAGCAGCCATCTACCAGGCCTTCTACGGTTCCCTACGACCTAGTGAATTTACAGTCAGTGGCTCCGGCAGTCAGTCACTGCTCCGACGCCACCCGACTCGCTTTCGAACCCCTACACTCTCAGTCTGCAAACGCAACAAACCAGCCCCGGGGGTTGACATCAACCTGTTTCAGACTAACAATGCCTGACGCCCAGTGACGGTGTTTGACCGACTACTGCTCCATCTACCCAGCCAATCTGAGTGTAGCTCGTTGCTACCCTTTCTAAACCAGCTCCCTGAGTGGCAGCCAGTTTGTCAAGCTGTAACATCCCTGCTACGCAACTACAGTAAAACATTTGGTTTTAAAACTATAGAGGTCTCTCAGGTACAACCACCACTTCTCACTCAGAGTAAACAGAGAGATTGGGGTTAATTCATCACAACCTCTAGTGAACAACCAACTGAGAGACTGCAGAAGCTTATTCCCTTATAAGCAACTACCTGAGGGGAAAACAGGGTTGTATCTCAGATACATACAAGGTAGTACTGCAAATATACAAACACAGACTATAGACAGCTGGTAATATGTGGTACTTGCGGTTAGGAGAGTAAAGCCTGGTATGCTGGTGGTCCCGGAGGGTGTGTAGAGCGAACTGCGGGGTCCACTGAGGTTCAGAGCGGGTACAGCAAGGTGGCGTGACAGGGATTCCCAGATGACAGCAGGCGTCCTTGCACAATAGGGGAAGCGAGAGATAAGTCCGGGTCACAACCCGTGGTCAGGTGTTGGAGAAGTCACGGGTATCCGAAGTCCAAACCGGGGGTCAAGGGTTCAGGCAAGCAGCAGTCCAGAAAACAAAGCCAAGGGTCAAAAGCCGGGGTCAGTCAAGGAGCTTAATATATAAGCAAGTTGCTTTAGCACAGACAGGGAGATCAAACCAAAATGAACTGACACTGCTCTCTAAGTGAGGTAGGGCTTTATAGGCTGGCTAACTGGTTAAGCTGCATCAGCTGTAGCAAGAATATCAAGTGTGGAAAGTAATGAAATCCAGCTAATGGTGAACAGGCCATTCAGCACCACCATAGCTGGAAAGCAACAAGAATTTCTAATTGAGCAGTGGCTGAGAGGTAAGGGTTTGGGCTGGTAACAGAGAGGTCCCGGGTTCAATTCCACCTGGAGCATGGCCACGCCTCGCTGTCTGTTTTTCACGATAGGGATCGTGACACAAGCATGTCAGAATCCTAAGCAACTTGGGCTTCAAATGCCAGTCTGTTCTCAGGACATTCTTTCCGAATTAGAGCAGCCTCAACTGCCTCACAACAGGGAGTACCAGACCACGTAATCAAGATACCAGGCTGATGGGAAGTCTCCTTGTTTTGCCACATACATCCCAGATCCTCAGGAAGAAATGGCACAAGCCTTTACCAAGCTGGCTCAATAAATACAAGAAATCAATATAAGCTATTTCCCTATCTGAGTCTTTTGTCATCTTTTCTTGGCATACTGACCAGACCACCAAGGCACACTTCAGATCTATTTATGTTGTAAGTCTTGTCGCGTGTTTATGTGATCCACATCACTCTCGCTCAGAGGGCCACGACCATAAATAAGAAGGCCAGTATGGTGGCCTGAGTTTATGGGAGGAGCCCGGAGAGTATTTAAGCAGCCCACTCACACATGCTCTTTGTCGGTTCAGTGTGCAGTACTACACGTCACTGGGCCGACTCTTCCCAGCTCACCTCATGTCCGTGAGTCTGCGCATTCAATCGCATTCGACACCCTCCCGCCCTTCCTTTTTTCAGGGCACTTCTCAGCATATCCTTCTTCAATTAACTACCCATTACTTACTTTGGGTATGCCCCCTTTTCTTGGCATACTGACCAGACCACCAAGGCACACTTCAGGTCTATTTATGTTGTAAGTCTTGTTGCGTGTTTATGTGATCCACATCACTCTCGGTCAGAGGGCCACGACCATAAATATATATATATATATATATATATATATATATATATATATATATATATATAAAAATCCTCAGTTTAGGCCGATATGTATTCTCCTACATATTTTTGGTTAAAAAATTGCAACAAGTGTTTATTAACTGGTTTGTGCAAATGTTATAGCGTCTACTAAATAGGGGATAGTTTTATGGCATTTTTATAATTATAATTTTTTTACTAGTAATGGCGGCGATCAGCGATTTCTATCATGACTGCAATATTGCGACAGACACATTGGAAACTTTTGACACTATTTTGGGACCTTTGCCATTTGACCAGTGATCAGTGCTAAAAAATTCACTGATGAGGGGGCGTGGCTAGCAGCCAGAGCAGATGGCAGCACACTGACTCAGCTCCTCTCCATCCTGGGCTGTTAGGGGGATCTACAGCAACGCAAAGCCTCGTTTCCTCACACCGACAAGCACAATCGGTAGGGGCACTCTCCCTGAGGGCTTCTCAGAAGAGAAAGGAGTGTGCTAAGCCAGGGAAGATGTCAGACATTTTCACACTGCCTTCACAGTTCACAGCCAAAAAGGCGCAGTCGGCCATGCAGAGACTACATGTGGCTCTCACCAGCAGCACGGAGCGGCACATAAAGCAGACCATGGATGTGACAACATCAAGCAGGGGCACAATCAGTACTCCCCACCGCCGTCAGCTTCCTCCAGCCCAGCCAAGAGCAGGCAAAAGACATCTGTAGCATCGCCAGATACTGAGGAGGTAAGCTGCTTTAACTCATCCCTAGATGATATCATAGAGCTACAAGACTCCATTACAGAATTACCCACACCGAAGTCATGGACACGACCCTAAAAGACATACTGGTATCCCTACGCTCCACTCTGCATGTTGATATATCATGGCCATTGCACAGCAATTCAAAACAGAGGTGTCAGCAGTTACTAAACGAGTGTCACACATTGAATCCAAAATGGGTGAATTTACGGCCACGCTCAATGAAATGGGTGATTCTCGCAATGACAGAAATGATGAAATACTGAGAATCAACACCAAATTAGCCAATTTGAAAGACAGATCCAGACAAAACAATATTAAAATCCGAGGGTTCCCTGAATCTGTCAAACCCCCCAGACCTATCGACCTCCTAAAAGCAGCGCTTCCTAAGGCACTGCTGGAAGTCCTTGTCATTGACCGCATACACCGACTACCAAGACCAAAAAATATTCCCTCCCATCTGCCCAGGGACACTATAGTTTGGGTTCACTTTTACCACATAAAAGATCAATTCATGATGTCTGTAAGAAGCAAGGACGATCTGCCTTTAGACCTGGAGGAATTGTTTTTTTTTGCAGATCTCTCAGCATTCACCATGCAACAACTCAGGCAACTGTCCACCATCACTAAACCATCAAACCATCACATCCCCTATCGATGGCTCTACCCCGTCAAACTACTGGTCACAAAAGATGGTACGACACATGTGATAGCCAGTGTCAAGGAGGGCCTCCAACTCATGAGAGACTGGCAAATACTAGACCCAAACCACACCAAGGAGGATAGGATACACTAGCCTCCATCAACCTGAGCTAGCTCAGATGCCGAAACAGGCTGAACACTTATTCCTCTATCACCTCATCACTATGCCCCCTGGTGCCCCAGGAAAATGCCACAAAGTTTAATTCTTGTTACCCCCAAGTTGTAGCGGTAAACCTTCCGCACCGATTCCTCATAGAATCGCAAGTTTTTTTTATAACTTTGTCTTCTCTTTTTTTCTCCCATTTTGTCTTTTTTCTTTTTTTTTTCTTCTCTCTCTTATTGCACCTCATCACAGGACTTACTTTGAACAAACTTCCATATTTCTGATCATCTCTTTTACTATGTCTGCAGTCTCTGAACATCACCTGTAGTATGTCTGCAGTCTCTGACCATCTCCTGTAGTATGTCTGCAGTCTCTGACCATCCCCTGTACCATGTCTGCAGTCTCTGACCATCACCTATACCAGGGATCCTCAAACTATGGCCCTCCAGCTGTTGCGAAACTACACATCCCATGAGGCATTGTAAAACTCTGACATTCACAGACATGACTAGGCATCATGGGAATTGTAGTTCCTGAACAACTGGAGGGCCATAGTTTGAAGACCCATGACCTATACCATGTCTGCAGGCTCTGACCATCTCCTGTATCATGTCTGCAGTCTCTGACAATCTCCTGTACCATGACCCCCATCCTGGGAGCTCGCCCTCTCTTATATCATGTCTGCAGTCTCTGAGGGAGTCTGGAGAGGAGTCAAGAGAGGGAAAGCTGCCAGGATGGGTTCATGGGAGAAGTCAGATGTGTGTGGACTTTGGAGAGGAGACTATAGGATAAAACCAGAGCCACCAAGCTGGAGCCGACTGACTGATCCCTGCACGGTGCACCTGAAAGGAGGTCAGTGACAGCGCAGCCAGGCCAGTCTGAGGGGGGGGGGTCACTAATGTAAGGGGGGAGTGAATACAACAATGTAAGAGGGCATTGATGTAACGGTTTTCCCTCTATATTAGTAAACCCCCTACCTTATTGCATTGCTCCCAACTATCCCTGATTTGGAGCAATATCCCTCTGTCCTCCTCATTTGTCCCTCATTTTGGTCTGATGTATATAGTTGTATATAAAATGCACTATTTATCTTTCAAAAAGTGTTTTCCAGTGCTTAACCTTTCATCTTCTTTAACCCCTTAAGGACTGCCGCATGTACATTTACGTCGGCAGAATGGCACGGACAGGCACATCAACGTACCTGTACGTGGCTGCCTTGACGTGGGTCGGTAGTCCGATCGGGACCCCCCCCGGTACATGCGACGGTCCCGGTGGCTTTGCGAGCAATCCGTGCTGAGGGGGCGGCAGTTCGTTTTTGTCTGCCCCCTCCAGATCGCTCCCAGCCAATGCGCGCGCTCCCCTGCAGTGTCATTTCCTCCTCCTGTGTAAACACAGGAGGAGGAAGTGATGTGATCTCTGCTCTCGGTGTTTTTTTCAACCGCCGCTGAGGAGAGATCACATCACATAGTAAGTCTGCACAACACTACACTGACACCAGGACACGCAGGCACACTTAACCCCTTGCGATCACCCCCCCCTCCCCCTGTCACAGTGTCACTGAATGCAGTGATCATATATGTATGATCACTGTATTAGGTGTGAGTGTGACAGGCAGTTAGTGTTAGGTCCGGGGTAGCCCCCGTACCCCCCTAAAAAAAGTTTTAACCCCTTGATCACCGCCCTAGTTAACCCTTTCACTCCCAATTGCTAGCGTCACTAAGCGATCATTTTTCTGATCGCTGTATTAGTGTCGCTGTACCTGCTATTAATAATAATATATATATATATAATAGGTAGCTATTTTTTTTTTTACTGCGATTTTTTTTTTACTAAAGACATGTGGCTAAAAAAAATTTGGCCTAAATGTTTGACTAAAATTTAGTTTATTTGATTTTTCTTATAACAAAAAGTAAAAAATATTGATTTTTTCACAAAAATGTTGCTCTATTTTTGTATATAGCGCAAAAAATAAAAATCGCAGAGGCAATCAAATACCACTAAAAGAAAGCTCTATTTGTGGGAAGAAAAGAATGCAAATTTTGTTTGGGAGCCACGTCACACGACTGCGCAATTGTCTGTTAAATCGATGCAGTGCCGAATCGCAAAAAGGGGCCTGGTCCTTTACCTGCATTTTGGACCGGGTCTTAAGTGGTTAAGGGTGTGTGGCAGGGGGTCCTATGCCTACATATGTTTGTTAGTAGGTGTCCCTCATTCCCATCTCAAAATGTTGGGAAGTGTGCCTTAGTGTCTTTCTGCGGAAGGTGGTCTCTGGTCAACAGAGTCACCCCCACATTCCCAGAGCTCCTGGCGTCCCCCTTGATGATGGACCACTTTTAGCACAATTAACTGGACGTTGCTGTTAGAGGATTTCTCAGAAGAAATAAGGACATTTAAAAGCAAAATCGAAGGATGAGGTAAGTGAAGGCAATAAGATGGGAGGGGTAGTGGAGGGCAATATGCTGGGAGGGGGTAGTGGAGGGCAATATGATGGGAGGGAGTAGTGGAAGGCAGTATGATGGAAGGGGTTGTAGTGGAGGGCAGTATGATGGGAGGGGTGGTAGTGGAGAGCAGTATGATGAGAGGTGTGGTAGTGGAGGGCAGTATGATGGGAGGGGGGTAGTGGAGGGCAGAATGTTGGGAGGGGGTAGTGGAGGGCAGTAAGATGAGAGGGGGTAGTGGAGGGCAGTATGATGGATGGGGGATAGTGGAGGGCAGTATGATGGGAGGGGGTAGTGGAGGGCAGTATGATGGGAGGGGGTAGTGGAGGGCAGTATGATGGGAGGGGGTAGTGGAGGGCAGTATGATGGGGGGGTAGTGGAGGGCAGTGGGATAGGAGGGTGGGTATTGGAGGGCAGTATGATGGGAGGGGTGGTAGTGGATGGCAATATGATGGGAAGGATGGTAGTGGGGGCAGTATAATGGAAGGGGAGGCAGTGAAGGCAGTATGATGTGAGGGAGGATAGTAGAGGGCAGTATGATGGGGGTAGTGGAGGGAAGTATGATGGGAGGGGTGGTAGTGGAGGGCAATATGATGGGAGGGGGTAGTGGAGGGCAGTATGATGGGAGGGGTGGTAGTGGAGGGCAGTATGATGGGGAGTGGTAGTGGAGGGCAGTATGATGGGAGTTGTTATTAGTTGCGGGCAATATGATGGGAGGGGGGATAGTGGAGGGCAGTGTAGGGCAGAATAATAAGAGGGGGTAGTGGAGGGCAGTATGATGGGAGGGGGTAGTGGAGGGCAGTATGATGGGAGAGGGGTGGTGGAGGGCAGTATGATGGGAAGGGGTAGTGTAGGGCAGTATGATAGGAGGGGGGTAGTGTAGGGCAGTATGATAGGAGGGGGTAGTGGAGGGCAGTATGATGGGAAGGGTGGTAGTGGAGGGCAATATGATGGGAAGGATGGTAGTGGAGGGCAGTATGATGGAGGGCAGTATAATGGAAGGGGAAGCAGTGAGGGCAGTATGATGGGAGGGAGGATAGTGGAGGGCAGTATGATGGAAGGGGTGGTAGTGGAGGGCAGTATAATGGGAGGGGTGGTAGTGGAGAGCAGTATGATGAGAGGTGTGGTAGTGGAGGGCAGTATGATGGGAGGTGGGTAGTGGAGGGCAGAATGTTGGGAGGGGGTAGTGGAGGGCAGTAAGATGAGAGGGGGTAGTGGAGGGCAGTATGATGGATGGGGGGTGGTGGAGGGCAGTATGATGGAAGGGGGGATAGTGGAGGGCAGTATGATGGGAGGGGGTAGTGGAGGGCAGTATGATGGGAGGGGGTAGTGGAGGGCAGTATGATGGGAGGGGGTAGTGGAGGGCAGTATGATGGGAGGGGTGGTAGTGGAGGGCAGTATGATGGGAGGGGGGTAGTGGAGGGCAATATGATGGGAGGGGAGTAGTGGAGGGCAGTATGATGGGAGGGGTGGTGGTAAAGGGCAGTATGATGGGAGGGGGGTAGTGTAGGGCAGAATAATGGGAGGGGTAGTGGAGGGCAGTAAGATAAGAAGGGGTAGTGGAGGGCAGTATGATAGGAGGGGTGGTGGTGGAGGGCAGTATGATGGAAGGGGGGTAGTGGAGGGCAGTATGATGGGAGGGGGTATTGGAAGGCAGTGTAGGGCAGTATGATAGGAGGGGGTAGTGTAGGGCAGTATGATGGGGGTAGTGGAGCACAGTATGATGGGAGGGGTGGTAGTGGGGGGCAGTGTGATAGGAGCGTGGGTAGTGGAGGGCATTATGATGGGAGGGGTGGTAGTGGAGGGCAATGTGATGGGAAGGATGGTAGTGGAGGGCAGTATAATGGAAGGGGAGGCAGTGAGGGCAGTATGATGGGAGGGACTATAGTGGTGGGCAGTATGATGGGAGGGGTGGTAGTGGAAGTCAGTATGATGGGGGGGTAGTGGAGGGCAGTTTGATGGGAGGGGTAGAAGTGGAGGGCAATATGATGGGAGGGGGTAGTGGAGGGTAGTATGATGGGAGGGGGGTAGTGTTGGGTGGAATAATGAAAGGGGTAGTGGAGGGCAGTATGATGGATGGGGGGGTAGTGGAGGGCAGTAAGATGGGAGGTGGTAGTGGAGGGCAGTATGATGGGAGGGGGGTGGTGGAGGGCAGTATGATGGGAGGCGGGGTAGTGGAGGGCAGTATGATGGGAGGGGGGGGGTAGTGGAGGGCAGTATGATGGGAGGGGGGTAGTGGAGGGCAGTATGATGGGAGGGGGGTATTGGAGGGCAGTGTAGGGCAGTATGATAGGAGGGGCAGTGTAGGGCAGTATGATGGGAGCGGGTAGTGGAGGGCAGTATGATGGGGGGGTAGTGGAGGGCAGTGGGATAGGAGGGTGGGTATTGGAAGGCAGTATGATGGGAGGGGTGGTAGTGGACGGCAATATGATGGGAAGGATGGTAGTGGGGGCAGTATAATGGAAGGGGAGGCAGTGAGGGCAGTATGATGTGAGGGAGGATAGTAGAGGGCAGTATGATGGGGGTAGTGGAGGGAAGTATGATGGGAGGGGTGGTAGTGGAGGGCAATATGATGGGAGGGGGGTAGTGGAGGGCAGTATGATGGGAGGGGTGGTAGTGGAGGGCAGTATGATGGGGGGTGGTAGTGGAGGGCAGTATGATGGGAGTTGTTAGTAGTGGAGGGCAATATGATGGGAGGGGGGGTAGTGGAGGGCAGTGTAGGGCAGAATAATAAGAGGGGGTAGTGGAGGGCAGTATGATGGGAGGGGGTAGTGGAGGGCAGTATGATGGGAGGGGGTAGTGGAGGGCAGTATGATGGGAGAGGGGGTGGTGGAGGGCAGTATGATGGGAGGGGGTAGTGTAGAAGAGTATGATAGGAGGGGGTAGTGTAGGGCAGTATGATAGGAGGGGGTAGTGGAGGGCAGTATGATGGGAAGGGTGGTAGTGGAGGGCAATATGATGGGGAGGATGGTAGTGGAGGGCAGTATGATGGAGGGCAGTATAATGGAAGGGGAAGCAGTGAGGGCAGTATGATGGGAGAGAGGATAGTGGAGGGCAGTATGATGGTAGTGGAGGGCAGTATGATGGGCGGAAGGATAGTGGAAGGCAATATGATGCCAGGGGGTGTAACAAAATGTCCCAAACTCCGCTTGAGTGTTTTCGTCATATACCACTTTTTCTTAGTCTGAATATACCGTATTTATCGGCGTATACCGCCCACTTTTTTACCCTTAAAACAAGGGGAAAATCATGGGTGCACGATATACGCCGATACCTGTTTCACACGCTTAGTTCGAATGCCTCCGCCGACATATACCGAGCGCAGTACACTCGGGTACATTCGGCCAGGCTCGGCTTCACTTGCGGTCATGCTCCTAGCCTCTATGCGTGATAAGCCGAGTGTGGCCGAGCGTACTGCGCTCGATATATGTCGGAAGCGGCGTTCAAACTAAGCACGGGAAGTGGGGATTCGACTCGGAGACAGCGCGGGAGAAGCAAGGAGGACACCACCGAGGCCGCAAGCGGACGCCGGACCATACAAGGCCGCCGATGGACGCCGGGCATCGAAGACATCGACGAGGGGCATCTAAACTGTAAGTATATTCTTTTTTTTTCAGGATTTTCTCTTCTAGGTTGGAGGTGCGCGCTATACGTGGGTGCGCGCTATACGTGGGTGCGCGCAATACGTGGGTGCGCGCAATACCCCGAAAAATACGGTAGATATCCGATATTTCAACTGCTCACAAGCACACAAGACCATACTTTGTCTGCTGAACATGGACTCTTTCTTAGAACCAGAATACACATCTTATACATCTTATACAAGTCTTATACAGTAAATGAGGAGGTTCCTACATCCTGCTCATATTACTGTAGCAATACATAGAAACATAAATCAGCATGAGCTAATTAACTAATCCCTTATGCAGCCGTTGTGACTCCCTAACTACAATACACATTATCATACATATCGACACAGAACTCCTTCATACAATTGCAGGGTCAATTAGCACAAGCAACAATGGGTGAGAGATCCTTAGAAGTTATCCTAGACTCATTTACATTGTAGCAGACTAGGAATGAGCCGAATCCCCCCACCCACCCGTTCGGTTCGCACCAGAACCTTCAAACGGACCGATCGTTCGCGTGAACTTTAGAACCCCATTGAAGTCTATGGGACTCGAATGTTCGAAATCAAAAGTGCTAATTTTAAAGGCTAATATGCAAGTTATTGTCGTAAAACTGGTTGGGGGACCCGGGTTTTGCCCAAAGGAACATGTATCAATGGAAAAAAAAGTTTTAAAACTGACGTTTTTTTGGGAGCAGTGATTTTAATGATGCTTAAAGTGGATGTAAAACCACTCTCATCCTTTCTGAACTACTACCATATTGCTGATCTATAAGGATATACATGCCTCCTGCATGTATCCTTACCGTCAAATGTCTCCCCTCTGTCTGTTATAAGCAGGCCCGTCGGAACACGACAGGCAAACCAAACAACTGCTTGGGGCTGCGAGCTGGCCAGGGGCCCCAGCAGGGCAGGCCCTTGCCGCACCGCTGATTCCTCCTGCAGTCTGGTCGGCTCCGCGGTACAGGAGATTCAGTTTCCTGTTCCCGGCCGGACCGACAGGAAGTACACACACTGAGTGTTCACTTTGTTTCAGTTCGGCCCGGGAACAGCAAACTGAATCTCCTGCCGCGCGTACGCCAACATAGGCCGGCGTCTTGTGAGGCTCTGCGGAGGATAGAGGTAGAGAGTGTCTTGTGCAGGGGTATAGCGGTATACTGGATGGTGGGGAGAGGAGTGCTGCCCATACACGTTTATGCAGGTGGTGGGGAGAGGAGTGCTGCCCATATACTGTACACTGTGACATAAAAAATAAATAAAAACAATTCAGGTTTACATCCACTTTAAAGTAATTATTTTTGTTTTATTCCTTTAAATATCGTACCTGCTGGATGTCTATAGCATGCCTGTGAAGTGGCATGTCTTTAGAACTGTCCCTGCACAAAATGACATTACTATAGGAAAAAAGTAATTCAAGGCAGCGTACACATGATCGGTTCAAACCGATGAAAACAGACTGAAGTTTGTTTTCATCGGTCCAAACCGATCGTGTGTAGGCCCCATCGGTCCGTTATCCTTCGGTCAAAAAATAGAGGGCTTAATTTAAAATTGAACCGATGGACAGCTAACCGATAGGTCAAAACCGATCGTTAGTACGCACGCCCATTGGTTTGAAACCCACACATGCTCAGAATCAAGTCGACGCATGCTTGGAAGCATTGAACATAATTTTTCTCAGCACGTCGTTGTGTTTTACGTCACCACATTCTAACACAATAATTTTTTTAACCGATGGTGTGTAGGCACATTAGTCTATCATATTTCAAATAGAGGGTGCAATCAGCGCAAAAATATACGATCAATAAAATTAATAAATCGTGTAGACTACAAAATTAATACATCGTGTAGACTATAAAGTGAAAAATAAACATGGATAATTAAGTATCACTACAAATTAACCTATACTAGAGATGCAGTAACTAAATAGTTAATGTATCTTAGGGATGCCAGCTAAGCACAAAAGGACCTTCACAGAAATCCCAAAAGCATAAAAAATATATATAAAGTGCAGCGCAAACCATGTGAACAATATAATAAATGTGGAAAAAATAAAGTCCAAACAATTCGTGTCACAAAGAAGTAAATGTCCGTGGACCATTTGATGAGACAAAAAAATGAAAATCTTCACCACGTGAAAGACAACAATGGTAACAAGTGTAGAAGCTTATCCCTCCACCAGTGCAAATGGCTACTCTCACCTTAAAAAATGACCCCTGGGTTAGCAGATGGTCATTAGGGCATATAAAGAACCGGAAATGAAGTAGATCTCCTATTTGGTGGTCTCAGCATAGATGCCGGAACAGAGGGACATGGAAGAAAAAACAACCATCTAAGAGCTTCCGCTTGGTCACTACTTTAATCAAATAGGCAGTGTACAGGCTACTCACATTTGATCAAAGATTAACAGGCATGTACATAATATAAAACAGCTCACAGAGTTCCCCAGGAAGGACACCAAACGACGTGTAAGGCTCCAAAAACCCCTGGACGTGTTGCGTGAAATACACTTCCTCATCAGTCTATCAGTCAGCTTCATCGGTGAACCGATGAAAACGGTCCGTCGGACCGTTCTCATCGGATGGACCGATCATGTGTACATGGCTTAAAACTGCTTGCAGCTTTAATGTAATGTCTGGTCCTTGCAATATGGATGAAAATCATTGAGAAAAATAGCATGGACCCTCTCCCCCCAGGTCATTACCAGCTCCTTTGGCCCTATATACTTTGAGCAGCAGTATACAGGTGGTGCAAACAAGACAGGGACTGTAGGTTTGTTGTTTTAAGTAGAATCTGTTTTTAATTTTGAACTGGTACTTTTTTAAAGTGTAGCTCCAGCCAACAAATACATTTTTAAGCTTTTACCTGTTACCCCTGTAACATTTGTTTTGCTGTCTGTGCGCATCTGTTCTGAAGATTGCACCTCACTTTCTGTCTAAATGACAAATGTTTTTTTGGAAATTAGTTATTTTTTTTGTGAAACAAGGATTGGTGATAAAGCCATCAGTGGACAAGAGGCACCTCTTAGGCTGCGTACACACGATCGGTCCAAACCGACCATGTGTACGGCCCATCGGTCCGTCGGACCAAAGTTTTAAAACTTGCTTTAAAATCGGACCGATGGATGCGTGACCATCGGTCCAAACCGATGGTTAGTACGCAAAAGCATATGTCCAAAAACCCGCGCATGCTTGAACTGATGGTGTGTACGCACTTCAGACCATTAGTCTGTGAACCGATGAAAACGGTCCGTCGGACCATTCTCATCGGGTTGGACCGATCGTGTGTATGCGGCCTTACAGAAGAGAATTTCCCTTCCTAGGGGTAGATTTCCTCTCACTTCCTGTCGTCTCCTTCCATTTGCAAGTAGGAGTGGTTTGTAAGTTGGATATTTGAAAGTAGGGGCCTGCCGTATATACAGAAATTTGGGCCCTAGGTGTTGGTGTTGCCACAAACACTGTAAGCCCTCACAGTTAGTCTCGGTGGGCGCTGGAACAGCCTGCCATGAACTATTATATCAAGAATTGTAATTACATGCCATTTTTGAACTGTGGTAGAAAAATCGGGCCTTTGGTGTTTTGGTGCTGACAGTTACGTGACAGTGAAGTCCTCACAGTTACTCTTGGTGGGTGCAGGAATGGGCCCTGCTGTTAAATTTTAGATCAAGAATTGTAATAACATTCCCCTGTTGAAAAGGGGCAGAAAAATTGGGCCTTTGTTGGTGGTGGTGGTTCTGGTGCCACAACACTGTAAGCCCTCACAGTTACTCTTGTTGGGTGCAGGAATGGGTCCTGCTGTGAAATATTAGATCAAAAATTGTAATTACATGCCCCTGTTGAACAGGGGCAGAAAAATTGGGCCTTAGGCAATGGTGTTGGTGCCACAACACTGCAACCCCTCACAGATACTCTAGCTGGAGCGCAGGAATAAGCCCTGCTGCAAAGTATTGCATCAAAAATTTTAATTACACCTAAAAATTGGGCCTTAGCCACTGGTGGCGGTACCCAGAACAAAAATGTTCTTACAAGCTATCAGCATGATCATTGAGCCTCCTCAAAAGGATAGTCACTCAGCATAACAGGATAGTCACTCAGGATCAGCATAGGCAGTCTTGATCTGACATTTCAAAAAAAATATTCAGTTACATCAGCATCAGGTGCTTGGTGGTGATCCAAGCCTGATTCATTTTTATGAAGGTCAGTCGATCGACCGAGTCTGTGGAGAGGCGCACCCCGTGATCGGTTACAAAGCCTCCAGCAGCACTGAATGTGCGTTCCAAAAGAACGATGGATGCAGGACAGGCCAGTAGCTCAATTGCATACTGTGCAAAATGAAAAAGAGGAATCATGAAGGAAAAACCTTCTTGACAGCCGCACTCCAAAAATTAATTGCTTTTTTTGTAAAATCAAAAAAACACACAAAAAAGCATGCCACAGCAGACGTGGTAAAAAGCTGACACGTTTCACACCAAACTTTAGTGCTTATTCATAGCTTACAACTTAGAAAATGGATGTCCAGTATATATACAACTATAGGTCACATGACAAAAAGGATAGCAGCTGGGAACCCAATCAACAATCCAATTAGCAAGTTACCAATTAGTATCTGGTGTGAACCTAGACAAATCCAGATTGCATGGTTGAGAGAGCAAACACACCTATATAAAATTTACATTGAAGTTTAAAAAGACCACAAAACACATATAGTTATTCTCATTCCAGAAATAGTCCTGAGAATGAGAAACCGATTAAGTGAATCAAAAATAAAAATAATGCTGAAGTCCCTATGTATATAATACACCTATGAACAATACATGTATAAAGTATTGCAGATACGAAATCCCTTTGATTGTATGGTGTATGGTGATAAAAATAGTGACGATGTTTAAACATATGTAAATACAGAACAAGCATACAGTGGGGATCGAAAGTTTGGGCACCCCAGGTGAAAATTTGTATTGATGTGCATAACGAAGCCAAGGAAAGATGGAAAAATCTCCAAAAGGCATCAAATTACAGATTAGACATTCCTATAATATGTCATAAAAAGTTACATTTTATTTCCATCATTTACCATCATTTGCCCCAGATGGCAACTCCCTCTTTTTTTATTTATTTTTTATAAACAAATATATTTTTTTTATATATTTTTATTTAATTTTTCATTAAAGGGCCATTTTTTTTCTTTTATTTTTTTTAGAGGTCCCCAGGGGCCTGGAGGCCCCCAGGGCCCCGGATGGCAACCCCCTTTTTTATTTATTTTTGATAAAAAATATATATATTTTAATATATATATATATATATATATATATATATATATATATATATATATATATTTTTTTTTTTAATTAAAGGGCCAATTTTTTTTTTGGGGGGGGGGGGTCCGGAGGTCCCCAGATGGCAACCCCCTCTTGTTTTATTTATTTTTTATAAAAAAATATATTTCTTTAACCACTTAAGCCCCGGACCAATATGCTGCTAAATGCCCAGAGGCGTTTTTACAATTTGGCACTGCGTCGCTTTAACAGACAATTGCGTCCTTTTCTTCCAACAAATAGAGCTTTCTTTTGATGGCATTTGATTGCCTTTGTGATTTGTATTTTTTGCGCTATAAACAAAAATAAAGCGACATTTTTGAAAAAAAAACAATATTTTTTACTTTTTGTTATAAGAAAAATCAAATAAACTAAATTTTAGTTAAACATTTAGGCCAAAATGTATTCAACCACATGTCTTTAGTAAAAAAAAAATCGCAATAAAGAAAACTAGCTACCTAGCGGCAACAGTGACACTAATACAGCGATCAGAAAAATAATTGCTTAGTGACACTGGCAATAGGGGGTGAAAGGGTTAACTAGGGCGGTGATCAAGGGGTTAAAACTTTATTAGGGGGGGGGTACAGGGCTACCCTGGACCTAACACTAACTGCCTGTCACACTAACTGTCACACTGACACTAAATGCACTGATCAGTAAATATATGATCACTGCAATCTCGCCGATGTTTGTAGTGGAAAGAGCGCACAGAATACCAGCAAAACCTCCACCCGAGGGGGCTCCCCCCGCACGTTTATTGCCAAATTCCTGAATTTCGGGGACAGATATAAAATCATGCGCCTATCCAGGGAAAAGGGGAACATGCAAGTGGAGAATGGCCAGGTAGCGGTGTTCCTGGACTTCTCCAACGAAGTACAGAGGAAGAGATCACAGTACCAGGATGTAAAGCGCCGTCTGCGTGTCCTGAACCTCAAGTATGCTATGTTGTTCCCGGCCAGGCTACGAGTGGAAGAAGACGGACGGGTACAGTTCTTTGACACTCCTGCGTTGGTGGCAGCATGGCTGGATCGGAAAGGGAGACGAGCTTAGGATCGGCTATGGAGGACAGTGAGTACAGTTTTTTTTCTGGAAAGCCATGTGTGTCCCTATACAGAGGCTTATGGACTGTCTATGTGTGGCCTGGAGGTAGAAGACTACAGATGGCTGCCTAGGGCGATTCATATACTGTTGCTGATATGTTTATCCCCCCTGCTTATTTTGTATTTTTATTTTTTGCAATTGTGACATGGCGGCGGGGAGGGATGTTATACCTAGCTATTCTCCTGCGGGAGATACTTTTTGACTGTGTATGCCTGCCGCGGTGGATGGGTTTGGGATTTGTTGGTAGCGTAGGTACAGAAGAGGGGAGCGTGCAGCTAAGTGAACAATCGCCCCAACGAGACCGACAGTTTTTGTGTGGTCATGATGCACACGGAACCAAAGATGAGTGCCTCCAGTCAGGGGTATCTACTGCTGGACGATTTTTTTCAGGATCTGGTTCTTTTTTCTGGGGAACAAATGCTTACACCAGGTTGGGGAGGTGTTGGGCTGGGAGGGTTGCATGTTTTCAGGGCCACCGTTGTAACCCTTCTTGGTTATTGCAATATTTTCTATGTCGTAGAGATGTAAGGAGAATGATAATGTTTGAGGGTACAAGTAGTAGAGATATGTTGATAGACAGGTTACATGTTCTGTTTTACTGGACTTTCCCCTGCTGGTCTGGCCGAATAGATCCCAACTGGTGGTCCTATGACTTTGGTTAAATTCCTGACATGGAACGTACGGGGCGTGAGGAATAAAATTAAACGTACAGCTGCCCTGGCCTATCTCAAATCACAGCGGGCTAATATAATGGCCCTAACGGAGACACAAGTTACAGGTCATTTGCAGTCAGCACTAAAACGCCCGTGGATAGGCTGGGCATACCATAGTACCCATACTAGTTTCTCTAGAGGTGTCCCACTTTTGGTGACGAAGGCCACTCCGTTTGAACTGATGTCCCTTGAATCTGACCAGCAGGGGAGATATCTGTTCCTACATGCCCGCAGGCTGCCTATTTTGCTGATTGTATGTTATATCCCCCTTCCGTACTGCTCGGAGGTTGTCACCGGAGGTCTGGCTTTTATGGCTAGATTCCCGACGGTTCCGGCGGTCTGGATGGGGGATTTCAACATGACTATGGACCCTTATATGGATAGACCGGAGCCCAGACTGACAAGACTGGGCCGCCTTATGAAGGAATTTGCTATTTTAGACGTGTGGAGGCAGCGTAATCCAACGTCCCGGGCCTATACTCGCCACTCTACCAGCCATGCCACTATGTCGTGCATAGATTACTTTCTGGTCTCTGCCTCTCTCGTGCCAAGGGTGGGCGGGGTGGGCTTTGCACCTTGAGCCTTATCGGACCACTTGCCATGCTGGGTTCAGATGTCCCTGTTGGGGGAGACCCCTAGGAAGGTGTGGAGACTCAACCCCTACTGGCTGACGGCTCTGACGGACCACGACAGTATAGAACGTGAACTACAGTTTTTCCTCTCTGAGGGGCAGGGGTCCGCTGCAATTGAATCCCGGTGGGATGCGTTTAAAATGCCAGGACGCAGACTTTTAGATGTCAGGAATAATAGACTTAAAATGTCTTCTAAGATAGTAGTGAGCGAAGCTGAGGAATCGTTAGGAGACTTAGAGGAAACGTATAATACACAGCCCACGCCTGAGAACCTAACTAAGGTACAATTGCAGACTAGAGTAGTGACACAATTACATATGGAAAAGGCCAAGCAGCGCATCTTCTTCTGCAAGACAGGTACAGATGCTCGAGGCCCTTATCACTACTCAAGATGTTGCTACAGCAATATCGCAACTGGCCAAATCCAAGGCCCCGGGCTGGACGGTTTGCCCCTGGAGTTTTACACCACATACTCAGAGACACTTGTCCCTAGGCTGCAGGCGCTATTTCAATCCATATTTGAATCTGGCACACTCCCCGCCTCCATGCAGGAGGCCCAGATAATTGTCCTTCCTAAACTGGGCAAAGACCCGAAATACCCAGAATCATACCGACCTATTTCTCTGCTTCCAGTGGACATTAAAATTTTAGCCAAAATATTATCATCCAGGCTGAATACAGTTATTCTCTCCCTGATTCACGCCGATCAAACTGGATTTATGCCAGGAAAGAATACTGCTATGAATATAAGAAGGCTATTCATGAACCTCCAAGCCCAGCATGACAACGTGGGGACCAGGGTAGTGGTTGCCTTGGATACAGCTAAGGCTTTCGACTCAGTCGAATGGGTATATCTGTGGGAGTGCCTAAGATGTTTTGGATTTGGCCCGAATTTCATTAAGTGGGTACAGCTCCTATACCAGACCCCAAAAGCCAGAGCTCGGAGGTGATAGGCCTTAGGAAAGGGAATGAGTGGGAAAAAATAGGTCTATATGCAGACGACACGATTCTATATTTGGCGGACCAAGGCCCTTCATTACAGATGGCTCTGGCCATTATAGAGGGGGTGGGCAATTACTCAGGCCTAAGGATTAATTGGGACAAGTCTCAAATCCTTCCCCTTGACCAGTTCCCCCCCCCCCCCCAGCATTGTCCCGGGAGCTAACTTTGCGGAGAGTGGCAGAAGTTAAATACCTGGGGGTTCGGGTCATCAGGAACTTAAAAGATTACGTCCCTCTTGATGTTGAACCTCTGTTCGCCACTGTTAAATCTAGAACCCAGGCCTGGGCGAGATTACCCTTAGGGGTTATGGGCAGAATCAACTTGGTGAAAATTATCTTGTTACCTAAGATTTTTTACATGGTGTGGCACGCTCCCATTTACATACCTCTTAGAATTTTGGAGACTATATTAAACTCTTTTGTTTGGGGCACAGGCCATCATAAACTAGCGTGGCACATACTTAAGAACCCCGCTGCGGAAGGGGGATGTTCTCTCCCTGATGTTCAGGATTATTATGTAGCATCGCAATTGTCACATTTATATTATTTTTATACAACTGAGTTGCAGAGGTATAGGTTGTTGGTATGTAATAGGCCGAGCAGTCCTTTTCACACTCCCGTACAGGCAGTATTTCCAAGGGGTAGTAGGTCGTCACGATTAAGTGCAGATATGCTGACCCACCACCAAAAAATATGGGATATTGCTCTTAAAAAACAAGGTCGGACACATATGCACTCACACACTCCGCTGTGGAATAATAATCTCCTATCCGAGTTAGGCACAGTACCGAATCAGGGGCTTTGGGCATCCTATGGGATACTTTTTGTGTCTCAGGTGATGACGAGTAGTGTTGCTCACGAATATTCGCATTGCGAATATTCGCTACGAATATTGCATATTCGAGTATTCGCGAATAACGCGAATATCGCGGCGAATATTCGCTATTTCGAATATTCAAATTTTTTCAATTTTTTTTTTAGAACAGATCACATCCTAGAGATCCCCATCGACGTCTAAAAGCATTGCTGGTATGATTAGAGACCTTGGGCCGAGTAGCTGCAGCGCTCATTTTATATTGCCGAAAAATCGCAATGCGATTATTCGGCAATAGCGATATCGCGCGATTATTTTATATTGTAATATATCACGAATATTCTGAGCCAATCAAAGTGCTCCATTCCGCATTTCTCGAAATTTCGCAATTATTTTGTATTGTAATATATCACGAATATTCTGAGCCAATCAGAGTGCTCCATTCCGCATTTCTCGAATATTCGCAATTATTTTATATTGTAATATATCACGAATATTCTGAGCCAATCAGAGTGCTCCTTCCGCATTTCTCGAATATTCGCAATTATTGTGTATTGTAATATATCACGAATATTCTGAGCCAATCAGAGTGCTCCTTCCGCATTTGCCGAATATTCGCAATTATTGTGTATTGTAATATATCACGAATATTCTGAGCCGATCAGAGTGCTCCATTCCGCATTTCTCGAATATTCGCAATTATTTTGTATTATAAAATATCACGAATATTCTGAGCCAATCAGAGTGCTCCATTCCGCATTTCTCGAATATTCGCAATAGCGAAAAATCGCAATAGCGAAAATTCGCAATAATTAAATTTCCAAAAAATATCACGAATATTCGTATTTAGCGAATATTTCTCGAATATTCGACTATATATTCGAGATATATCGCGAAATCGAATATGGCATATTCTGCTCAACACTAATGACGAGTTCCGGTCCCAAGCCCTTCTCAGACCTCAGAGAGGAGTTTTCCCTTCCTTTTACAGTTCCTCTTTAGGTATCTCCAGATTAGACACGCGCTTAGATTACAGATGGAGTCTGTCGACATTGATCTGAGGACCCCACCGGTGCTAGATGTGGTCTTTGGAGCAAACTCAGCCAAACTCACGTCCAATCTTTATTATGTTGTTCGATAACGTAGAAATGACTAGGTCTCATTTTAGTACTTTGGGTAGATGGAGGACGTATTCTGAGCTGGTGGACCCTAACGGTCAGTTTAAACTAAACTTTATGAGAGCTTTGCAGTTAAGTCATTTTCTTAAGACCATCCCACCCCCCCCCCCCCCCCTGACGTTTTGCAATACCCACTTACGACTATAGAAGAGCTTTGCTTAAAGACAGGGACGATTGCCCATACATTATCTCTCATGTATGCTGTATTGATAACACCTCAGGGAGACCACCAACCCCCGACTCTATTGAAATGGGAGAGAGACTTAGACCGTCATTTTACCTCGAACGAGAAAGACTGGATAATTCAGTTAAAGGGGTGTTCCAGCCGCAATTTTTTTTTTTAAAGTCAGCAGCTACTAACAGTGTAGCTGCTGACTTTAAATAGGGACACTTACCTTGTCCTACTTGCCCGCGCTGATGGCCCCCCCGATGCCGGTCCCACGATCGATCCAGGTCCCGTGCCGCCATCCACACTATGGGAAACAGGCAGTGAAGCCGTACGGCTTCACTGCCCATTTCCTACTGCGCCTGCGTGAGTCTCACGCTGGCTTGTGAATGGGCGGCTGCTCTCTGAGAACACACACAGTTCCCAGAAAGCAGCGCGCCCCATTCACAAGCAGAAGAAGCAGAAGAAAAGACACCGCGGTGTGGAAGAGGCAGATTACGGACTTCCGCATAGCAACAGGTATTTCGGGTGAGTATTTTTTTTTCCACGTTTTTTTTATTTAATTTTTTTAAGCAAGATGAGCAATTGTTGTTTTCCTGGGTGGAACTCCGCTTTAACTCATAAGTCTTCCAGGTGCTCTAAGTATCAGGAAACCAACTATAAACTTTTTACACGTTGATATAGGACCCCTGCCCTTCTACATAAACTATTCTCGACGTCCTCAGATCTTTGTTGGAGGTGCCAGAATAATAGGGGTACTCTTTTACATATATTTTGGTCATGCCCCCGTATTAGGGGGTTCTGGGAGGGGGTTCGTGGGATTGTACAACAATTCACGGATTGAACGATCCCGGAAGACCCGGCCGTTTTTCTTTTACATGTAACTGATATCCCTATGCGAGTTTATGAAAAATCAATTATCCGTCACCTTCTCGACGCAGCCAAACACTGTATCCCACTCAACTGGAAGTCACCGCATCCTCCGTCTATAGCCTCTTGGCTTCGGAGGGTTGACAAAATCGGTCGGTTAGAGGATTTGGTCCTCACTGGACAAAAACGACAAGAGAATTACAAAGATACCTGGCAACCCTGGAATATATTAAGGTACTCAATAGAGGGCCAACGCCTCAGAGAGTCCGCTACGCCAAACTGATCGTTCCATACATACCATTAGTGGGTTCATATGAATCATATGAACCATATTCCATAAATGACACCTGGGAAGTGAACCAGGACAATATTGTATTGAAGGACTGATATTTAAACTTCCATGCCTGCAAACCCCTTCCCTTCTTTTTCCCCTCTATATTCCTCACTCCCTTTCTTTTTCTTTTTTTTTATGTGTGTATATGTATGTATGTATGTATATGTATACAGTATATATATATATATATATATATATATATATATATATATTATTTTTTTTTCACTTCACTAAGAAAATGGAAAATAAATACAACTGTTAAGTTTATGTTATCCATGTAGGTGCATGAGCAATATCATTATTATCTATTCGTATTGTTATATTTTCTTTGTTTGTAATCCTTGTGGACTAATTCCCTCGATATAAATAAAATAATAAAAAAATAAAAAAAAGAATGCATGTACTGTATAAGCCATAATAAAAGATCAGTTTAGTAATAAGGACAAAAAAAAGAAATGACAAGGTCTCACAGGCAGCAAAGACAAAGTGGGAGCAGGTTGTAGGCCCCATAGACGACGCTGACTGGGGAGAGATTTTGGAGGGGGTCAAGACTGCATCCCCTAAACTATCAGACAGGTTGACACAACTGTACATAATTCACCAGGCGTATATTACACCAATGAGACTGGCAAAGTTCCAAACCGCGAAAAGCCCCCTGTGCCCCATGTGTACTTCTGCTGCGGGCTCATTTTACCATCTGATCTGGCATTGTCCAGATGTGCAGGCTTACTGGCTACAGGTGACTCAATTCCTTCATGACAACATGGGCACCCCTGTGGGTATGGATCCTAAGCTGTGCCTCCTGGGACTGCTCCCAGATGTGGACGTAGACAAGTACCAGGCTATCTTTATGTATGAAACACTATTCCTGGCTAGGAAAGTAGTAGCCAAGGCTTGGATGCAGGGCCAGTACAAGGGGTGGGCAGAAGGGTCGGGTGCCCTGGGCGCGACCATTTACTGGAGGAAGGGGGCGCAGTAGAGGGCACGCTACAGGCCGCCTGTCCTGGGGAGGCGGGGCCGCTTTGATCTGTGGCTGCAGGCACGCTCCGACCTCCTCCTCTTGTTTGTCACGCAGTGCCGGTCTCCTAACCGGCGCTGTGTGACAGGGACCCGAGTCTGCGTGTGTGTTCGGCGGTGCCAGTCCCGCCTCCCTAGACCAGCTCATGTGGTAGCGGAGACCGGCGCTGTGTGACAGAGAGCCGAGTCTGCGTGTGTGTTCGGCAGTGCCGGTCCCGCCCCCCTAGACCAGCTTATGTGGTAGCAGATTGAAGTAATGTTCCGCCTATCACACGAGCCGTTCTAGGGGGGCGGGACCTTGTTACGGCGCGTCCAAACACAGACACAGACCCAACAATGTGACGGTGCTGCTGCTGCTGAAGGAGATGTGTGATCCAGCCAGGGCAGGCTATGGTTAGTCTGACTGTAGTTATAGCCAAAGTGAGGTGAAAAAAAAAGGAAAACTAAAGCGCTAGCCAACAGTGAATAGACCCAGTATGAGAAAGAAATAAACTAATTACATGCAGCTCAAATCTGGTATGTGCTAACAACAAAAATAGATATAAAAGTGGAATGATGAGCGCAGCTAAAAACTAAACTAAATAATCAATCCAAAATAAACAAGTGAGCATCGCTATGGAAAACAGTGATAATAATACAAAATAAATGAAATAATCCAAATATGTGCAATTAAGTGCAGCAACAAATGTCCCAAATCACTGGATTTCACTTATTTGGGACATTTGTTGCTGCACTTAATTGCACATATTTGGATTATTTCATTTATTTTGTATTACTATCACTGTTTTCCATAGCGATGCTCACTTGTTTATTTTGGATTGCTTATTTAGTTTAGTTTTTAGCTGCGCTCATCATTTCACTTTTATATTAAAGTGAGGTGAAATTATGGACACAGAGGCTGTGATAGGCACAGGGAGGCTGCTATTATTGGTCACAGGGGGGGCTGTATTGATGGACACAGAAGCTGCGATGGGCACAGGGAACTATTATTGGTCACAGGGGGGCTGTATTGATGGACACAGAAAGGCTGCTATGGGCACAGTAAGGCTGCTATTCTTGGTCACAGGGAGGCTGTATTGATGGACACAGAGAGGCTGTGATGGTCACAGTGAGGCGGCATTGGTGGTCACAGTAAGGCGGCATTGGTGGTCACAGTGAGGCAGCATTGGTGGTCACAGTGAGGCTGCAATTATGGGCACTGTGAGACTGCATTGATCTCTTGTATCATGTCTGTAGTCTCTGACCATCTTTAGTATGATGTTCTCAGTCTCTGACCATCTCATGTCTTATATCATGTCTGCAGTCTCTGAGGGGAGTTTGTTTAATTATCAATGGTATTGGTAATATGCAGCAGGAAGGACGTAATGCACTGTCACTGATGCATAAGTATGGATCCCATCACTGTAGCTTTTCCCGGGGGGGGGGGGGGCGCAGTTTTTTATCTTCGCCCTGGGCACCGGGTGACCTTGTCCCGGCACTGCTTGGATGCAGACGAGGGCTCCAACTTTGAGAGATTGGAAAAGGGAGGTGAACGCCACCCTCCCATACAGGAGGATGATATATATACACAGGGGGCGACCACAGAAGTTTTCCAGCGTATGGGACAGGTGGCTGGAGGATGGTGAAACTTGTATGGTCTGAGTTAACATATGTATATGCACTCTGGGCTCAGGGGGGGAGGCACAGGACAATCCAAAGTGTTTTGTATAGTAGTTACAGGTTGGAATATCGGGTTGGGTATGGACTATTTTTGTTTTTGTTCTTTTTTTTTTTTCTCATGCTACCCTGAACAGATGTCTTTTGTGGCTAACCAATGGTCTTCGATGCACGCATAAATACATGACCTCGTATGTACTGAATGTAAAACCGAATGGTGCCTACTATGTTATACGCAAACCTTGTACCAATTACTGTCTAGACGTTGTTGGTCCGATATGTGCTATGTATGTATGCTCTTATTTCTTGCATCTCAATAAACTTGGAATTTCATGGTTAAAAAAAAAAGGGCCCAAAGGTCCCAGATGGAAACCCCCCCTTTTTTTGTAATTTCTTAAAATTTTTTATTAAAGGGCCCAGAGGTCCCCAGAGCTCCAGATGGCAACCACCCTTTTTTTAAAAAAATCAATTTTTTCTTATTATTAAAGGGCCCAGAGGTCCTCAGGGCCCCGGGTGGCTACCCCCCTTTTTTTTATATATATTTTTCTTTATTTCTTCTTATTTATGTAAAGGGCCCCCCCTTTCTCAATTCGCGGCACCCCCCCCCATTCTCAATTTCAGGCGGCAGCACCCCCCCAGTTCTCTGCTCCGGGGGGCCCATGCCTGAAACTGTGTAAGGGGCCCCATAATTCCTGTAGATCGTAGTCCAAGCCCAAAGCATGTTTTGTTATGGAGTTGTAGAGATATGGATATATATGACACATTTCTCCGTTTAACAGCGGTGTCCCTATGTGTTTATATATATATTGTGACGGTATGCGAGGTGAGATACTTGACCATAGGTATATTTCACCGCGCATACGTTCTATTTTGAGAAGCTGAACCGGAATCCGGGCCGGGTTTTACGGCCTCTGGTGTTCCGGTCCAGATATTTGGGTCCACTGGAGTTCAATGTCAGGTGGACCTTAAAAACAACCAGGAAGAGATCAGAAGGGAGCTCTCTGGTTTTGGGACACTGAGGAGGGAACCTGAGTGTGAGCAGCTCTCTAAAGACATTGCAAGGAAAAGGTTTGCGTTGTTGTTTATTTTGCGGGTGGTGGGGACCAGCCCCACACTGTATAGATAGGAGACCCTGATGTTTAGTTTAGCGCCGGGCGGCAAGGATTTAAGTTTACTGTTTTGTTTGTTTTAACCTGCAAACCTTTTGTAAAATAAACCTGGCAGCTGCCAGACTTAAAAAGAAAGTGCCTGTTTACAGACTGTGTTTCAGGAAAGCGATCCCCACGAGCTAATCTCCCACAATATATATATATATATATATATATATATATATATATATATATATATATATATATATATATATAAATGTTTACATGCATATTCATTTATTTATTTATCTACTTTTATATTTGTGTTTATATACTGTATACATATATATGTTCATATATTTATATCCATATTTACATACTCATACATCAATATTTGTATCCCCAACGCTCTATACATTGTGGCCATCATATGCATTCTGATGAACTTCTTTATTTGGGCTATTTCTTTGACCCGGGGATTAATTCACATTTTAATATTTAAATAGTCAACTTCACACAAAGCTATCCCGTTTCTACAGAGCAATCTAGTCCAAATATAACACATGTCATAGTTGATTTATATTTTATATATATTCTGGGTTCAACACTCTCGTTATTTTATCTATATTTATCAACTTCATATTTTCACATAACTTTCACTCACCCTATTTACGTAGAGAATTGTAATTCATATAATATATGTTTTCGGACACGGTTTATACGTTCACCCACACAGATTTTTGATAGAGATCCTTTTTGGATTATTTTTCACTTACTAGTTACATACATATATATATATATATACACACGCATTGGGACATATGTCCCTGAATATATTTATTTACTTTTTTTTTATATTCATTTATGCTTGTTCTGTATTTACATATGTTTAAACCTCTTCACTATTTTTATCACCATACACTATAGGGATTTCTTATCTGCAATCCTTTATACTGTACATGTATTGTTCTTAGGTGTATTATATACATAGGGACTTCAGCATTATTTTTTATTTTTGATTCACTTAATCTGTTTCTCATTCTGAGGACTATTCCTGGAAAAAGAATAACTGTGGTCTTTTTAACCACTTAAGAACATTGGGTGTTTTTCAAATTTGGTGTTTACAAGCAGCCCCCCCTCGCGGGCAAAGTCTACATTAGTGCTACACAATTTTTTTACACCCATGTTCTTACTCGCTCCCCCCCCCCCTAGTCCCTATGTTTTTCTATTCTCACCTCCCCTTCTTCCATGTAGGCTGTCACTGTAGCGTGGCCGAGCTCCTCTTCCTACTGTCAGTCCGGTGTTCTATCATTATGGTTCCCCAGTCCCCTATCAGATAGTGGCCGGACTCCAGGAGGAATGAAGAGGAGCTCAGCCACACTACAGCCTGGGAAGGGGAAGTTGGGGAAGTTGGGTGCCCCAGGCCAGCTCGGGGCCCCAAGAAATTGTTTGTTTTGCCTGTCCTGTAGCGATTGGCCTGTTTACAAGACTAAAACTGTTTTTTTTTGCTAGAAAATTACTTAAAACCCCCAAACATTATATATTTTTTTTTCTAACACCCTAGAGAATAACATGGCGGTCATTGCAAAACTTTTTGTCACACCGTATTTGCGGAGCGATCTTACAAGTGCACTTTTTTGGAAAAAAATCTTTTTTTTTTTATTTAAAAAATAAGACAACAATAAATTTGGCCCAATTTTTTTATACATTGTGAAAGATAATGTTACGCCGAGTAAAATGATACCCAACATGTCACGCTTAAAAATTGCGCCCGTTCGTGGAATGGTGTTAAACTTTTACCCTTAAAAATCTCGATAGGCGACGATTAAAAAATTCTATAGGTTGCATCTTTTGAGCTACAGAGGAGGCCTAGGGCTAGAATTATTGCTCTAACAATCGCGGCGATACCTCACTTGTGTGGTTTGAACACCGTTTTCATATGCGGGCACTACTCACGTATGCGTTCACTTCTGCGATCACTGTATGATCAATGTAAACATCCCTTGTAATAAAAAAAAAGTATGACAGGTCCTCTTAAATATGAGATCCGAGGTCAAAAAGACCTCAGATCTCATATTTAGACTTAAATGCAAAAAAAAATTCAAAATGTTGTCATTTGAAAAAATTACAACAAAAAAATGTGCCTTTAAGACGCATGGGCGAAACTGACGTTTTGACGTCACTTCCACCCTGCTATGCTATGGGGACAGGTGGGGGCCATCATGCCCTCACTCGCATCCCCACACAGCAGGCAGAAGGACCCGATCAATTGTGTGAATGTGGTTGGCGCAAATGGAATTTAAATTATTACTTTAAAAGTGGGTGTGCTGCAATTAAAGAAGAAAAACGGGTCAGGGTACCTAGTGGTATCCAATCCAAAAAATAGTAATTATGTGGTGAAATTGCGCTCCCCTATATTTTGTGTGGCCTAGTGTTAAATATATTTATTTATTTTTTTTAAATCAGAAAAGTGTTTATTGAAACGGAGATAAAACACAAGGGAATCATACAAGAATGCAAATTGTTACACAACATAATAAAGTGCAGCACAGAGAATAAACATCGGGTACAGACCGTCTCCTAACGCATTTCTCTTAACATACAGTATAAACAGGTTTCAAAACAAGGTGTACAGTACCCACACAAAATAATTGACAATGGCATATATAATGCTGTACCATATCACGCCCAAATTTCTATCCCCCGTACCTCAACATAGGGAGACTTGCTATGAAGAAACGGAGTAGAGAAAAAGGAAAACAAAAAATCCAGAGAAAAAGGTAAGAAGAGAGAAGAAAAAAAAAAAAAAAAAAGAGAAGGAAAAATAGACCTACACCGCAGGGAAAATAACAAAGTGGAGAAGTTGCACAGTCCATGTACATGTCACCTAAGCAGTCAATCAACGCAATCTGCCTTGTACGAGGAATACAATGGCAATAATGCAAGATCCTATTACCACATAGAAAGGTCCAAGTCTCACAACCACTAAGAACAATGATTGCAGAACCCCGCACCACAATAAGTCATGAATACCACAAGAAGGTCACCTTCTCCATTCCCCCAGAGCCCTTATCGCTCACCCACCCTTTACCTCAACAGTCGGTCCATCACCAAATCCACCGGGGACAGGCCAGGAGTATCTAACCAAGGTGCCCACAGTTTGTTGAACTTCCCTGACCGACCCCTATGCTGATATATATACTTCTCCAGGCGAATGGTATCACCCATTTGGGCAATCCATTCCCCCACCGTTGGTGGCCCAGCAGCCTTCCAATGCCTCAGAATAATCTTGCGGGCCTGAAACAAAGCCCTAGATACGGCCTGTTTAGAATTTTCGTCCATGGGGATGTCGTCCAAGATTCCTAATATGCATGGTTAACTGTAGCTACAACCCCTGCCCAGTATAGATGTAACTTGGGGCACCTCCACAACAGATGGATCAGGTCCCCATGATCTCTCGCACATCTGGGACAGTTAGAATCCGATCTCACCCCCATTTTATACAGCCTATCTGGCGTAAAATGCACCCTAAAAATAATGTAGAGCCGCTGGGCCACATTCAAGGAACAATATTGTACTCCCTGGAGCGCCTCCTCCCACTGCTCATCCTCAAACACTCCTACGTCTCTCTCCCACCTGTCTGAGGCTGCAAGGGGGAATCCCTCCAGGTATAAATGAAGAATCGTGGAGTAAGCTCTAGAAATAAATCCCCGAAACTGGGATACACCAGCCATGTATTTAAAAATTGGTGTCTGTGAGAATATCCAAGGTTCCCCCCCTGACTGCGCCCTCACTGCATGCTGTAACTGTCTATAATAAAAAAGCATTGATTGCGGTAGATGGAATCGTTCTCTCAGCTCTGGGAAGGAAATCAGCCTACCCGCCGTAAATATGTGTCTCAAGTGCGTGACCCCATACCTCCTCCACCGCGCGCCACAATCCAAAGAAAACAACTCCTCATAATACCCATTGGCCCAGATCGGACTATACTCAGTAAACCCCTCCACTTCCTGCAGTTGTCTAAGTTTATTCCAAATTTTTTGCATCAAAACGTAAGTGGGGAAGCTTCTATTGGATTTTGCATACACAAGGGCTTCCATACCTGCGGACACGCTGTCAAGGCCGGAGACATGGCACATAAGGGCCCTAATAGGGTCCGACTGCACCCCACCCTCCCCCAGTCCCAATCCCTCCGGCATCGCCCGGGCAATATGCTGTGGCTGAGCAGCCAGGTAGTATACCCAAGGGTTAGGGAGGGCAAGGCCCCCCCCCCGTCTTGGGTTTCTGTAACTGCTCCAGTCTAATCCTGGGGGGTTTATTCAGCCAAATAAAAGATCTAAACAAAGAGTTAATAATCCTAAACATTTTCAAAGGAATAACCATGGGCGTGTTGTGAAGAAAATATAATATCTGAGGCATAAAAATCATTTTTATGAGATTAACCCTGCCCACCAGAGACATCCTAAGACGCGACCAGATTTTGATTCTATCTCTAATTCTATTTATCAGTGGGGACAGGTTGAGCACCAAAAAATCTCGTGGTTCCGGAGTAATCCAGACCCCCAGATAATAATAATAATAATAATAATGCAAGTCTTATATAGCGCTGTCTTACCCTAACTTGCCAGGCAAGCTATGAAGCCAGGCGAGCTTCTTGCCAGGCAAGCTTCTGAAGCCACAGCCGAAGCTGTAGCTCATCGGGTCTCGAGGCGCTTATATAGTAACATAGTCACTATTACCCAAATCAATGGTACTCATTTTACCGACCTCGGAAGGATTGAAGGCTGAGTGGACCCCGCCGGGATCGAACCTGTGACCCTGAGGGCTCAGGTGATCACAGATTGCTGCAACAGAGCATTAGCCTGCTGAGCCATCTTACTTGATGCAAGTAGACACTGGCACCCCGTGGATCGACCTCTCCCCGCCACCCTGGGCAGCATCTAACAGCAGAAGCGAGGACTTAGTCCAGTTAATGACAAGGCCTGAATAGGTCCCAAACCTGCCGACCACTGCCATCGCCTCCCTCAGGGAGTCACCCGTGTCTCCCAGAAGCAGCATGGTATCATCGGCGTAGAGCATGAGCTTTTCCTGAATCCCTCCATAGCCGAAACCCCTCACTTTTTGGTTTGCCCTGATCAAGGCAGCCATAGGTTCAATGGCGATGGCAAAAAGGAGCGGGGACAACGGGCACCCCTGCCGAGTGCCCCTATACAGAGTAAAGGGTTCAGAAATGTGTCCCGCCTCTCTAATAACTGCCCTGGGTGAGCAATAAAGCAGCCGCACCCACGACAGAAACTTTTCGCCAAAGCCAAATCTGCCCATGACAGCCCAGAGGTACCCCCATTCTATACTGTCAAACGCCTTGTGGGCATCCAGGGAAAGCAGGGCCCTGTTCCCCATGGTGTCCGAACTGCGTCTGAATATTTAAGTAAAGTCTCCGGAGATTTATGGCCGTAGATTTTTTGGGCATAAAGCCTGACTGATCTGAATGAATAATAGAGGAGATGACCCTGTTGAGTCGCAGAGCAAGGACCTTTGCTAGGAGTTTAATATCGCTCTGTAAGAGTGATATCGGTCTGTAGGAACCCGGGTCCAGTGGATCCTTGTTAAATATATTTATAATCACCTCCTATTACTATAAGGTGGAGTGCTTACCTCCAAAAACAATGTACTCCACTACAGCAGGCGTTCCCAACCAGTGGCCCGGGGGCCACTTGTGGCCCGCGGAGTCCTCTGATGTGGCCCGCGACCTCCTGCTCTGGGATGGAATAGAATAGAATACTGTTATTAAAGGTCAGTTTATTACTAAAATCACAATGTATATATGGGCATATCTATTCTACAATGGTTACTGAGCTGCCTTCAAACTGATCCGCAGGTGCAGAGCAGTTTACCTGCGGGTTACCTGTACTTTCTGAAAGTGCACCGAACCTGCAGAATTTAATATAAGTCTATTGCAAAGTGCAGGAAAGCCAAAGGCTCACTAGGTTGCACCGTTGAACCTCAGTGCATCAGTGTGAAAGCAGCCTTGGGCTCCTTTCACATGGTCAGTCCGATCAATTGGACCCTCCATTCACCTCTAAGTAGTGGCAGACACAAACCGACTTGTGTTCTACCTCCAATACGATCTGCTAAAAAATATCGTAGGTTGTGTCCGCTCTGCATATGCAGAGAAGACACGGACATGCCATCCACCCGCTCCGCTCATTGTGGCCCGCGACTGATTGCCAAAGCGCTTAAGTGGCCCTCTCTCTACAAAAGGTTGAGCACCCCTGCACTACAGTGTACAATGTTGTGTTAAAAATAAATGAATGAAATAGACGTAAAAAAACGTGAAAAAAACGATTTTTTGTTAATTGATACACTGGTGTGTGCTCTCATAATTCATATACCTCTTATGCTTCCTGAGGATGCAACACTGATTGCGAAATGCGTAGAGGCTGCTAAACAATACAGTTATACATACAGACTGTAAGATAACTGGGAGGCTATAAGAGGAACGGCTTTGTTACCCCATCCACTTTTTTGCATACACGGCTGGAGAAGCTTGGTGCCGGCGCATAGGCACTACCAAATGTGAGTGTATTACCTATTTCTAAAATATTTTTTAACATAATACACTATGAGGAGCACCCTCTTTCTATGTGAGCACTCATAGGAGAAGGTGATACCCCATTCCACATTTAAGGCATCAGGCAGCAGGCGGAATACCTAACATAGGACTGGTTATCCTAAGTAATGAACCAAAGGCTCTGGTTAATACGACATCTGGTGAGTGGCCATTTTCAACGGTGATGGAATATCACTAAGTGGTGACAGCTTGATTGTAATTTGAATACATCACAGAGGAGCACACCAACTATATGTATATTTGACCATCTACATGGGACACTGATTAGGAGGAAAATATTGGACTACCCACCCCATATGAATTATAATGATGTATTTATGTTTTTTTACATATAAAATTACAGGTGTATGATTTATGTTCACTTAACATAGAGGTATATGAATTATGAGAGCACACACCAGTGTATCAATTAACAAAAAATAGTTTTTTCACGTCTATTTCATTCATTTATTTTTAACACAACATTGTACACTGTAGTGGAGTACATTGTTTTTGGAGGTAAGCACTCCACCTTATAGTAATAGGAGGTGATTATAAATATATTTAACACTAGGCCACACGAAATATAGGGGAGCGCAATTTCACCACATAATTACTAGAAGGACCTGATCGCCTCCACCGCTACCGACGGCTCAGGTAAGCGGCGGGGGGCACGGGAGAGCGGAGAATCCGCCGCGGAGACCACTGTTATCATTTACAGGACCGCTCAAGCCCTTGGTACACTTGCCTCCCATATTGCTTTTATTCTTTTATTCATTACAGTGATCACTTTTATGTCATTTTGATCTTTTTAAATAAAAACCTTATCCTTTTTACCTGCACCATCGGAGCATGTTTTTTTGTTTTCCTGCATGACCTGCCTGGATATTCTTTTTCCATACTCCACGAGTGTGTCTTCTTCGAGAGGATATACCTCACCTTCACCATCCATTGTCGCTCTGAAGCAAACAGACCTCCAGGGTTTTCTGCCCTTGGCCACAACCAGTGTCTACCCTTCCACGGTGTGATTCCAGTTCAGGACTAGAGCATATCATTTGGATATCGCGTGGGGAGTTTTCCTTCGGGCGTTTCTTCAGCTGAGCAGAGTGAAGCCATGTCCATGGGTTTACGATCTATTGTCGCTGACAAGTAGATCAACATCATCCGGTAAGAGTATCCATTCTACTCCCTTGTTTTCATGAAGAATGCTCCTTCCATGCTGATGATGTGGCCACACACCCATGATTGATGGTGTTTTATTTGATGTTTCTTTATTTATCAGTTGACTTCTATTTTCACTGTGGTTTAATCACGATTATCCAGAGTGTTCACTATTATTTTTCACTGATCATCATTGTTTGCAGCGCTACTTATTTATTCACCATTGATTCCGTTGTTGTCACTTTGTTTTTGTAGCTGCTCATTTTTATTTTCACATTTCAGTTAGCGCAGTTTATTCCCCTTTTTTAAGTATATGTATATGAGCGGGTCCTTAAGTGGTTAAACTTCAATTTAAATTTTATATAGGTGTGTTTGCTCTCTCAACCATGCAATCTGGATTTGTTTAGGTTCACACCAGATACTAATTGGTAACTTGCTAATTGGATTGTTGATTGGGTTCCCAGCTGCTATCCTTTTTGTCATGTGACCTATAGTTTTATATATACTGAACATCCATTTCTATGTTGTAAGCTATGAATAAGCACTAAAGTTTGGTGTGAAGCGCGTCAGTTTTTACACCGTCTGCTGTGGCATGCTTTTTTGTGGTTTTTTTTGATTTTACAATAAAAGCAATTAATTTTTGGAGTGCGGCTGTCCAGAAAGTTTTTCCTTCATTTTGCATACTGCGCAAGCTCTGGCCAGTGATCCATTCCTCAAGACCCAGTAAGGCAGAGGATTTTCGGTGGGAAAGGTGTCCAAGTCTGATCTTGCCCCTAGGTATTCCCGCACCATGTAAAACAGACGCTGGCGATGTTTGCTGGAACCGGTAATACCTTGGGGCTGCGGACTAAAAAATTGTCTGAATGCATCGGTCAGACGGCCACCTTCTCCACCGCTCCTTCTGTGACTGACCGAAGCCTCAGCAACACGTTGTCCAGACAATAATAAAATGAACTGTTAGTGCAAAAGAATAGTGCGTAAAATAAAATATGGACAGAGAATAGATCTAAAAAACACAGTCACAGTTCTTTAGTCCATGTTCTAATATGTAGTGATAACCAACCCTTTTAAAAAAAATGGGGGGGGGGGGGTTGTGGAAATTTAAAGATATATTTAATATGTATTGTCACAATTAAATATATGTCTTAGTACTTCCGCAACCCGCTCTAAAAGAACTGACTGGGGCAGTCTGAGACTGGTTGAATCTCGTCTGCTAGTAGAAAATGTCTTGAGGTTGGAGTGTGATGTTTGCGGCGTGGGCGTATGTCTGCCAGCGAGGGGCCCTCTGTGCATTTAGCACCGATGATCATTGAGGGGATATGCTCACTTTGCAAGGACACTAGTGGTTATAGACAGATGTGCACTCTTATTTAGGCTATGTCTGATCAGCATGGTTGGGATTCATAGAGTACGCCTGTAGATAGCCTCCATTCCACCTACAATAATAGTATAATCCGGATATGCCTTATTCTATGGAATGGCACAGATTAGGGATTCTATCAGTGATTAATATGAGAGCTTGTGATCGTTTCTGGAGTCAGGGAATCCCTGCATTCCCATCCCATGCATTCCCTGCCCAGACACGCCCATAAGACTTTAGCCAGCATTGTATTCATCGTATTTATTCTATTCATGTATTCTATTCAGTGTATTGTAAAGGACTTCCTTTTAGAGGTATGCCTATATATGGTGCTTGCTATGTGGAGAGGACATCCTGTGATGACCACTCCCATGGGGGAGGTGATTAACTGGTGGAGTGATCACTTCCTGTTTGTGTGAGAATAAAGGAGCCGTGAAGCAAGCCTTTCAGGGCAATGATGGCGATGATGGTGACTTGAAAACAAGCTGGTGTGATGGTTTCTTTAACTTGAATGAATGGCAGATCAGATTGGTAATGAGTGAACTAATTAGCTTAAAGATGGATTATTTCACTAGGACGAAGTGTGTGCTTTATAGCACAAGGCAGGATGGCGGTATGCTCTGCATACCACCAAACTGCCACGTCAGAGGGAAAAGGGTGAGGATAATGAGAAGATGGTGGGCAGCAGCTGTCCTCAGAGAAAGCCAGCTCTGTAAAGGAAAGACAGGAGAACAAAACAGGAAGCGCCACCTAAGTGCAATATGTTAGTCACAATTTATTGAATTAAAAGGAAATGCACTTATAAACATATAAACAAAACGGGCTCATCTGTATGTTGTGATCACGGTGCGGTCTGGTCTCAGGTGCATCCAAGCTCACAGTTAGGCAGGAAAGTGTAGTGATTCATCCTGTGTCCATCAGGAAGCCAGCCAGAACCAGTGTGGAACGCAGACGATGACGTTACCGGAAGCAGATCCAGAGAGAGCACCGGGGGAAGGACAGTATGAGGCAAACCACTGAGAAATTAGGCTACGCACACTGAGCCTTCTGCTCCTTCTAAAGGCCTAACACGGTACTGCAGCTGTTGTGCTTTTTATGTGCTGTGGCCGTCAGTGGGACAACAGATCCCAGCACACGAAATAGAGGCAGTTGACAAAAGAAACATGTTAAAACGCCAAGACCCAAGGAGAATGGCAATGGAAAAAAATGGATGGGGAATGAAACTAAAAATATTGTATAAACAATATAAAAGGGTCTGTGACAGGGTACACAATTGTATGTACACCAGTGAGAGACTGGAAAACTCAGCATTCCCTGCCCTGGAAGGGGTTAAGCCTGGCCAACAGGTAAAACCTCCTCTCTTCCCCTATTAATTAACACTCACCTGGTAAAGAAGTGGGAAGGGAGAGCTCAGTGTGAGAGGTATGCTGAGCTGGACGGACAGGTTGGAAACTGTCTGCATTGAAAGAACAAGGTCTGTCACAGATTTGTTTATTTGGACTGTTATTCTGTTTGTTTTATACTGGAGGCTGGAATAGCCCCTCCAGTACAGTGTAGTGAGGGACACTACTGTCAGCCTCCTAAATTGGAGTAGGCCATTTTGTTTTGTATTATTTGAGTGCAATAAAGCCGTATTTATTGCTTAAGATCAGCGACTTTGCTGCATTGCATTACCGCTATTTCTGCGATCTTGTCACAAGTGGTGTCAGAAGTAGGCTGTTTGCTGTTGTACCGGTTAATGTACAGTTACAGTGGCCTTAAAGGTACAGGACCCAGAAAATGGAAAATATTGTGAAAGCCCTGTTACAAGCTGTCTCTGTGCAGCAAGAGACTAATAGACAGGTAGCGGCCTCAGCTGCAGCACAACAAGAAACTAATAGACAGGTAGCTACAGCACAACAAGAGACTAATAGACAAGCCGCTGCAGCGCAACAAGAGATTAGTAGACAGGCAGCTGCCGCAGCTGCAGTACAACAGGAGACCAACAGGCTCCTGACTTTAAAGATTGAAGCTTTGACTGAAGCACAAAGGTCAGACCATGCTGTTCTCAAAGCAGCCCTGGATCAGATGACTACCCAAGGGTCTTCTAACCCACCAGCAAAGGGGGTAAGCCAAATACGTGCAAGCAGCTGTCTGCAGAAAATGACCCCGGATGATGATGATGTGGAGACTTACCTACTGGCGTTCGAACGGACCGCCACCCGAGAAGGCTGGGCCCCAGAACAGTGGGCTGGAATCATTGCACCCTTCCTCCTGGGAGAAGCACAGAAAGCCTATTTTGATCTGGATGAGGTGGCTGCTGCAGACTATCCCAAACTGAAAGGAGAGATCCTGGCTCGCTTAGGGGTGACTTCCACAGTGAGGGCCCAGCGTTTCTACAACTGGAGGTTCAAAGAAGGAAAAGCGCCAAGATCCCAGATGTTCGATTTAATTCATCTGGCTCGGAAGTGGCTCAAACCAGAGACTCAAACCCCTGCACAGATTATAGAAGCGCTTGTACTGGACCGTTACGTGAGAGAGCTTCCAAATGGCCTCTGGGAGTGGGTCACTTAGGGAAATCCCCTGGACTGTGATAGTATGGTCGCACAAGTGGAGCGGTACCTGTCTACCAAAAATTTGGATCGATCTCTCTCTCTCTAGGATGATCTGGAAAATACAGAGACCAGGAGACCCGAGGAGTGGAGTGGAAGCAGACTTCAGATCCGGAGCCCGTTTTTCCAAAACAGACTTTAGAAGTCAAAACCCTGGGAAAGAGGACCACCCTAAGAGAAACTCCATAACTTGTTTTGAGTGTGGCGCCAAAGGACATGTCAGGGCGAGATGCCCCAATCTTCCTGAGCCAATGCAGTGTGGACTAGGGGAAGATTCCTCTGACTTTTGCGGGCTCATTTGTTTAGCAGGCCTGGTAGAATGGGGACATACCTTCCGAGTACCTGTCCTGCTGGACAAACAAGAGACAGTGGCCCTGATGGACTCTGGCAGTGCCCTGACTTTGGTAGCCAGTAAATTGGTAAAACCTTGTTGAATTCAGAAGCATAGAACCATGGGGGTATTGTGTATCCATGGGTGTACTGTGCGGTATCCTACTGCCAACATAGAAGTGTCAGTACAGGGCAGTTTGGTGAGGATCGTAGCAGTGGTAGTTCCTCGTCTACCATATCCTTTGATAATAGGAAGGAATTTCCCTAATTTCCACGCTCTGTTACAGCCCCCTGTGATGGGAGAACAAGGGGAACCTGAAGTGGAGCAGAGAAATACAGGGGTCCATGAAGTATTTCCCTTTGCTCATCCTGACTTGTATATCTCTAATCCAAAAAGAGGTAAAACAAGACGCAGGGAGAGCAAGCTAAGATTTAATAGGGCTGTCAAGGAAGTCCTGTTGAATCAGCGTGGGGAGCAGTCCAGGAGAGGCGGGGCCCCACGACAGACAGAAGATGAGGCAGAGGTTGATCAACCGGAACCTGCCCCAGAAGCTACCAGTGACGCGATGAGGGGGATACAGATATCCTGGATATTTCGGGTAGTGGCTTTGGCCGTGACCAGGCAGATGATCCCCTGTTGCAGGAAGCCAGGAGTAATGTTGTAGAGGTTAATGGGGTACCAGTGGAAGGGGTAATGGGAAAGGCCTATGCCTATTTTATCCTTAAAAACGATCTCCTTTACAGAGTAACCTCCGATGAGGGACAAGAGCTTGAACAACTGGTTGTGCCTTCATCATACACCCGAAAAATCCTGGATTACTCTCACTCTCATCTTCTGGGGGGACACTTAGGGGTGGAAAAAACCCAAGAACGGGTGCTCAGGAGGTTCTTCTGGCCTGGGGTGTATGAGGGGATTAAAAGGTATTGTGCTTCTTGCCCGGAATGCCAGCTGGCATCTCCCAGACCGAAGTTGAGAGCCCCACTCATACCTCTCCCCATAGTTGACGTTTCGTTTGAGAGGATTGGCATGGACCTAGTGGGTCCCTTAGAGAAAACAGCTCGAGGGCACCAGTACATCCTTGTCATCGTCGATTATGCCACCAGATACCCGGAGGCCATTCCACTACGTAAGGCGAATGCTAAAAGTATTGCAAAAGAGTTGGTTCAGATGTTTACACGGGTGGGGATCCCCAGGACATTGCTCACGGATCAGGGGACACCGTTTGTCTCCCGTATTATGAAAGAGCTATGTCAGCTATTTGATGTACAGACTCTGAGAACGTCAGTGTTTCACCCCCAGACAGATGGGTTGGTAGAAAGGTTCAACCGGACCCTAAAGGGGATGTTGAGAAAAGTCGTTAGCAGGGATGGGAAGGATTGGGATTTGTTACTTCCTTACCTGTTGTTTGCAGTTCGAGAGATTCCCCAAAGTTCTACGGGCTTCTCCCCATTTGAGCTTTTATATGGTAGGCATCCCAGGGGGATACTGGATATCCTAAAGGAAAATTGGGAAGAACACGGGGTAACTGGGACCAATGTCCTCCTGTATGTTGAAGATATGCGGGTGCGAATGGCTCAGATTGCCCCTCTTGTTCGCCAGCATATGGAGCAGGCGCAGAGTAGGCAGAAGTCCTACTATGACCAGAGGGCCCTAGTGAGACAGTTTGAAAGGGGGGACAGAGTAATGGTTCTAGTACCCACCGCAGAAAGCAAACTTCTAGCACAGTGGCAGGGACCCTATGAGGTCTTGGAAAAAGTGAGCCCAGTAAATCATAAAGTTAGTCAGCCGGGACGCCGGAAGAAGGAGGCCGTGTTCCACATAAACCTTCTTAAGCCATGGAGGACTAGAGAGGACTGCATGGCTGCAGTGGGAGACACCACACCTGGTCCACAGGCACCTAGTCCTTCGGTGACAATCTCTCCAGAGCTGACACCTGAGCAAATAAAAGAAGCTAGAGGCTTGGTTGAGAGGAATAATGATGTCTTCTCCCCCAACCCTGGACAAACCCGAGAGATTACCCATGACATTATTACAGAACCAGGGGTTGTCGTAAGAGTGAAGTCTTACCGCATTCCGGAGGCCAAGAGGGAAGCTGTAAGGGCTACAGTCAGGAAAATGCTTGAGCTTGGAGTGATAGAGGAGACTCATAGCCAGTGGTGCAGCCCCATTGTTCTAGTGCCCAAACCTGATGGGTCCATCAGGTTTTATGACTTCAGGAAGTTAAACAAGGTGTCTAAGTTTGACGCCTACCCCATGCCTAGGGTGGATGAACTAGTAGAGCGATTAGCCAAAGATAGGTTCTTCACCACGTTGGATCTGACAAAGGGTTATTGGCAGATACCATTGACAAAACGCGCCCGAGAGAAGACAGCCTTTGCCACTCCTGATGGCCTATTCCAGTACAGGATCATGCCTTTTGGCCTCCATGGGGCTCCAGCCACTTTTCAAAGGCTAATGGATAAGTTGCTCAGGCCCCACACTGAGTATGCAGCCGCATACTTGGATGATGTGATCATTCATAGCCCAGACTGGGAAAGCCATCTGGATAAAGTACAGACAGTCTTGGACAATTTTAGAAGAGCGGGTCTGACAGCTAACCCCTCTAAATGTGCCTTGGGTCTAGCAGAGGCTAGATACTTGGGTTACCTGGTAGGCAGAGGACTTGTTAAACCACAAATGAACAAGATAGGAGCTATACAGAGCTGGCCCAGACCGTTGAGGAAAAAACAAGTCAGAGCTTTCTAGGGGATTGTAGGCTACTATCGGAGGTTTATTCCTCACTTTGCTACGAGGGCTGCTCTGCTCACTGACCTTATTAAAGCCAGAAGTCCAGACACTGTAAAGTGTAACAGCAAGGCTGAGGAAGCCTTTGCTGGTCTGCGGGCAGCGCTTTGTGCCCAACCTGTGCTTGTGGCTCGTGACTAGGGATGAGCTTCGTGTTCGATGCGAACACATGTTCGCATCGAACATTGGCCGTTCGATCGTTCATCGAAAACGAACAAATCGGGTTGTTCGCACCAAATTCGAATGACCCATAATTCACTGCGGCGTTGCGCGCTGATGATTGGCCAAGCATGCACCATGACCCCGCATGCTTGGCTAATCACAGCGCCCAAAAAACGAAGAGACCTAATTGGCCAAAGCCCGGGTGCTTTGGCCAATTAGGGCTCAGGGCTTTAGCACACGCCCCACACTATAAAAGGCCGCCTCCCGGGCGGCCTCGTGTAGTGTGTTCCAGCTTGCTTAGAGAAGTGAGACAGACAGACAGAGAAAGAGAGAGATAGATAGATAGAGACACAGGGGTAGATTCACATAGAGATCCGACGGTGTATCTACTGATACACCGTCGCATCTGTGAGATCCGACGCTCGGATCTATGCGGCTGATTCTTCGAATCAGGTTCCGCATAGATCTCCCTTAGAGCCGACTGGTGTAAGTGAGTTACACTGTCGGCTCTTAGGCTGCATTCTCCCGCCGTCCGCTAGGTGGCGCTTCATTTTTTCTACGCGACGAATATGCAAATGAGGAGAACCACCGATTCAGAACCGAACGCCCGGCCGTCGCTTTTTTTTTTACATCGTTTGCGTTCGGCTTTTTCCGGCGGATTGTTACCCCTGCTATATGCGGGGTAAGTGCGGCGGATCCTATGTTTTTTTTTTTTTTTTTTTTTTTTTTAAGTGTAATTTTTGTGCGTGAACTCGAGAGAGAGGAGCCAGACTGCGGGAGTTGGGAGTAGGCAGACCCTCCCCCCGGAGGCAATCGCCATCCTTCTCCATGCCCCTGGTGGCAATGGCGGGTGTGAAGGGGGGCCTCCCACTCACCCCGCCCTACCTGCTCCTCTTGGGAGACCAACTGGGGCCCAACGGGACCCCAATGGGGCAGAGGGACTCCCCCTATGAGGGAGTGAGGGGGCCTAGCCCACCCAGCCAGCCCCGTAGGTCCTTCGCCTCTCTTTATTTTAAGAGACCGCATGGCCAAAGTGCATGTGTTTTAAACCAATTTTGTGTGCGTGCAAGTGTGGTGGTTTTTTTGTGGGGGGGGGTGGGCGTACTAAGCACAGGCGTACCTTGCATAGCACACCCACCGGGAGCCGGGCTGAGACCACCAAACTCAATTCACATGTAGCCGAGACCGGGATCCGAACCCTTGGCTGCAGAGGTGAATGGCTTGTCAGCGCAGTGCCAATCACGTTGAGCCACCACAGCTCCCTGGATCCTATGTTAAGTATGGCCGTCGCTCCCGTGTCGAGTTTTAAATTTTTTACGTAGTTTACGTAAGTCGTCCGGGAATACGGCCATACGTTAATTGCGTTAACGTCAAACAATGATGTGCTTGCGACGTCATTTAAAGCAATGCACGCTGGGAAATTTAGCCAGCGGCGCATGCGCAGTACGATCGGCGCGGGGACGCGCGTGATTTAAATAGTAAACTCCCCCTAGCCATGGAATTTGCATTCCCCCGGGGGATTTACTATCCGCCAGGGTTACTTACGAGGCAAGTGCTTTCTGAATACAGCACTTGCCTCAAAAACTGGCGCAGGCGGATCGTAAAAAAGATAGATCACGCGGATCAAAAGATCCGCTGATCTACATGAATCTACCCCACAGTGTCTTTTCACATAGATCGATCAGGGAGGCTACTAGTTAGTATAGTTAAATGTACAGTTTGTAGAGAATATATTGACATCCCTAGGAGTTGTCAATATATTTATAAACTGTATAGCTTAGTTAGTTCTGCTATTAGTATCTGTCAGGCAGAAGATTGTGCTTGATGCTCTAACGTGTTAGTGTACACGTGTTAGTTAATTGCACATAGACGCATTAACTGTTACTGCACGTGTGCTATTTATTTGCACAGAAAGGCAGTTGCTGTTAATGCAAGTGGGCTATTGAATTGCACACAAACGCAGTCGCTCTGACTGTGCGTGTGCTGTTTAATACCACCTTAGCGCATTTGGTGTCACCGCACGTGTGCTGTTACATACCACCTTAGCGCATTTGGTGTCACCGCACGTGTGCTGTTACGTACCACCTGAGCGCATTTGGGGTCACCGCACGTGTGCTGTTACATACCACCTTAGCGCATTTGGTGTCACCGCACGTGTGCTGTTACATACCACCTTAGCACATTTGGTGTCACCGCACGTGTGCTGTTACATACCACCATAGCGCATTTGGTGTCACCGCACGTGTGCTGTTACATATCACCTGAGCGCATTTGGGGTCACCGCACGTGTGCTGTTACATACCACCTTAGCGCATTTGGTGTCACCGCACGTGTGCTGTTACATATCACCTGAGCGCATTTGGTGTCACCGCATGTGTGCTGTTACATATCACCTGAGCGCATTTGGGGTCACCGCACATGTGCTGTTACATACCACCTTAGCACATTTGGTGTCACCGCATGTGTGCTGTTATATACCACCTGAGCGCAGTTAGTGTCAATGGACGTGTGCTGTTATATACCACCTGAGCGCAGTTGGTGTCACTGTACGTGTGCTGTTATATACCACCTGAGCGCAGTTAGTGTCACTGGACGTGTGCTTTTATATACCACCTGAGCGCAGTTAGTGTCACTGGACGTGTGCTTTTATATACCACCTGAGCGCAGTTAGTGTCACTGGACGTGTGCTGTTATATACCACCTGAGCGCAACTAGTGTCACTGTACGTGTGCTGTTATATACCACCTGAGCGCAGTTAGTGTCACTGGACGTGTGCTGTTATATACCACCTGAGCGCAGTTAGTGTCACTGGACGTGTGCTGTTATATACCACCTGAGCGCAGTTAGTGCCACTGTACGTGTGCTGGTATATACCACCTGAGCACAGATAGTGTCACTGTACGTGTGCTGGTATATACCACCTGAGCACAGATAGTGCCACTGTACGTGTGCTCCTATATACCACCTGAGCGCAGGTAGTGCCACTGTACGTGTGCTGTTATATACCACCTGAGCGCAGTTAGTGTCACTGGACGTGTGCTTTTATATACCACCTGAGCGCAGTTAGTGTCACTGGACGTGTGCTGTTATATACCACCTGAGCGCAGTTAGTGCCACTGTACGTGTGCTGGTATATACCACCTGAGCGCAGTTAGTGCCACTGTACGTGTGCTGGTATATACCACCTGAGCACAGATAGTGCCACTGTACGTGTGCTCCTATATACCACCTGAGCGCAGGTAGTGCCACTGTACGTGTGCTGTTACATACCACCTGAGCACTTCAATATGTCTGGAAGGAGAACAAAGAGAGGCAGAGAGTCACAAGGGCAAGCAGGCTCTGCATGTAGAGGTAACACTGGTAGTGGATGTGGTGCATCCTCTTCAGCCCGTGGCCATGGCCGTGGCCGCTCGTCCTTCTTTTCGGGAGCTGGCCGTGTTGAACCTCAACATGCAGAGGAATTAGTAGAGTGGATGACCAAGCCGTCCTCATCCTCCTCATCCTCTCTCACACAGACAGATCAAAGTTTATCTGGCAAAGCAGCTGCCAAGGCGTCCTCTTCCCTCTGCACAATGGCTTCACACAATACTTCCCTAGTACCACCATGTCCTCCTGAGGAGTCCCTCGAACTGTTTCAACACAGTGTGGGGTACGTGCTGCAGGAAGATGCGCAGCGTTTTGAAGACTCCGATGACGGAACACTGATAGAGGAAGGCATTGATGTGAGCCCAGGGAGAGGGGGTGGCCGAGAGGTACAGCAATTTGTCAGTGATGATGTTCCCCCAGCTGGAGCATACTGCCAGGTTGTTAACAGTGATGAGGAGGGAGGGGATGATGAGGTCACTGACTCTACCTGGGTGCCTGATAAGAGAGAGGAGGAGGAGGACGAGGCACAGGCACAGGCACATCTCCAAAGAGGCAGGATGCCCTCCAGGGGTCAGCTTAAGGTCACACCCACTGCATTACAGCGCACATCTACGGCGCTTGTGCATGGCGCTGCTGTGTCTGACCGGTACAGCAAAAGTTCTTTGGTGTGGGCCTTTTTTGAAACATGTCCACAAGAACGTACCTTTGCTATTTGCAACTTATGTCGCAAGCGTATCTCGCGTGGCCAAAACATCAACCGCCTGGGTACCACATGCTTGTCCAGACATATGTCGACCTGCCATGCAGCTCGTTGGCAAGCACACCAGAAAGACCCACACCAAAGACAAAAGCGTACCCCCCCCCTTGCCCTTCTGGGACCTCCAACCCCAGTAGACCCCCAGTCCTCTCTGAAGCCTGCAGTGAAGGTGTAGAAATAGGTGTGTCACAAGCTAATAGTAGAGGTCAATCTACTGATAGTACCAGTCAAATTTCCCTGCCCCAGCTGCTGCAGCGCCGAAATAAGTACAATCCCAGCCATCCACATGCCCAGCAGTTGAATGCTAGCTTAGCAAAATTGCTAGCACTTCAACTGCTACCTTTTCAGTTGGTAGATTCTGCCCCCTTCCGTGAGTTTGTGCAATGTGCAGTACCTCAGTGGCAAGTACCAACGCTTTTTCTCACGGAAGGCTATTCCGGCTCTCTACCGACATGTGGAAGGCAATGTCCATGCCTCGCTGGACAGGGCGGTCAGTGGTAAGGTGCATCTTACCGCCGACTCATGGTCCAGCAGGCATGGACAGGGACGTTACCTGTCTTTTACGGCGCATTGGGTGACTCTGCTGGCAGCTGGGAAGAACGCAGGACAAGGTCCAGTAGTTTTGGAGGTTGTTCCGCCTCCAAAGCACTACTACTGTTTGTGACACACCTCTCTCCTCCACCCCCTCCTCTTCTTCTTCCTCTGTGGCCTCTTCCTGTGGTGACGTTTTCTTCGAACCAGCCGTGCTCCGTAGGCGTACGAGGGGCTATGCAGGAATGCAGGCCAGGAGATGCCATGCGGTGCTAGAGCTGGTGTGCTTGGGAGACAGGAGCCACACTGGGGAAGAGGTTTTGTCAGCTCTGCAGGGTCAGGCTGAGAGGTGGTTGCCGCCACGCCAGCTGAAGCCTGGAATGGTGGTCAGCGACAATGGCACCAACCTCCTCTCTGCCCTGCGACAGGGAAAACTCACCCACGTGCCCTGTTTTGCGCATGTCCTCAATTTGGTGGTGCAGCGGTTCTTGGGCAGGTACCCGGGAATTGCAGGATGTCCTGAAGCAGGCCAGGAAAGTCTGTGTGCATTTCCGGAGGTCATATAATGCCACTGCTCGGCTGACTGACCTACAAAGGGAATACAAACTTCCCAAGAACCACCTAATTTGTGACATGCCCACCAGATGGAACTCAACGTTGGCCATGCTGCAGCGGCTGCACACGCAGCAACGGGCCATCAATGAGTACCTGTGCCAATATGGCAGCAGAACTGGGTCAGGGGAGCTAGGTTTTTTTTTCCCCACGCCAGTGGGCCTTGATCAGGGATGCATGCACTATCCTGTCACCATTTGAGGAGGCCACGAGGATGGTGAGCAGTGACAGTGCATGCATCAGTGAGACTGTCCCTCTTATTCACATGTTGGAGCACACGCTAGGTGGAATAATGGACAGGGCCCTTGAGGCAGAACAGAGGGAGGAAGAGGAGGACTTCCTTACCTCTCAAGGCCCCCTTTACCCAGACAGTGGTCCTGCTTGCCCACCCAGCACACAGGAAGAGGAGGAGGAGGAGGAAGAGGAGGAGGAGGATTGTATCAGCAGCATGGAGGTGGAGCCTAGCACTCAGCAGCAGCAGTCTTCAATGGATCATTTACAGTCCCAAGGAGCACGTGGAGTTTTACGTGGCTGGGATGAGGTGCCTGTGGATCCTGTCGTCCTCAGTGACCCAGAGGACTGTTGCCCCGAATGCCTCTGCAAACCTACGCTGCATGGCCTCCCTGATTCTGCAAAGCCTGCGTAAGGATCCTCGTGTACGTGCTATTAAGGAGAGGGATCATTACTGGCTGGCGACTCTTCTTGATCCACGTTACAAGAGTAAGGTTGCGGACCTTATGTTGCTATCGCAGAGGGAGCAGAAGATGAAACTTCTGCGGGAGGCCTTGCAGAAGGGTCTGTGCAATGCGTTCCCAGAACCGGGGGGATTATCAAAACCTGGCTCTGGACAACGTCTTGCTGAGGCTTCGGTGAGTCACAGAAGGGGCGGTGGAGAAGGTGGTTGTCTGACCGATGCGTTCAGGCAGTTTTTTTGTCCGCAGCCCCAAGGTCTGACCGGTTCCAGCAACCATCGCCAGCGTCTGGTTTACATGGTCCGGGAATACCTAGGGGCAAGATCCGACTTGGACACCTTCCCCACCGAAAATCCTCTGGCTTACTGGGTCTTGAGGATGGATCACTGGCCAGAGCTTGCTCAGTACGCAATTGAGCTACTGGCTTGCCCTGCATCCAGTGTTCTTTCAGAACAGACATTCAGTGCTGCTGGAGGCTTTGTCACTGATCAGAGTGCGCCTCTCCACCGGCTCTTTTGATCGACTGACCTTCATCAAAATGAATCAGGCTTGGATCAACACCAGCTACCAAGCACCTGATGCTGATATTAATGAATAATATCTTTTTGTGTTGAAATGTCGGATCCCTTTTAGACTGCTGATGCTGAGTGACTGTCCTCTTATGCTGCTGATGGAATATCCTTCTCCTCCTCACTTTTCTTGCTGATAGCTAGTAAGAAATGTTGTGTTTCTGGGCTCCGCCACCAGTCCCTAAGGCACAATTTTTTAGCCCCTGGTTAACAGGGGTGCCTAATAACAATTTTTGTTGCAATACTTTGCACGTGGCTCCTTGTTGCGCTCCAATTGGAGTTATTGTGAGGGGTTGCAGTGTTGTGCCCAAGGCCCAATTTTTCTGCCCCTGTTTAACAGGGGCGCCTAATAACAATTTTTGATGCAATACTTTGCACGTGGCTCCTTGTTGCGCTCCAATTACAGTATGTTTGAGGGGTGCCCTTTTTTCTAAAAAATTTCTTTCACAAAACAATAATGGCCCCCCACCACCGCTAAAATATTCGACATAATGTTGCCACACAGAACTTGCGCAAGTAGCATTAATTACTTTTTTTTTTGTCCTTTCATGTTGCCACTACTATAGACACCCAGCAGGTGTGATATTTAAAGGAGTTTTTTTTTTTTTTTTCACGTTGAGCATCATTAAAATGGCTGCTCCGCAAAAAACGTCCATTTAAAAAAAAAAAATTCCATTGATACATGTTCCCTGGGGCAAGACCCGGGTTCTGAATGACGTTTTCCAACATTTGATTGAATTTTGGTCTTTAAAATGACCGGTTTTGAATTCGAACGTTCGGGTCCCATAGACTTCAATGGGGTTCGAAATATTCGCGCAAACCCGCGGTCTGTTTGAACGTTCTGGTGCGAACCGAACCCGGGGGTGTTCGGCTCATCCCTAGTGACAGGATAGTGCATGCATCCCTGATCAAGGCCCACTGGCGTGGTGAAAAAAACCAAGCTCCCCTGACCCAGTTCTGCTGCCATATTGGCACAGGTACTCATTTGATGGCCCTCTGCTGCGTGTGCAGCCACTGCAGCATGGCCAGCGTAGAGTTCCATCTGGTGGGCATATCACAGATTGGGTGGTTCTTGGGCAGGTTGTATTCCCTTTGGAGGTCTGTCAGCCGAGCACTGGTTTTATGACCTCCGGAAATGCACACAGACTTTCCTGGCCTGCTTCAGGACATCCTGTAAGCTCGGGTACCTGCCCAAGAACCGCTGCACCACCAAATTCAGGACATGCGCAAAACAGGGCACGTGGGTGAGTTTTCCCTGTCGCAGGGCAGAGAGGAGGTTGGTGCCATTATCACTGACCACCATTCCAGGCTTCAGCTGGCGTGGCTTCAACTACCTCTGAGCCTGCCCCTGCAGAGCTGACAGAACCTCTTCCCCAGTGTGGCTCCTGTCTCCCAAGCACATCAGCTCTAGCACCGCATGGCATCTCTTGGCCTGCATTCCTGTGTAGCCCCTCGTACGCCTACGAAGCACGGCTGGTTCAGAGGAAACATCACCACAGGAAGAGGCCACAGAGGAAGAAGAAGAGAAGGGGGTGGAGGAGAGAGGTGTGTTACAACCAGGGATGGACTGGCCATTGGGACTACAGGGAGTTTCCCGGTGGGCCGATGGCTCAGTGGGCCGGCTTCAGTGACAGCGGACCACCCCCCCCTCCGCTCCTCTGTCTCTCCCTCTCCACAGCGCTCACCTCCTCTTACCTGGGGGGAACAGAGGAGCATGGGGGGGACCAGAAGGAGCACAGGGGAGGGGACAGACAGCTGACTCAACAGCTATGGCCTGGGAGTTTCCAGCCGCCATAGGAGAGACCTATCAAAGTGGGCCAGTCTGAATGAAGTCCAGGGCCGAATTTTTGTCCCAGTCCAGCCCTGGTTACAACCAGTAGTAGTGTTTTGGAGGCATGGTGGCAAAACAACCTCCAAAACTACTGTACCTTGCCCTGTGTCCTTCCCAGCTGCCAGCATAGTCACCCAATGCGCCGTGAAAGACAGGGTAACGTCCCTGTCCATGCCTGCTGGACCATGAGTCAGCGGTAATATGCACCTTACCACTGACCGCCCTGTCCAGCGAGGCATGGACATTGCCTTCCACATGCCAGTAGAGAGCCGGAATCGCCTTCCGTGAGAAAAAGTGGAGTTTGGGTACTTGCCACTGAGGTACTGCAGATTCCACAAACTCACGGAAGGGGGCAGAATCTGCCAACTGAAAAGGTAGCAGTTGAAGTGCTAGCAATTTCGCTAAGCTACTATTCAACCACTGGGCATGTGGATGGCTGGGAGAGTACTTCTTTCGGTGCTGCAGAAGCTGGGGCAGGGAAATTTGTCTGGTACTATCAGTAGATTTCCCGCATGTACTACTACTACTAGGTTGTGACACACCTATTTCTACACCTTCACTGCAGGCTTCAGAGACCAAGACTGGGGGTCTAGTGGGGTTGGAGGTCCCAGAAGGGCAAGGGGAGGTACGCTTTGGTCTTTGGTGTGGGTCTTTCTGGTATGCTTGCCAACGAGCTGCATGGCAGGTCGACATATGTCTGGACAAGCATGTGGTGCCCATGCGGGTGATGTTTTGGCCACACGAGATACGCTTGCGACATATGTTGCAAATAGCAAAGGTATGATCTGATGGACATGTTTCAAAAAAGGCCCACACCAAAGAACTTTTGCTGTACCATTCAGACACAGCAGGGCCATGCACAAGCGTAGATGTGCGATGTAATGCACTTGGTGTGCTGCCCTTAACAACTTCAATACCGGGCTTTTATACCACCTCCATACCGGGCCTATTCTGACACTTCTCTCCTACATGTAATAATCATCATTCTTTTGCTAGAAAATTACACAGTACCCCCAAACATTATATATGTTTTTTTAGCAGACACCCTAGGGAATAAAACGACGGTCATTGCAACATTTTATCTCGCACGGTATTTACGCAATCATTTTTCAAACGCCTTTTTTTTTTTTGTAAAAAAAATTGTTTCATGAATTAAAAAAATAACAAAACAGTAAAGTTGGCCCAATTTTTTTCTATTATGTGAAAGATTATGTTACACCGAGTAAATAGATACCCAACATGTCACGCTTTAATTATGCGCACACTCGTGGAATGGCGCTAAACTTTGGTACTTAAAAATCTCCATAGGCAACGCTTTATTTATTTTTTACAGGTTACCAGTTTAGATTTACAGAGGAGATCTAGTGCTAGATTCGTTGCTGGCACTCTAACGCACGAGGCGATACCTCACTTATGTGGTTTAAACGGCGTTTACATATGTTGGCGGGACTTACGTGTGCGTTCGCTTCTGCACGCAAGCTATCGGGGACAGGGGCGTTTTAATTTTTTTTTTTATCTTTTATTTATTTTTTTTACTTATTTTTTTTTCATTTATTTTGACACTTTTTTCAATTTTTTTTCCACTTTTATTCCTATTACAAGGAATGTAAACATCCCTTGTAATAGGAAATGTGTGTGACAGGTCCTCTTTAAGGAGAGGTGCGGGGTCAATAAGACCTCACATCTCTCCTCCAGGCTGGAAAACATGAGATCGGTGAAAAAAAATTCACCGATCTCATGAATGGTTGCTTACAGCCACAATCACGGCTTTGTTTACTTACGGGGACCCGGGCATGACGTCATCACATCGCGCCCGGGTCCTCCGATGGTCATAGAGATGACTGGTGACCATATGGTCACCAGTCATCTCTATGCTTCCTGCCGACGCCGACGATTCGTTCTCCGGGCCCCCTGAAGGCACGGGAGAGCCCGGAGAAGCACCGGATGGCGGCGGGAGGGGGGATGTCCCCTCCCGTGGCCTGTAAGAACGATCAAGCGGCGGAACCGCCGCTATGATCATTCTTATGTCGTGCAGAATTGCCGTCTGAAGAAGAGGATATCTGGATGATGCCTCTGGCTGCAGGCATCATTCAGATATCCACCCGCAAAGCCCAGGCCGTCAATTGACGGCCACTTAGGATGGGAGATCCCATCTCTGGCCGTAAATTGTATATGGGTGGGTATTGAAGTGGTTAAGCTGACCCCTGGAGGGCATCTTGCCTCTTTGGAGATGTGCCTGTGATTCGTCCTTCTCCTCCTCCTCCTCTTCCTCCTGCTTCTCTCTCCTATCAGGCACCCACGTAGAGTCAGTGACCTCATCATCCCCTCCCTCCACATCACTGTCGAAAACCTGGCAGTATGCTCCAGCTGGGGGAACATCACTGCCAGATTGCTGTCCCTCTCGGCCACCCCCTCTCCCTGGGCTCACATCAATGCCTTTCTCTATCTGTGTTCCATCATTGGAGCCTTCAAAACGATGCGCATCTTCATTCAGCATGTACCCAACACTGTGTTGAAACAGTTCGGGGGACTCCTCAGGAGGACACAGTGGGACTAGGGAAGGATTGTGTGATGCCATTGTGCAGAGGGAAGAGGAAGCCTTGGCAGCTGCTTTGCCAGACAAACTAAGATCAGTCTGTGTGAGAGAGGATGAGGAGGATGAGGACGGCTTGGTCATCCACTCTACTAATTTCTCTGCATGTTGAGGCTCAACACAGCCAGCTCCCGAAAAGAAGGACGAGCAGCCACGTGCTGAAGAGGATGCACCGTGTCCACCACCAGAGTTGCCTCTAGATGCAGAGCCTGCTTGCCCTCATGACTCTCTGCCTCTCTTTGTTGTCCTTCCAGACATTTTAATGTGTTTAGGTTTAAATAAACAACGCACTTACAGTAAATGCGCTTACGTGCAATTAAAGAGAAAACTTGCACTTACAGTAAATGTGCTTACGTGCTACTAAAGAGCATACTTGCACTTACAGTAAATGCGCTTACGTGCGATTACACAGCAAACGTCCACTTACAGTAAATGTGCTTACGTGCAATTAAAGAGCAAACTTGCACTTACAGTAAATGCGCTTACGTTTTTTCTAAAGAGCAAACTTGCACTTACAGTAAATGCACTTATGTGCGATTACACAGCAAACGTCCACTTACAGTAAATGCGCTTACGTGCTACTAAAGAGCAAACTTGCACTTACAGTAAATGCGCTTACGTGCTACTGAAGAGCAAATTTGCACTTACAGCAAATGCGCTTACGTGCAATAGAAGAGCAAACTTGCACTTACAGTAAATGCGCTTACGTGTGATTACACAGCAAACGTCCACTTACAGTAAATGCGCTTACGTGCTACTAAAGAGCAAACTTGCACTTACAGTAAATGCGCTTACTGCAATAAAAGAGCAAACTTGCACTTACAGTAAATGCGCTTACGTGCGATTACACGGCAAACGTCCACTTACAGTAAATGCGCTTATGTGCTACTAAAGAGCAAACTTGCACTTACAGTAAATGCGCTTACGTGCAATAAAAGAGCAAGCTTGCACTTACAGTAAATGTGCTTACGTGTGATTAAAGAGCAAACTTGCGCTTACGTGCTACTAAAGAGCAAACTTGCACTTACAGTAAATGCGCTTACGTGCGATTACACAGCAAACGTCCACTTACAGTAAATGCGCTTACGTGCTACTAAAGAGCAAACTTGCACTTACAGTAAATGTGCTTACGTGCGATTACACAGCAAACTTGCACTTACAGTAAATGCGCTTACGTGCGATTACACAGTGAACTTGCACTTTAAGCAAATGCGCTTAGGTGCAAATAAGCAGGACTAGTGCAGTAACACTGAGTGGGCCAGATTCTCATAGAATTTTGCTGGCGTAGCGTAAGCCATTTACACTACGCCGCCGCAACGTAACAGAGCAAGTGCCGTATTCTCCATGCACTTGCTCCGTAGTTTGCGGAGGCGTAGTGTAAATGGCCCAGCGTAAGGCCGCGTAATTCAAAGGGGGCGGCTTGTATTTAAATTAAGCGCCCCCGCGTCGATCGAACTGCGCATGCGCCGGCCCGGCAAAAAGGCCAGTGCGCATGCTCCAGCTCACGTCGGAAAGCGTTGGTGAAACCGACGTCAAAAAGACGCGATCGTCACTACGCAATGCCCTATTTGCGAACGAGTTAGTAAAACGACGTAAGCGACGGAAAAAGCCGACGCTGACCTGACGCCATACTTAACATGGCATCCGACCGCACCCGACGGCATCCGACGGTACTGCGTAAGGTTACCCCTCATATTAGCAGGGGTAACCTTACACGTTCGAAAACGACGTACGCGATGACGGGGTGGCGTAAAAGCGTTCGGGAATCTGCGTAGTAGCCTCATTTGCATAGGCAAATGAGAAAACAACGTAAAGGCCACCTAGTGGCCGGAGTTGTCATTACAACTATGATCAGCATGTGTAATGGTATTACACTTGTCGGATGTTCAGCCGTATCTATGCCAAAGTGATTCAAGGAATCACTCGCATAGATACCCGGCAAAAAAACGGCGATACGACGGGGTATCTAAGATACTCCGTCGTATCGCCTCTGAGAATCTGGCCCAGTATGTTTAGGTGTAAACTAAACACAGCACACAGCCACAGGCAATACAACACGTTAGAGCACTGCAGCTATGCACAATCTCCTGCCTGACAAATACTAATAGCAGATCTAGCTAAGCTATACAGTGTATAAATATATGTACAACTCCTAAGGATGTATATATATTCTCTACACACTGTAATTAAAGCTAAACTGACTAGCCTGCTCTATCTAGCTTTCTAAAAAGACAATCTCTCTCTATCTCTCTATCTGAACTGGAACAAGCCCAGGCGTGTGCTAAAGCCCTGAGCCATAATTGGACAAAGCCACCCAGGCTTTGGCCAATTATGGCTCTTCGTTTTTTGCGCGCTGTGATTGGCCAAGCATGCGGGACATACAGCATGCTTGGCCAATCATCAGCGCGCAATGCCGCAGTGAATTATGGGCTGTTGAGCGTTATTCAAATTTGGCGGGAACGACCCGTTTTTGTTTGATTTTCGACGAACGATCAAACAGGCAATGTTCGAGTCGAACATACGTTCGTATCGAACACGAAGCTCATCCCTAATCACAAGTTGTTGGCTATTTAATGTGGGGACACATGCTTTTGAAATCTACTCCTAGACATTTCATTGTCCATTGTGTAGAGGTGTTAATTCAGGTCTGCTCCTAGACCTTTCTACTGTGTGATAACACGGTTTAAAGCCTATTGATGCCCAGGTGTGACTACCTCTCTGTCGGAGACAGGCCGTCTGTCTAAAGATATGGATTGAAGGGCAACTCATTGTGTGATGGTATTTTGTTTGAATTCTATCCCTAAAAGTATGTGATGGAAGCCCCCATGGTGTGAAGGAGGTGGAGATTTCATTGTCCCTTTGATTACTGTCACATGCTTGTAACTGCATAAAAAGCTGAAAAGAAACCATTAAAGCATCCATTCATTTTGAAACCAGAAGATAGTGCTATCAGTCTAATTTTCTGGGGAATTGATATGGATTGTGTATGCAGGATTGTCTGAGTGTCGGATAAGCTTGTCGTGGGTGGATGGAAGGTCGTAAACGGTGGTGACCGTCAGAGGTGTATTTAGGTTTTGTGCTGCCCTAGGCCTGACTAAACTCGTGCACCCCCTAATTTAAATATGACCCACCCCTTCCTGTTAAGGCCACACCCTGTGTTGTTTAAGACCCGCCCTGAAATTTTCGAGTGAGGACACTAGTTCTGAGGGCCTGGGGGGGAGAGCAATGGATTCCCTTAATTTACTTAGATTTCCTCTTATTTCCTGGTTGCCCATAGAGCAGGAAGTGAAATCTTTGCAATGGGACATGGATGGTAAAAAATAAACTGACAGGGGTTATAACCCTCCCTTACTCTACCCAAAATGAAAAAAAAAAAGTGTTGCCTATAGTTCTACTTTAAGTAGATGGTGCAGCAGAAACATATAGCACAGTGAGGAAGGTTTGTGGTCCAGGATGATAAAACAGTCAAAATTGGAAGCACCCCCCCCCCCACAGTTGCGGAATGCCGGCCGCCCGCATTCCAGAAGCAGCGCAGCCGCTTTTTGGGGGCGCTAGACTAATTTTCCTAACAGTGTAGCACAAGTCGGCCGGGACTCTTTTCGTGCCCCCCCCCCCTGTAAAGTGCTGCCCTAGGCCTGGGCCTTGTTGGCCTAGGCCAGGATACAGCTCTGGTGACCGTTACAGTGGTGGCAGCAGTGGGATGATTCCATCTTCAGAAGGACGTCTACAAGGGCACAGGACAATGGAGACACAGTATGAACGGCTGAAGCTCTCTACCCTCAAGGACTTACTGGAGACCCGGGGCAGACCGGCCAGCAACCGTAAGAAAAGGGACATTATCGCACAACTTGTCTAAATGGATAGAGCTGAAAGGCCCCGCGTAACAGACAGGACACCTGAGGAAGAATTTTTTGATCGGGCTGTTAGACGTGGACTGGCACAATATGGTCCTAATCCTCCACCGGAGATCATAGACTGGGTGATAGCAGCTGTAGATGCCACCTTGCTACAGCAAAGAAGTGCTGCAGCAGCTGAAGTCACAGCAGCTCCAACTGAAGAGAGAGGAGAGTTGCAGATACCAGTCTCAATGGAAGAGGAATTCCAAAGAAGGTTACAAGATATGCGGATACAGCACAGAGGACCAGTATCAGAGGAGGCCCTGCTGGGATGGTCGGATGTGATTCGTTGCCAACTCTGGAAGGAAGCGCTAGCTCTGGAGCAGCAACATCAAGGAAAGGTCCTGCCCTCCATCTATGTAAGGTACTGGCTGCAGTATGACGTACGAATGCCGTTGTTGGGGGAAGAACCGAAGCAGGAGTGGATAGCAGAGTTAAGCAGGCTGATCCGGGCAGAGATGCAGCTGGACGAGAGCTACAGAGCCCTCCGGTGGTATGTAGCCCAAGAGTGCCCGTGGTCAGCGGATGACAGTCCCACAGAAGGCTATGACTATGATGGCCTGGGATTGTTGTATTGGAGGATGTCTAGTGATCCAGACTTCAGGGATGATCGGGAGTGGCACTTGGAGGACATAATGGAGCACAAAGAGGAAAAATGTAATATCTTGGAAGGCCACTGGTTACAGGAAGATTTGGAATTTCTGGCCATTCAGGAATGGGAGCTGGAAATCGCCTACAGACAGCTGCTAGACTCGGCTCAGCAGCAGGGTCGGGCTCCCGTTGCCTGGGACTATGAGGAAATTTCAGATGACAACTATGAAATGCTGGCTGATGAATCGGCAGTGGAAAATCTGAAGATTGCCATTCCCAAAGCCGAAGCGGATGAAGTGGAGTTCCAGGGAGCCGGGGCGGTTGGCCCCTCTCTCCAGCAACAAGCTGAGGTGGTAAAGCTTTTACCCCGAGCTGTATCACTGGCAACAGAGCAGAGTGCCCCAGGCCTCTGTTCCCAACTAGCAGGAGAGGGAGTTTCCTGTGATAGTGTATGGGACTGTGGTCTCAGCTCACAGCAACCCAGCAGAAGACCTGGCCACAGAGCAGAGTGTCATGGGCCTCTGCTCCCCACTAACAGAAGAGGGGGTCCCTGTGGTAGTGGATGGGACTGTGGTCTCCACTCACAGCAACCCAGCGGAAGAGCTGGCAACAGAGCAGAGTGCCCCGGGCCTCTGCTCTCCACTAACAGAAGAGGGGGTTCCTGGGGTAGTTGATGGGACTTCAGTCTCCACTGACACAACCCCAGAAAATGGTGCGGCACTGGGACAGGAGAATGTCGGCTTTGCTTTGCAAGCACCGGGGGATTTTCACCTAGCACCAGTGGGTGGGACTTCAGTCTCCACTGGTATACCCCAAGAATGGGGGGCAGTTGGCCCAGATCCCCAACAGCATGATGGACTGAGCCCAACCACCCTGTCTTCTCTCCAGCGGCTGAAAGGATTCCAGGGAGAAGGGCCAGTCCAGGCCTCACCCCAGCGGCAGGCATGTTCTCTGAGAGAGACAGAGGTTGGCGGGGTGAGTAATGCTCAGTTTGCAGCCATTTATTTTGGGTACAGTATGGATACCAGCATTGGAGGACTGGAACTGCTGACTAACTTCAGAGTCAACCCGTTTGGGGTTCCCTCCTGTGTCAGTCTCCCACCGAAAAGGGAGAGATGTAACGGGATGACCCGTGACAACCAGAGACTTTGGAAGGATGGGGGATACTCCTGTGTCAGCGTCACTGATAACTCTTGGGTCTGAGTCCACCCTGTGCCCCTTTGGGCATGGGGTGGCTAGTGAATCATAATTCATGTTTTACATGAGATGGGACATTAATAATAATTCATGTTTGCAGGATGTCTTGAGATATCACAAGTTGTTGGCTATTCAATGTGGGGACAAGGTGTTAATTGCATCTAGTTCTAGACATTTCTTTTTTTTTTTTTTTTTTACTTTCAAAAGATTTTTATTGAGAAAACAACAGAAATCAAAAGAGTACATTACTTTTTGACAATGCCCAACAAAAATAGTCGTACAAAGATTGCCTGAGATATGTAATATACAACAGTCTGAGTGAACAACACCAAATCAAACTAAGCAAATTCAACAGGTCAGTACATAGACTAAAATGCATCACTCTTGAGGACATAAGGTGTGGAAATAAAAAGTAAACCTAAAGATGGTAATGTACTCACAACTGAGATATTCTAGTAAATAGAGAATCATAGGTATGCACATTAGATAAAGGGAGATAAAAGAAAGAGAATTCAAAATTGCAAAAGCTCAGGATGAAGGACAAGAGGTAAGAATATACGAGAGGGAAGGGAGGCATCCCTCCCCCAGCCCAGTCCGGCGAGATAAGGCCATATCAAAACCAGCAGGGAAGAAACACATCACCTTCAGTGTTGGAGACGCAAGAGCCACCACGGGGTCCACTTAGCTTCATAAACAGGAAAAGCATCATGCAGCCTATGGAAAATACGTTCAGATAACATAACTTGGTCCATTCTGGTTAGCACCTGTGAGAAGGGTATTGAAGTGGACTTCCAATTTAAAGCTACCACCCAAAGAACCGCTGTACAAAGAGAATATATCAGATTTCTTAACTGTCTAGAGGTGTCGGATCTTTTCAAACAGTAGACAATGTCTGTAAGACAAATCAATGTGACCTCCCCCCAGTTTATCAACAAGATCAAAAACACTCCTCCAAACTGAAGAGACCCTCTCACAGTCCCAAAATATATGATAGAAGGTGCCAGCTGTAGCGCACCCCCTAAAGCAGTTAGGGGAAGACTGAGGAAAGATTTGGTGTAAGCGGTCAGGGGTGTAGTACCACCGGGTAAAAAATTTGATTGCAGTCTCCCTAAAAGATAAAGAGAGAGTGCTTTTACGGATATTATGCCAATTTGCCTCCCAGTCACTTAACTCATAGTCTAGGCCCAACTCCAACTCCCACTTGGACATATATTTCAGCTTAACCCCATATTGATCCCAGGCTAAGGCACTATATAGAACCGAGATCATACCCCTCTGCCTAGGTCCGGACCTACATAAAGATTCAAACGAGGGGCTCGGCTGGGAGGGGGAGAGTGAGTAGTGAGTAAGGAAGAAATGGCGGATCTGCATAAATCTATAAAATTCCCCCACAGGTGCTCCCTTAAGAGATTGTAGTTGAGAGAAGGAAATGAACCCACCCTCAAATTGGAAGTCCCCAAGAGTTGTCAGACCGGAAGAAACCCACCACCAAAATGAGTCAGGGTTCAAAAAGGCGGAAGGTAATCTGGGATCCCCCAGAAAAAAGGCATCCTGGGGAGCCACAGAGGCCAGAGCCCGCGAGGAGCCATGTCTCCTCCATAGTTTCAGACCCTGAGCTACCAACAGGCTAAGATCTGCCAACTCCGGGGGACGTGGCCCCGAGAACCACAACAAACCAGGTAAATAGAAGGGGGAGATAGCGTCACATTCAAACCTGACCCAGGGGACCCTAGGATTCTTGATGGACCACTGAGCTTGTTGAGAGAACCTACTGGCTAAGTAATACAGCCAAAGCTGCGGAGCCCCCAGGCCCCCAGCTCTATAGGATCTATATAGGATCTCTCTGGAAAACCTAGCGGGCTTATCTCTCCATATAAACCTATTAATGTAGGACTGAAGTCTAAGGAGGTATGCTTTAGGGATCAGGACCGGTAGGGCATGAAATAAGTACAAAAGTTTGGGGAGAATAGACATTTTAATTGCGGTGATTCTGCCAAGAAAAGAGATATTATATGAGGACCAGGATTTTAGTAATTTTTTTAAATGAACTATTAATGGGGGGAAGTTTAGGTTAAACATTGCACTAAAGTCTCCAGAGAGTTTAATTCCTAAATAAGGAAGAGAGGACCGGGACCAGGAGAAGGGGAAGGCCGCCTTGAAAGATTCCAGCTCCGCAGGGGAAAAACCGATCGGCAGGGCTAACGACTTAGTAACATTCACAGTCAGGCCTGAGATATCAGCAAATCTAGCTAAGGTGTCAAGAAGGTTCGGCAGTGTAATCAAGGGGTTTGTTAGAAAAAGAAGTCCGTCATCAGCGTACATGCAAAGTTTATACTCTGTGCCTGCCTTCGCATATCCAGGTGTTGTAATATGGCTATAGCCAAAGGTTCAATTGCAAGGGCAAAAATTAATGGGGAGAGTGGGCATCCCTGCCTGGTCCCCCTGCCAAGCTGGAAAAACTCTGAGTTACATCCCGGGATCCTAATCCGGGTGCAGGGATTCAAGTATAGAGCGCGAAAGGCACAGAGGAATTCTCCATGGAAGCCAAAGCGCTGCAGCAGGAGGGATATAAAATCCCACGATACACAGTCAAAGGCCTTCTGTATGTCCAAGCTCAACATAAATAATTTTCTAGAGAAGATATTAGCATCCTGAATAATATTAGATACAAGGCGGGTATTGTCAGTAATAAATCGATGAGGAATAAACCCAGACTGAAAAGGAGAAATTAAGGAGGATATCAATGTGCCAAGTCTATCAGCCAGGATCCTGCTAAAGATCTTGACGTAATTATTCATGACCGAGATAGGCCTAAAGTTTTGAGGCAATGTATGATCCCTGTCGGGTTTAGGGATCAGGGACATGTTGGCCAGAAGCATTTCTTCAGGGAAAGTACCCCCCTGTAGTACATTGTTAAATAACAGAGCCAACTTAGGGGAGAGCAACGCTGAAAATTTCTTATAATAGGGGGCAGAGAAACCATCTGGGCCAGGGGAAGAGGAGTTTTTAAGAGAGCTAATAACTTGCATAACCTCTGTCACTGATATGGGGCGGTTAAGGGACTCCAGCTGGGATGGTGTGAGAGTAGGGAGGGGTAGATCATTAAACCATGACTGAGCAGCCGCGGTGGGGGAGCTGTCTTTGGGCCCTAGTAATTTGGAATAAAAACTTTGAAAAATATCCACGACCTCCCTGGGGTGAGAAACTAGACCACCCGAGGGGGAAGACAACTTATAAATATGTTGGGGTCTAAAGGATTGATTAAGTTTCCTGGCAAATATAGTCGATGCTGTATTGCTGTGTAGTAAAAATTTGGCTTTAGCCCACCGCAAAGCCTTTTCAGTCTTGGCGGAAAGCTAAGCGTCCAACTCCAGCCTCTTTTGATCAATTAATCTTCTAGATTCCAAACATAAAGAAGCCGAATTCCTATACAACTTAACCAATTCGGAAGATAGCTGAACAATTTTGAACTTGTTCGAGGCATTACGAGCAGAAGCCAACTTTATGAAAACGCCTCGCAGCACTGCCTTATGGGCAACCCAGATCGTGGAAATAGGGGTTTCAGGAAGGGCATTTGCGGCAAAATAGGAGTTAATAGCTAGGGAAACGTCCGATTCAATCCAGGGGTCTGACAGCAAAGCTTCATTTAAACGCCATGTGTAAGAGGAGGGGGACTGTGCTGCCCCAATATGGGCATAGAATATGAGATGCATAGCCTCAGTTAATATTAGCATTGTTGTGTAGATTGGAGTTCATTTAGTGTGGTTTGCCTAACTATTTTCTCATAGCTAAATCTATGTGTTATCCTATGCTGCCATCTAGTGGCCTTTCTTGCAATGTACATGTTCTCTGTAATTCCTCATTAGTTACCACATTTTCCAGTTTATGTATGCCCCTCCCTACTTCCTGTGGGTAGTACTTCCTGTGTCATTCCCTCAGCTAGCAAGCCATGTACAAGGACACACATGTATCTGCACGGTACTTGGGAAAGGCATCATCTTTTGACCGCACAATACTATTACCATTCATCTGCTGTTATCTGCTGTAACCCCTGAAGTTAAAGAATAAACACCTCTTTTGAATGAATCGGTATTGACGAGTTCAGCTATCTGACAAGGATTGTCCGCAGTGAGTACATCTACTTATACAGGCCAGGCATAGAGGTCTCAGCAAGGGATATATCGCTATCACAACAATCGGAGTCAGAATAGTCAAAAGATGCATAGAATTCTTACAGCCTGCTGTGTATATGTGTGTGCCTAATCTGCAATCAAGCTCAGTGCCAGCCGCCATCTTGTGAAAAGCACATTGTCACACAAGCTTACTGTGCTTCATGTGAATGTTGAAAGCTGTTAAATTGAACTGTGTTACCCCACCTGTCTAAGCTGCTGTTTGTCTTCTTAAGAGTCAGTACCATTTTTTACAAAACCGTGAGAAATGTCTAGACAAGGCTCTGAACACTCTTTTATGGCTGAACCAACGCAGATTCATCATGCCTCTGAACCCGCAGACGTACAGGGAGCAGACTCTGCAGATATTGCTGAACAGAGTGTGAGGCCGCGTACACACGAGGGGATATGTCCGCTGAAAACGGTCCGATGGACCGTTTCAGCAGACATCTCTGCTCGTGTGTATGGGCTAGCGGACAGATTTGTCCACCCGACAGATTTCAAAGCAAGCTTTGAAATCTATCCGGTGGGGATCTGTCCGCCCGTCATGTCTGCTGGTTAGTACACTTACCAGCAGACATGTCGTACCCCACCGCCGCCGCGCCGCTGCCGAATGGATTCGGCGCATGCGCGGAAGTGTTTTACTTCCTGGTGCGGTGACGCGGCAGCGTCAACGTCACCGCCGCGTCACCGCCACGTCACCGCGCCGTCCGGTGGCGGGGAATTTGATCCGATGGTGTGTACACGCCATCGGATCAAACTCCCGATCGGACATATCCGATGGAAATGGTCCGCGGACCGTTTTCATCGGATATGTCCGATCGTGTGTATGGGGCCTAAGACCCAAGCGTACAATAAAACCAACACAGAAACTCAGAGAAAACTATGAATACACTAGAGATGAGTTCTCCAGCAAGCTGTCAGACCTCTGGGACAAAACTTCACACTGCATGTCAGTTTTGCCACACTTTAATGATCAACCAGCTGAATTAAGAGACTCTATAGATCGCCTATCTGCTGCGTATGAACATTACCAGCGGCTGTCTGCAAAATACACTGCCTTCTTGCAAGACTGTAATATAGAGGACTTTGCAGCAAAACTGACCAAGACTGATGCACTGAACCAACAAAGGGATCTCTTAGTGCAAAATGCTCAGTGTAAGGCAGAACTCCGAAAACAAAAACAATAGTGTAGGTTAAAACACCATAGGTGCACTTGAAGTGTCCTTTGAAATAATATAAAGTCCACAGGGGTCAATACAGTGACTTGAGTGAGAATAATCCACCACCATAGGATAAGTTGGAGAGGCTTACCAGATAAACAGTGACCACATTAGGTGTACACCTATTGGTCAACTATAGCTTAAGGTTAGATGCTGTTCTCACAAGGACTCAGAAAAGGTGAATATCAAAGGTGACCGATCGTTTTGAAAAATCAGACTTAAGGTTTTTCCTCTTCATCACAATGCATTCAGCCAGAGACATGACTCGGAAAGTCCAATGGCAAAGAAAAATAGAGCAGACATAGTATAACTCTGATAAAAAAGTTTTACTTGAATAAACAAAAAATAGTACACTCACATTTGATATGAACAATCATGGGCGAAAAACAATTTATATAGGCAGTAGGGTCAATCACTTCCCGACGCGTTTCGTCTCTTAGACATCATCATGGGGATTGTCCGCACGGATATTCACCTTTTCTGAGTCCTTGTGAGAACAGCATCTAACCTTAAGCTATAGTTGACCAATAGGTGTACACCTAATGTGGTCACTGTTTATCTGGTAAGCCTCTCCAACTTATCCTATGGTGGTGGATTATTCTCACTCAAGTCACTGTATTGACCCCTGTGGACTTTATATTATTTCAAAGGACACTTCAAGTGCACCTATGGTGTTTTAACCTACACTATTGTTTTTGTTTTTGTTTTTGTTTTGTTTTGTTTTCTTTTGGTTTATATATGTGTTAAGCGCTACATATTTTCTTTGTTTATATTGTGTTTTGCTAAATTGATCACTTAGTTATGTTGGCTGCTTTAGTGTTTTAGTAGCGCGGTGAGTGTACATACTCAGGTATTTACCAATTTTTTCTATAAGGCAGAACTCCGCATCGCTCAACTGCAAGAGACCAGATCTCACAGATCAATATCAACCAAGCACACTGCACGTTCTTCTAGATCCTCTCGCTCCAGAAGTTCAACATTAAGCGACAAGCTAATAGAGGCCCGCGCTGATGCTGAATCCAGAAAAGCGCAAAGCTCCCTTGCTAAGAAAGAAGCAGAGATGGAAGCCCAAAGCAAAGCTCTGCAAGCAGAGATGGCTGCTCGCCAGGCAGAGATGGAAGCTCAAATAAAGATTCTGCAAATAGAGAAAGAGGAAGCAGGTGCCCTAGCAAGGCTGAAAGTCCTTGAACAAGCAATGGGTCAAAGTACTAATTCAGACTGTCTTATCCCAGCAGAACTGGAAGATCCAATTGAACGCACCAGTGAATATGTGCTAAAGCATAATGCTTACAAAGTTAAAATCATCTCCTATACCTCCTACTAACAACACTGTTCTGACTCTCAACACAGTGACCTCTCAGATCCAAATGCCTGAGCCTCCTCAAGTCCACAACACAAGTGCATCTACGCAGAAAACCACATCGACTCCTGCCAACAACAAGGTGACTTCCAGCGACAAGCCGCAGCTACAGCCACAGCCAGCAGAAGCCTTAGAGACTACACCAAAGTTAAGCGCTCATGCAACATCATTTTATCCTGGTAAACCTCACCCTTCTTCACCAGAGAACTTTCACACCCAAGGGGTTCCACAAGTTACTTTGGCACCAAAGAGTGAGAGATCAGACTTGAATGACTTCGCCAGATATATGGCACACCGTGAGCTCATTAACACTAGCCTCTCAAGGTTTGATGACTGTCCAGAGAGCTACAGGGCCTGGAGATCATCCTTCAAGGCTGCTATTGCTGATTTCAACCTTACTGCCAAGCAGGAACTTGATTATCTCATAAAGTCGCTGGGGCCAGAATCTGCAAATCGTGTTAAAAGACTGAGGACAGTACATGTTGACCACCCAGATGCAGGTCTTGTTGCTGCATGGGCAAGACTTGAGCAAGCCTATGGTAGCTCAGAAGCCATAGAAAGCGCTCTATTCAAGAGACTGCAAAACTTCCCAAAAATAGGGAACAAAGACTATCGCAAACTCCAAGATCTAAGTGACCTCCTCATGGAGTTAGAGTTGGCAAAGACAGACCCACGTCTACCTGGACTAAGCTTCCTGGACACTGCTCATGGTGTCAATCCAGTGGTGTCTAAACTGCCATACGGCCTGCAAGAGAGATGGGCGCAGCAGGGCTCAAGGTACAAAAGAGACTATGACGTATCCTTTCCTCCATTCTCATATTTTTGCAGGTTCATCAGTGAACAAGCCTGGATGAGAAATGATCCCAGCTTTAGCTTCAGTGAACCCAACTTACCTGCTTCATCATCATCACCATCACCAAGGTATGATAACACAGCAGCTAAACGCAGAGACTTTCATAGAGCAATATCTGTTAAAAGGACAGACGTCTCACCACCTGTGTCCTCTCATGCATACCAGAGTGATTTGGGTGGTAGAGATAAAGATCCTAATCGTCAGTGCCCTATTCACAAGAAGCCTCACCCTCTTAAGAAATGCCGGGAGCTGAGAGCAAAGACTTTACAAGAGCGCAGGGAGATTCTCCAGAAACTTGGAGTATGCTACAGGTGCTGTGCTTCTTATAGTCATTTTGCCAAGGACTGTAAAGTTGTCATCAAGTGCACAGAATGCAGTAGCGAAAGACATGTGACAGCTATGCATCCTACTCCAATTACAGACAGCACACAGCAGCTACCTACCTCCACCCCTCTCTCAAATCATGGCGGGGAGCAACAAAGCCACGCTCTAGCCAAGGAGAATGTTTCTTCTTCATGCACAGAAGTCTGTGGAGAAGGTTTAGATCACAAGTGCTGTGCCAAGATATCCCTTGTTAAGGTATACCCAGAGGATCAACCTGAAAAAGCTGCCAGGATGTATGCCATAATAGATGAACAGAGCAACAGATCCCTGGTCAAGCCTAAATTCTTTGAGATCTTTGGCATTGAGGGTCATGCCACACCGTATACTCTCAGAACCTGTTCTGGTCGCGTAGAGACTTTCGGCAGAAGGGTCGATGGGTTCATAGTGTCTCATATCGAAGGGAAAGATGGCATACTCCTACCAACATTAGTTGAGTGTGACCAGATACCAGACGAACGAGAAGAGATTCCTACTCCAGAGGCTGCATATCACCATCCTCACTTAAGGCACCTTGTTGATGAGATTCCCGCAATGGACATGAATGCTGAAATCTTAGTTTTGCTAGGAAGAGACATTCTCAGAGTACATAAGGTACGTGAGCAGTGTGATGGACCTGAGGATGCCCCTTATGCACAAAGACTTGATCTAGGCTGGGTAATAGTGGGCGATGTATGCTTGGATAGAATGTGTACGTCATCTGAGATCCACTCCTTCAAAACTTACATGTTAGGAAATGGACGTGCATCCCACTTCAAAGAGTGCCCTCACCATTATGAAGTAAAGGAGAAGCCTCTTGACATCATCCAAGTACCTGATGTCACTCCTATCCTTTGTGACGACAACCTAGGTACCACAGTGTTTTGTACCACAAGTGACGACAACAAAATAGCCTTGTCAGTTGAAGACAGAGAGTTCATCAAAATAATGGACAAAGAATTCTTCAAGGATGAGTCCAATAGCTGGGTTGCACCATTGCCTCTTCGTGCTGCAAAGGTCAAACTGCCAAACAATCGTGAACATGCTTTATCCAGATTCAACTCGCTTCAACGAACACTAAAGAACAGGCCTGAAATGAAGGACCATTTCATTACCTTTATGAAGAGGATCTTTGACAATGAGCACGCTGAGCCAGCTCCACCTCTTCAAATACACGATGAGTGCTGGTACCTACCTTTCTTCGGAGTGTACCATCCACGTAAGCCAAAACAAATCAGGGTAGTGTTCGACTCCAGTGCCAAGCATCAGGGCGTATCCTTGAACGATATTCTTCTCACTGGCCCTAACCTAACCAACAACCTTGTAGGTGTACTCATGAGGTTCAGAAGAGAGCCAGTTGCCATAACTGCTGACATTGAACAAATGTTTCATTGCTTTATTGTACAAGAAGACCATAGGAACTTCCTAAGGTTTCTGTGGCACCGTGACAACAACATGGACAATGAGATGATTGAATACCGCATGAAGGTTCATGTTTTTGGAAATAGCCCCTCACCTGCCGTTGCAACATACGGTTTACGAAGGACTGCTCTTGATGGAGAACAGGAGTATGGTGCAGATGCTCGACATTTCGTCGAGAGAGACTTCTATGTGGACGACGGACTTAAATCTTAACCTACAGCGGAAGAAGCCATAGACCTGCTCCAAAGGACACAAGGTATGCTTTCTGAGGCTAACCTCAGACTACACAAGATTGCCTCAAACAGTGTTGCTGTTATGAAAGCCTTTCGACCTGGCGATCATGCCACAGGGTTTAAAGACTTAAATCTGGGGATGGACATGCCACCTGTGCAGAGAAGTCTGGGCCTTCGGTGGGACTTATTAAAAGACACCTTCGGTTTTCAAGCCAGCTCTGCAGACAAGCCATTTACCAAGCGTGGAGTTCTGTCAGTGGTGAACAGCCTATACGATCCAGTGGGATTTGTGGCCCCCATCACCATACAAGGTAAATCCATACTTAGGCAGCTCTCAGAGACTATCAAAGATTGGGATGCTCCACTACCAATAGACAAACTTTCAAAGTGGGAGTCCTGGAAACAATCGTTACATGCCTTAGATGGAATCTGTATACCACGCTGCTACACTCCAACTTCCCTTGCTACCAGTCAGAGGAAAGAGCTTCACATCTTCTCAGATGCATCTACTGAGGCCATAGCGGCCGATGCCTACCTCAAGGCGAGAGATTCAGCTAATCTAACCCATGTAGGGTTTCTGTTTGGGAAAGCTAAGTTAGCACCCAAGCCTGAACACACAATTCCTAGGCTTGAACTTTGTGGGACTGTGCTAGCTGTAGAAATTGCAGATTTCGTACTGCGTGAGCTAGACATTCAGATAGATGACATCAATTCTACACAGACAGCAAGGTTGTTCTGGGCTACATATACAACCAGACTAAACGTTTCTATGTCTATGTCAGCAACCGTGTAGAAAGAATAAGAAAATCATCTAAACCTGAACAATGGCATTATGTTTCATCTGAAATTAATCCTGCAGATCATGGCACCAGGCCAGTGTCTGCGAGTGCCTTTGTAAATTCTTCTTGGTTAAAAGGTCCTGAATTCTTGCTGGCTGATCCAGAAGAAACCACGGCTGATGTCTTCAGTCTTCTAGAACCCGACAAAGATCCAGAGGTTCGTCCCGAAGTTAAAACCCTTGTCACCAGAACTGAACAAAGACGTGCCTTGGGCTGTCAACGCTTTGAACGTTTCTCCAAGTGGACAAGGCTGGTACGCACCACCGCAAGGTTAGTTCATATTGCACGCTGCTTTCACACGAAGCCCACAGATGCTCACTGTCAAGGTTGGCACATGTGCCAAAAGCTTCTTTCTGCAAAAGACATTGCTGAAGCTGAACTGATCGTAATACGCAGTGTACAACAGGATGTCTTTGGCTCAGAAATCAGACGTATCCGTGACAAGGGGGACATTCCAAAAAACAGTCCAATTGCTAACCTGAACCCATTCATTGACAATGATGGCACGTTAAGGGTTGGTGGACACTTAAACAAGGCTAAGTTCAGTGAGCAAGAACAGAATCCTCTCATTATACCTGCTCGCCATCACATCACCACTTTGCTCATACGGCACTACCATGAAGAGGTGAAAGTTTCAAGACAAGGGACTGTAAAGACTTTCATCAGACCTATCACGGAACTCATTTTGCTCTTGCCGTTTGGAGACTGAACTTACTTGGGTATGCTGTTGGATCCTACCTGCGACTTCGAGAAGGAAGTATCTGGGACTTTAGTTGTCACAACTTGAAGCTTTATATTATAGTTGTTGCATTATATGCATGTTCTCCATTATGTCTTTCAGGTTTTCAAGACATCAAGCAAATTGCGCTGTTGTTTATTTGCATAACTACTGTTGTATTAGGTAAATAGTGGCATTACCATGCCAGACGGGGAGTGTGCTGCCCCAATATGGGCATAGAATATGAGATGCATAGCCTCAGTTAATATTAGCATTGTTGTGTAGATTGGAGTTCATTTAGTGTGGTTTGCCTAACTATTTTCTCATAGCTAAATCTATGTGTTATCCTATGCTGCCATCTAGTGGCCTTTCTTGCAATGTACATGTTCTCTGTAATTCCTCATTAGTTACCACATTTTCCAGTTTATGTATGCCCCTCCCTACTTCCTGTGGGTAGTACTTCCTGTGTCATTCCCTCAGCTAGCAAGCCATGTACAAGGACACACATGTATCTGCACGGTACTTGGGAAAGGCATCATCTTTTGACCGCACAATACTATTACCATTCATCTGCTGTAACCCCTGAAGTTAAAGAATAAACACCTCTTTTGAATGAATCGGTATTGACGAGTTCAGCTATCTGACAAGGATTGTCCGCAGTGAGTACATCTACTTATACAGGCCAGGCATAGAGGTCTCAGCAAGGGATATATCGCTATCACAACAATCGGAGTCAGAATAGGGACAATTTAATAAATGCAGTGGAGAAGGCTGTAATGTGGTGGTCTGACCACACACAACTATGTATACAGGCCGAGCTAGTATTGGCCAGTATAACCGGAGTAGTGAATATGTAATCCAGTCTAGCATAGCTCTGGTGGGGTTGTGAAAAGAAAGTATATTCCTTAGCACCAACGTTTAGGGCACGCCAGGAGTCAATTAATTGTAGGTCAGTGAGCTTGCGGGTGAGGGATTTAGGAAAGGCCTTCGAGACAGCGGAGGCATGGTAGAGGTGTTAGTGGTAGTGTAGAGGTGTTAATTCAGGTCTGCTCCTAGACCTTTCTATTGTGTGATAACACGGTTTAAGGCCTATTGATGCCCAGGTGTGACTACCTCTCTGTCAGAGACAGGCCGTCTGTCTAAATATGTGGATTGAAGGGCAACTCATTGTGTGATGGTATTTTGTTTGAATTCTATTGATAAAAGTATGTGATGGAAGCCCCCATGGTGTAAAGGGGGTGGAGATTTCATTGTCCTTTTCATTACTGTCACATGCTTGTAACTGCATACAAATCTGAGAAGAAACCATTAAAGCATCCATTCATTTCTAAACCAGAAGATAGAGCTGTCAGTCTCATTTTCTGGGGAATTGATATGGATCGTGTATGCAGGATTGTCGGAGTGTGTCGGATAAGCTTGTCGTGGGTGGATGGAAGGTCGTAAACGGTGGTGACCGTTACAGTAGGGATTTAAGCCCTTGTCTCTGTGATAAGATAGTGCTCGTAGCAGACTCAGAGGCGTCAACTTCCAGGATGAAGGGCAGTGTTGGGTCCGGATGGCGTAGGACAGGTGCAGAGGAGAACACGGCTTTAAGTTTTGCGAATGCCTCTTGGGCTTCCTGAGACCAGTGAAAGTGATTTCCCTGGCGGGTGCTTACTCTGTGATGGGAGCCACAATGGAGGAGAAGCCAACGATAATTCTTCTATAGAAATTAGCGAAGCCAATGAACCGTTGCACTCCCTTCTTATCAACCGTACCTGGCAAATCCTAGATTGCTTTGACTTTTTGCGGGTCCATGGCTACCCCGCTGGTGGAGATGATGAATCCCAGGAACTGGACCGAAGTCTTTTCAAATTCACATTTCTCTGCCTTGAGGTACAACTTGTGTTCCCTGAGGATGGCTAGGACTTTTTTGACGTGGTACCGGTGCAGTTCGACTGAGGCTGAGAAGATGAGGATGTTGTCTAAATATACGACCAGAAAGTCATCCAAATATTGGCGGAAGATGTCATTGACCAGGTGCTGGAACGTGGCGGGGGCATTGCAGAGGCCAAAGGGCATCACCAGATATTCAAAGTGCCCAAATCTAGATCTGAAAGCGGTCTTCCACTCGTCCCCAGCCCTGATCCGAATAAGGTTGTAGGCCCCCCAGAGGTCGAGCTTGGAAAAGATTTGGGCAAATCGGAAGCGTTGAAAGAGTTCCGGGATGAGAGGCAGCGGGTATCTGTTCTTGACAGTGACTTTATTTAATTCCCGATAATCAATACAGGGCCTAAAGGAACCATCCTTCTCGACAAAAAAGATTCCAGCCCCGGCTGGGGAGAACGAAGAGGGAATGAATTTCTTCTCCAGGTTTTTGTCGATATAAGCCTTCAGGGCTACTAATTCGGTCTCTGACAAGGGGAAGATACGACCAAATGGAATCTTGAAACCAGGTAAGAGGTTGATGGGGCAGTCATATGGTCGGTGCGGAGGAAGTCGGTCAGCCTGCTGCTTGTCAAAGACATCCTTGAACTCTAAGTAGACAGAAGGGACATGCTGGAGGTTTTCCGGTAAGGTAGTCAAGGTAGAGCAGGTGGCTTTGGTAGGCAAGAAGCGGTGTTGGGAGCAATAGGAGGAACTGAACTTGATCTCCTTCTTGAGCCAGTCTATACAGGGCTGATGCACCTGTAACCACGGGAGTCCCAAAATGATGGGAAACATGGGGGTAGGAATGAGGTCCTGGTGCCCGGTATCGGAGATAACATGGATAGAAAGGGTTTCTTGGGTTACTAATCTGGAACGAGGAAGGGAGCCGTCGGCCAAATGGATTTGCAGGTGAAAGTCCTTAGAGCGGCAGGGAAGGTGCAGCTTCTGGGCCAGGGCAGAGTCCAGGAAGCAGCTGCAAGTTCCGGAATCAACAATGGCCGGCAGGCAGCTTGCCCCCTCCGAGAGCTGTAAGGAGAGAAACAGAACAACATAAGTCTGCGGTAAGTTGGAGACATGGTAATTGAGAGTGGGTTGAGGTCATGACTTACTGGGTCTCACCGGACAAGAGCGGAGGAAGTGGCCAGCCCCCCCACAGTATAGGCAAAGGTTAGCTTGGCGCCTGCTGTAGGCGCCTGTCCAGCTGGGTGGCAGACTGGATCAACCCTTCCAGTGATGCGGGGGACTCGGTTCTTGCTAATTCGTCCTTAAGGGCCTCCGAGAGTCCTTGGCAGTACTGGTATTTTAAAGCTGTCTCATTCCATCCCGTGTCAGCGGACCATTTCCTAAACTCTGCAGTATAGTCCTCCACAGGCCTCCTACCCTGATTCAAGTTGTGGAGGGTGGCTTCCGCCGTGGCTGAGCGCAGGGGATCATCATATAACTTAGACATGTGTGCAAAAAAGGTATCGATGGAGTCCAGTATCGGGCTCTTCTGCTCCATCAGGCTGTGAGCCAAGGCTTGTGGTTCATCTGTGAGGAGGGAGATTATGAAGCCCACCTTCACGACCTCTGAGCAAAAGGTTCTGGGTTTAAGGGCCAGGTACAATGAGTAGGCATTCTTGAAAACCCGAAACTTTTTACGGTCGCCCGCGAACCGCTCCGGAGTGGGTACACGCGGTTCAGGATGAGTCATGACCACAGCTGGTCCCGTGGGAAACTAGGAGGTGGAGGTCCCCGCACCTGGGATTGCGGAGGAAGCTGAAGATCCAGGCGAGACAGAGAGTTGCTGGAGGCGGCCATCGATTTGCAGGTACCTTTCTTGTAGCTTCTGTACTGCTTCAGTGCTAAGACTTGTTGGCAAAGAGCCTCGAAAGGTGAGCGCACCCTGTCGGCCTCAGACATCTAGCTGGTTTGTACTGTCACGGGTGTACTTACCAAGGCCGAGATGCTGAGGGCGGCTCACCTTTGCGATCCGGCAAGATCCGCCCCCTGGGGTTGGGACAGAGGGAAGGAAGCGCCAGGAGGCACCGGTACCAGTAGTAGGGTGAAGACTTGAAGTGCTGAACAGGAACTTGAGCAAGAAGGAGTCCACTGGGGGCAGCAGAGAGTAGGCACGGACAGTCCGGGTACTTAAGGTACTAAGCAAGGGGCAAGACTGAAGAAAGATCTGGGAGACAAGCCGTGGTCCGGTTTTCGAGAGAGCAGGAAGTCCGTAGGTTCAGGCCAGAGGTCAGGGGGCAGGAGACAGCAGCAATCCAGGGACGTCAGCCAAAGGTCAGGCAATCCAGGTAACAAGACAGTAGCTTCAACAGGAAGTACACAGGAGCTGAGGGAGAAGCTGCTTTAAATAGGCCGGTCAGGCCTCTGATTGGTCCCGAGAGGAGCAAGCCCGTGTGCGGCAGTGCACGCCCCCATGTGCGTGGCCGTGCGCACGGCCATACCGTGCATGCGCGTGCCCAATTCACGCACAGACGAGCGCAATAGCGGTGTTCTATGGCGCATGCGCGCGACACGGGCGGAAGTGGTGCCCTGACACATCCACATTTAAAAGGGAGATTGATCTAAAGGATGCACAATCCAGGCCTACCTTGTTGTGGGGAAGTAAGAGGGTGAGTTGCAAAAATAGACATCCTGGCAGGAGTCTAAAGTGCTGGATACCTGATGGATATGTTGATAGAGCAGGTGGATAAGGCCAATGCGCTATGATAACCAGCATCTTTAAACATGGAACCATGCCAGATACACAAAACACCGGTCCCAGCTGATAGACTCGGTTGGCAGGTTACAGGCAGAAGCATGAGCCCAAACGTGAGTCCTGAATGCATGAATTGTCTTACCCTATAAACAGCAGGACTGATGGAATTGAGTGCAAGGATAGTAGATATCGGTGTGGGTGCCAATACAAACCCCCCCCCCCCCCCCCCAACTGTGCAAGTGCTGAATCGCCAGACCACGGACGAGTACCTAATGAAAAAGTCTTTACAGGAATGAGCAGCCCAAAGTACCAAAGCTTTTGGAACTCGACATTAGGTACCTAGGAGGCCCGCCCCCCCCCCCCCTTCAGAATGAAGGTAAAGAAACCAGACCAAGCACCCCTGGAAACGCTGCCTCCAGTAACCTGAGTGGTAATGAAAGCATGACTGTCTGCTGAAGCCAAGATACTCCGACACCTGACGATGCAGAGATGCACCCCGTGTGCAGGCCTGGAAATACCTCCAGCAAGACTGTCCGAGGATCGGGGATAGAAGATTCCACCACTGCCCCTGACAAGGAACATGCTTACCTCAAACATATTGAACCAGAAGGCCTGATAGACCGGACCCAAATGGGATGCTGACATAGCCTGACGAAATAGAAGAAGAGCAGGAGCTGGGGTGCGCGGACACCCTGCCTCTGACTGCGCGAGCTACAATGCACCCAACCTGATTTGCAACTGTGCCAGGTTGCGGAGCGCATGCTTGGCACACATGAATCTGTACCTGAACCTGTACCATGCTGGTAGACAAGAAAAGCTGGGATGAAATTGGAAATAAACCGAAGTGCACCACCGTGCCCTGAGCCAAACTCCACCGAGTGCTGAAGTATGGACAGATTCCTTGATGAAGGGGTGCTGCCCTGCACTTAAACCCCCCCCCCATGATTGAAGGGTTGCACGTGAACTAGTCATTACAGAGATGGGCAGCAAGCCCAAGCTAAGGAAACACAAACTAAATGACAACAGAACACCCGACATAAACAAACGCCCCCCCCTGTGCCTACCTAAGTATGAGAATATGAGCAGAAACGTTAAGACCGCTGCACGTGAATGAACCTGATGACAGCCCCCCCCCCACCCTAGTTTGAGTGTCTAGTGAGCCCGAGTAATCTGCAGCGCAGAGACAGGCAATTGAACTGAAGACTCAGGGCTAACGTACCACGGACTGTGGTGGGTAATCGTATAGGTGTAATGAATGAACATGCATTGTATGACGTATTGTATATGGGCGAGAAGGTTGTGGTCAACAATCATTAAAAAATGAAACCTCAGCCCATATGGATCTGTAGACGTGACAGATCCTGAGATGTGAGCACTAGCTAATCAACCCAGGTGCAACATGGACAAAGTACAATGAGACATGGTAACCACAAAGAAGACAACGCCATGACAAACAAACACTATGACAGAAATCTTGGGGGCAGCAATGCTATGACAGAAATCGTGGGGGCAGGAATTCTATGACAGAAATCGTAGGGGCAGCCACGCTATGACAGAAATCCTGGGCCAGAAACATGTGACTGAAACACTGAGACTGAAATGCAATGACAGAAACCCTGGGGCAGAGACGCTAATACAGAAATGCTGAGACTGAAACACTATGGCAAAATGTGATGACAGAAAACCTGGGGCAGAAATGGTATGAGAGAAACGATGAGCCTAAAACGCTGAGGCAAAAATATAATCACAGAATCCTGGGGCAGAAATAGTATGAGAGAAATGCTAAGCCTGAACCGCTGAGGCAGAAAAACAATGACAGAAAACCAGGGGCAGAAACGCTATGACAGAAATCGTGGGGGCCGAAACGCTAGGACAGAAAACCTGAGGCAGAAACGCTGAGACATAAAAACTGGGGCAGAAATTGTATGAGAAAAACATACTGAGCCTGACACGCTGAGGCAGAAATACGACAGAAAACTAGGGGCAGAAATGCTATGACAGAAAACCTGGGGCAGAATTGCTATGACAGAAAACCTGGGGCAGAAATGCTGAGACTGCAAGCTATAGGAAAATACAATGACAGAACTGGTATGAGAGAAACGCTAAGCCTGAAACACTGAGGCCGTGTACACACGGCAGAGAACCTCGACGGGCAGAACACATCGTTCCGCCCGTCGAGGTTCTCTGCCGGCCGTCGAAATCGGTGACCCGCCCGTCGGGAATGGCAACCAGCCATTCATCCAGGCGGGCCGTCGAGCAAAAAGAGAGCGTGCTCTCTTTTCACTCGACGGGATTCCCGAAGGGCGGGGCGAGCCAGAAGCGTACACACGGCCGAGGTTCTCGCTGGAATGCAGCTTCCAGCGAGGTTCTCGCTGGTTTCCAGCGAGAACCTCGGTCGTGTGTACGCTGCCTAAGGCAGAAATGTAATGACAGAAATCCTGGGGCAGCAATGGTATGAGAGAAACGCTGAGCCTGACAAGCTGAGGCAGAAATACAATGACAGAAATGCTGAGGCAGAAATACAATGGCCCATATTCACATACATTGGCGCATATATATCCCGCCGTAGCGTATGTCTTTTACGCTACGCCAGTGCAGCGCGGAGAGGGAAGCATGGAATTCACAAAGCAAATGCTCCCAACTCTGCGCCGGCGTAGCGTTTATTCGTAGGCGTAAGCCAGCGTAAGTGGAAGTAGGTGGAAGTGGGCTGGAAGTGGGCGTGATCCATGGTAATGAAGCGTAACCCCATGCAAATGATGTGCCGAGTGAACTGCGCATGCGTCGTGTCGTGGCCGCATCCCAGTGCGCATGCTCAAAATCACGTCGAAACAACTGCGTAGAAAACGTCGAATCACTGCCTACGGTGTGAACGTAACCTACGCCCAGACCTATTCACGTACAACGTAAACTACGTAAAATTCAACGGCATTCGTTCCCTGGTCCACACCTTTGCATGAGTTACACCTCCTATATGGGGAATAACTTTACGCCGGACATACAACTTGCGCAAACCGCTTAAAGCATGCGCTGGTCGCAAGTACGTTTGTTAATCGGCGTATCTCCCTCATTTGCATATTTGAATAGAAAAATCTATGGGAAAGCCAAATGCGCCCATCATAAATATGCGCCCACTCTACACCAGTGTAGGCAAGTTACGTCGCTGGGATGAAGTCAGTTTTTAGGCGTAACTATGTTTGTGGGTACGGCGCATAGATACGCTGCGCAAGTACAAATATGCGCTGCCGTATCTGGAGATACGTCGGCGTAAGTGCTTTGTGAATCCAGGCCAATGACAGAAATCCTGGGGCAGAAACACTATGGCTGCGTACACACGATCAAATATGTCTGCTGGAAACGGTGAGCCAGACCGTTTCAGCAGACAGATTCGATCGTGTGTACGGGCAAAAAGACAGATTTGGCCAGCCGACAGATTTCAAAGCATGCTTTGAAATCTGTCGGCTGGCAACCCGTCCGCCCGACATGTCTGCTGGTTAGTACGCTAACCAGCAGACATATCTTCTCGCACATGCGTCGAATGGATTAGTGATTTACTTCCGGGTGCGGTGACGTGGCGGCGTCAACGTCACCGCCATGTCACCGCCACGTCAGCGCGCTGTCTGCTGGCAGGGATTTTGGTTTGATGGTGTGTACACGCCATCGGACCAAAATCCGATGAGACATGTCTGCTCTAAACTGTCCGTCCGACAAGTTTGAGCGGACATATCTCATCGTGTGTACGCGGCCTATGAGAGAAACGACAAGATGCTGAGACTAAAAAGCAATGACCGAAAACCTGGGGCAGAAACGCTGAGACTGAAATGCTGAGGCAGAAATGCAATGACAGAAAACCTGGGGCAAAAATGCTATGAGAGAAACGCTGCGCCAGAAACGCAGAGGCAGAAATGCAAAGACAGAATTCCTGGCAGACAGAAACGCCATGACAGAAATGCTGAGACTGAACCACTGAGGCAGAAAAACAATGACAGAAATCCTGGGGCAGACAGAAACGCTATTAGAGAAACGTTGCTCCTGAAACGCAGAGGCAGAAATGCCAAAACACAAATCCTGGCAGACAAACGCTATGACAGAAATGCTGAGACTGAACCAACGAGGCAGAAAAAACAATGACAGAAATCCTGGGGCAAACAGAAACGTTAAGCCAAATGCTGGGGCAGAAATGTCGACGACTGGAAAACGCAGAGGAGACTGGAAAACGCAGAGGAGACTGGAAAACGCAGAGGAGACTGGTAAACGCAGAGAGACTGGTAAACGCAGAGAGACTGGTAAACGCAGAGAGACTGGTAAACGCAGAGAGACTGGTAAATGCAGAGAGACTGGAAAATGCAGAGAGACTGGAAAATGCAGAGAGACTGGAAAATGCAGAGAGACTGGAAAATGCAGAGAGACTGGAAAATGCAGAGGAGACTGGAAAATGCAGAGGAGACTGGAAAATGCAGAGGAGACTGGAAAATGCAGAGGAGACTGGAAAATGCAGAGGAGACTGGAAAATGCAGAGAGACTGGAAAATGCAGAGAGACTGGAAAACGCAGAGAGACTGGAAAACGCAGAGAGACTGGAAAACGCAGAGAGACTGGAAAACGCAGAGACAATGCTGTGGCAGAAGCGCTAACTGGATGCATACAGGAGATTGCACGTGTCGCAAGGAATACTGCCAGCGGGACCCGAGGAGACATGGGTGGGAGGACCCCCCAATGCTGCCAGCGTGTGACCCACACGCTGGAGACTGGAAAACAGAGGGGACTGGAAAACGCAGAGGAACCTGAAAAATGCAGAGAGACTGGAAAAGGCTGAGAGACTGGAAAAGGCTGAGAGACTGGAAAAGGCTGAGACACTAATGCTGGGGCAGAAGTGCTAACTGGATGCATACGGCAGATTGCACATGTCGCAAGGAATACTGCCAGAGTGTGACCCTTGGAGAAATGGTCGATGCCCCCTCCCCCCCCCCCCCTGAGACGCGTAGATGGACAGCCCCTCATACAGCCAGTGTGGCCCCGAGTGAAATAGGTGGAACCCCCCCAGACCATGCCGCTAGGCGGCCCCCCCTATGCAGCCAGTGTGTGACCCTTGCAGCTGTGAGGTTAACAAACCCCCTCTTGTGCTACCAGCGTAATCCGGGAGGAGTGGATGGATGGAACAGCGTGAGCCCGGGAGGAGGAGTGGGTGGATGTGCAGGCGGCCCTACAGATGCTGCCAGCATGCACCTGGAGGAGAAGTGGGTGAGTGGGTGTATGGATGGGCCCCCCATGAAGCTTGCGGTGCACCTGGAAGAACGGGCGGGCGGTCCAGGAGGAGGAGCTGGATGAGTACCAGAGGAAACATGTGGACGGCGGCGGCGGGAGATGGATGGCTGGACAAACAAATGGGCAGGCGCCCCCCCTCGGACGCCAACATGCGTTCCGGAGATGGATGCCTCCCACAATGATGCCCGGTGTGGGAACCGGGAGGCGTACGGGCATCCCCTCCAGGATGCCCCAAGAGAGTTCCAGAGAGGAAAGCTGTCTCCAGCAGCCGACCTGCTGCTCGGCCGTAACACCGGAAGTGACGTCTTACCCTGATGGCCGGAAATGACGTCAAAACCCTGAAAGATTTGCCGACACAGGACCCGACAGGGGAGGAGTCTTATGTACTCTCAAACTCCTCCAACAAATACAGGGTAGCCTTCGGCCAGCCTTACACGTGTCCCAACAGTATGAATCAGTCACTCTTTCTAATATGACATATACATTGTTCCCAGAGTCTGTGTGTCTTGGGGGACATGGACCTGAATCCAAAATAAAGTAATCCAAAGTAATCCACCTCAAGGATCCCCAGGCTTACAGCTCACAAAGAGCACCATTCCCCAAAAGCCAGGGCCCATGATCGCAAGGCAAGAGGCTAGCATTTAGTCCCCTACAAAAGCCTCTGTCTCGGGTGAGTGTCTCACAGGGGGTAGTGGAGGGCAGTATGATGGGAGGGGGTAGTGGAGGTCAGAATAGTGGGAGGGGGGTAGTGGAGGGCAGTATGATGGTAGTGGAGGGCAGTATGATGGGAGGGGGTAGTGGAGGGCAGTATGATGGGAAGGGGGGAGTGGAGGGCAGTATAATGGGAGGGGTAGTAGTGGAGGGCAGTATGATGGGAGTGGTGGTAGTGGAGAGCAGTATGATGGGAGGGGTGGTAATGGAGAGCAGTATGATGGGAGGGGGGAAGTGGAAGGCAGTATGATGGGGGGAGTGGAGGGAATTATGATGGAAAGGATGGGTAGTGGAGGGCAGTATGATGGGAAGGGGGATAGTGGAGGGCAGTATGATGGAGGGCAGTATAATGGAAGGGGAGGCAGTCAGGGCAGTATGATGGGAGGGGGGATAGTGGAGGGCAGTATGATGGGAGGGGGATAGTGGAGGGCAGTATGATGGGAGGGGGTAATGGATGGGAGGGGTGGCAGTGGAGAGCAGTATGATGGGAGGGGGTAGTGGAAGGCAGTATGATGGGGGGGAGTGGAGGGCAGTACGATGGGAGGGGTGGTAGTGGAAGGCAGTATGATGGGAGGGGGGATAGTGGAGGGCAGTATAATGGAAGGGGAGGCAGTCAGGGCAGTATGATGGGAGGAGGGATAGTGTGGAGGCAGTATGATGGGAGGGGGTATAGTGGTGGGCACTATAATGGAAGGGGAGGCAGTGAGGGATGTATTGAAAAATTTAATTGGCAGATGATGGACTTTATAGGCATACCAAAGTTAAAAAATGTAAATTTATTGAGAGAGAAACATACAAATTATATAAAAAACATAGATAACAGTATTGGCCGTTACTAGAAAGGCCTGAGAACACAAAAGTTCATAACACACCATCTATAGCCTAGAGAGTACCATATAATGAAAAGGAGGACACCAACATAACTTCTTACTAGTATATATCTGAGACCATATAGTCAATGGACGTAACTTCTTACTAGTATATATCTGAGACCATATAGTCAATGTTAGTGAAAGATTGACCGGGTCTACTTGGTTACCTCACTAGACAATCAGTGGGACATTATCACTTTGCTTGATCCCAGATTTTACCTCTGAGCCCAGGATGTAAGGACTCACTCACAGTGTGTTTTGCAGCTTAAAAGAAGTTTCTCAGCGGGAATTGTTTTTTTTTTCCTCCCTACATTCGCGATAATGTGATTGACTTTGGGGTGGAATTCAAATGTTTAGTTAGCTAGACTAGGGTTCCTGAGGACTTCATTGCTCAAATAAAAGAAGAGGGGAGTACTTCTTTGCAAATGTGTTTATTTGTTCAATTAAAAGCAGGCATCGCCGCTAGGTGGCAGTGTTCTGCAACTTTTTTTTTGTCCTACTAAATGAGACTGGGCCATATTCACAAAGAAGTTACGTTGGCGTATCTCGAGATACGCTGCGTAGCTTCTAGGATGCGTGGGCGTATCTTTTTTCTGTATTCAGAAAGCAAGATACGCCAGAATTTTGCTTAGATACGACCGGCGTAAGTCTCTTACGCCGTCGCATCTTTGTTGCATATTTACGCTGGCCGCTAGGTGGCGCTTCTGTCGATATACGCGTTGAATATGCAAAATGAGCTAGATACGCCGATTCACGAACGTACTTGCGCCCGGTCGTATTTTTTTAGGTCGTTTGCGTAAGCGTAAGTCCGGCGTAAACTTACCCGTGCTATATGAGGCGTACGCAATGTTATGTATGGACGTCGGGACAGCGTCGAATTTTCCGTCTTTTACGTTGTTTGCGTAAAACGTTCTCGAATAGCGCTTTCACGTCCACGTCTAAACCAATAAGTATATGCAGCGTAATTTTGAGCATGCGCACTGGGACTGTCCGTTCGTAAAGAGCGTCAATTACGTGGGGTCATGATTCATTTACATGGATCACGCCCCCTACCTGGCTATTTTGAATTAGGAGCAGTTACGCCGGCCCATTTACGCTACGCCACCATAACTTTGGGCGCAACTTCTTTGTGAATACGGCACCTGCCTCTCAAAGTTACCGCAGCGTAGTGTAAATGAGATACGCTACGCCCGCACAAAGATACACGGCTGTACGTGAATCTGGCCCACTGTGTTTTTTTTGTCTCTAGGACTTCCACAGCAATTTAGAACTTAGTTCTTTGGATGCTCCTAAAGGGGAGGAAGGAGGTTTCGCCTTTGTCACAGGGAGGTGCAGCTTCATTCACCCCTAGGGAATGTAAATATGTTGATATTGCAAGTGTGTTTTTTCATTCTCTTTATCCTGTTGATCTTCTATCAAGACTGTCAGAGAATGGGGCAGACTAGATAGTTAGGGATATTGGTGTGAAACTGTACTGATATGCAACTTTAAACATTGTTATGTATTATTTTTTATTTCTCCTCTTTCACTCTTACTTTACTGTTAAGGACGGATTTAGGTCAGCACTCAGGACTGAGATGCCAACAGTTTAACACTGAGAACAGTGTCTAGTTCAGTGAGGGGACTGTGTAGCGCCTGGCTACTTTCATAGCAGGTGTTATTATAAATTTAGAAGGGGATCCTGTCAGTGTCAGCGAGGTAGTGAGGCAGGTGGATTAGCTACAGGAGCTCCACACGGCGCACGTCTCCTAGAGTAGGAGCGTGTGTGCTATAGCTCCAGGCAGGCGTAGGAGGTAGATAGGTTGAGTCCCTCTCCAGCCCTGCTAGCCCAGTCCTCGCTCCAGTTTTCCAGCCCTGGAAATGTCCTGTGTCCCAGCCTGATCTCTCCTCTCCACTCCTTCAGCTCAGCTCCCTGGCTCTCCGCAGGTAAGAGCCCTTCACAAATGCTGCTGACGGCCGTCCTTTTCAGGATCAAGCCGCAGCAATACAGGATCTTCATAGTGCCTTTCTTTGACCCCCTGCACGCCCACACCGCCATCGCCTTCAGGGGCTTCCTCCCGCCACCTTCCCGTGGAAATTTCAGCCGTTCTGGGGCTTTCTTGAGGGCACCGCGCCAGGCCGCCCTGAATCGCGGGGCCGCGGTCTAGGAAAGACCGCGGCTTCACTTGCGGCCTAGCGGCGCACCGCTCCCCAAGCCACTACGGTCCTCAGCCAGCTTCCAGGGAACCCCCCCATCCCAAAAGGACAGTCACTCGGCCCCGCTTTCACCCCTCACACCCCCCAATTTTTTATTTGAGAAACACCTTATCATCACACTGCCTGAGCAGGCAGCCATCCCACCGATCCAGCAATAGGGTCACCCTCCCAGCCCCAGCCCCCCCGTCTTTCCAAACATACAGAATTGATCCAGGGGTTACCCGATCGCCTCTTACAGGGGTCAGGAAGGAATTTTTTCCCTGCCGGAGCATATTGGCCGAGCGCCGCCAGGGTTTTTTGCCTTCCTCTGGACCAAGCCAGGAGACAGGAGTTCAACCAGTCTTTCCTGGAGGGCATAGTGCCCTCACAGTTGAAAGAGGGTACAATCCTACCCATCATGAAGAACCCCTCCCTGGACCCCAAGGACCCACTCCACCGCCGTCCCATAACAAGCCTCAACACACTTTCAAAAATAATGGAAAAAGTAGTGGTACAACAGCTGCAACAGCATCTAGATACCTACAAGCTACTTGACCCATTGCAATCTGGCTTCCGTCCCGGACACGGGACGGAAACAGCATTGCTGAAAGTATGGGACGATGTTCTCAAGGCCGCAGACGAAGGAGAATCCTGTCTTCTAGTTCTGTTGGACCTAAGTGCCGCTTTCGACACGGTAGACCACAAACTGCTGCTGACTCGGCTTGTTGAAGTAGCCAGAGTCGCAGAAGGCGATTTATCTTGGTTCTCCTCTTTTCTGGAAAACCGATCGCAAACCGTGAAGTTAGGATCGTTTACGTCTGAGAAACGCACAGTAACATGCGGAGTCCCTCAAGGATCGCCCCTGTCACCAGTGCTGTTTAACATTTATCTTCGTCCTCTTTTTGAGATTATCAGCAGCCAAAAACTGCTTTACCACTCATATGCAGATGATACGCAACTGTATTTCCGCATCTGCAATAGACAGGATCACCACCTCAATCTAGAGACATGCCTCTCTTTGATAGAGGACTGGATGACAAAGAGTTATCTTAAACTCAATGGAGCGAAAACAGAACTTCTCCTGTTTCACGCCAAGCGCAGGAATCAACTTTCAACAGCGTGGACCCCCCCGCCTATTTTGGGCAAGCTCATCTCCCCTAGCGCCAAAGTCAAAAGCCTAGGAGTCATTTTTGACTCCTTTATGACAATGGACGCACAAATAGGGTCAGTAGTCAGCGGATCTCACCATCTACTGCGCCTACTACGCAGACTCACTCCGTTCATCCCTAAAGAAGATTTACCGGTCGTGGTGGGAGCAGTTGTAAACTCCAGGCTGGGTTATGCAAATGCCCTTTACCTCGGACTCCCCAAGTACCAAATCGCTCGTCTGCAAGTCGTTCAGAATACGGCCGCCAGACTTGTGACAGGGAAAAAACCTTGGGAATCCATCTCACCTTCACTGCGAGCCCTTCATTGGCTGCCAGTTAAAGACAGAATTGCTTTTAAAGCTCTCTGTCTTACGCATAGATGTGTCCATGGGAATGCCCCCCTTTATTTATGCGAAATAATAAAGGCGCATAACCCCAATCGCGTTTTGCGATCCACGAATCAGAACCTGCTCCAGGTTCCGAAAGCCAACTTCAAGTCCAAAGGAGAAAGAAGATTCGCGATCCAAGGTCCAAGACTATGGAACGCTTTACCAACCAGCATTCGGGTGGAGGAGAACCACCTAGCATTTAGGAAAAAGGTCAAGACACATCTCTTTTGATATCAAAGGAGACAGGAACAACAAGCGCCCAGAGGCGATTCAGTTCGCATGTGCCGCGCTATACAAGTTTTCATTCATTCATTCATTCATTCAGAGTTAATTGGCTCTGACCATGTTAATTTGGCTAAATTTCATAGGCCTCTGTTCCAGCCCTGGCTGTGCTGTGTGCCTAACGTCCTGTCTGGGGACTTCAGTCACCCCGGACAGTAGAGGGCAGCAGTAAAATCAGGGTAGTGTGGATACTTCTCCTCGGCAGGTATCAGGAGGGTTGATCGCTTCGCTGTGCATGCTGGGGAGGGGTATTTAAGGGGCAGATGCCATTGGTTCGGGTCGTCGTCGCCCCACGCCTTCCACCTGGGCAGTCGTCCCACCACCCCCTTGTGTGGCCCTCCTGGCCGGGGTGTGTGTGTTGCTGTGTTCCTGGCCCTGGGACCACGTTGGTCCGGAGCATCAATCTACCTCGTAGGCTCAGTAAGCAGACTGAGGGTCAGATTATCAAAAGAGATACGACGTTGTATCGCAAGAAACACCGTTGTATCTCTGTTTTTTTGCCCGGGTATCTATGCGTGTGATTCCTAGAATCACTTACGCATAGATACGGCGTAGATCCGACAGGTGTAAGACACTTACACCATCGGATATTAGATGTAATTCCTTCGCTGGCCGCTAGGTGGCCTTTACGTTGATTTCTCATTTGCCTATGCAAATGAGCCTAATACGCCGATTCCCGAACGTTTTTACGCCGTCGTTTACGTCTATATGAGGGGTAGGCTTACGAGGGTTCCGTCGTATGCCATGTTAAGTATGGCGTCGGGACAGCGTCATCTTTTTCCGTTGGTTACGTCGTTTAACTAAGTTTTTCGCAAGTAGGGAATTGCGTAAGTGACAATCACGTCGTTTTCACATCGGGTTCAACGATGTTTTCCGACGTGAGCTGGAGCATGCGCACTGGTTTTTTTTCCCGGCCGGCGCATGCCCAGTTCGATCGATTCAGGGCGCACTTAATTTAAATACAAGCCGCCCCCTTTCATTTACGCGGGGATACACCGGGCCATTTACACTACGCCGCCGTAAACTACGGAGCAAGTGCTTGGAGAATACGGCACTTGCTCCAGTAAGTTGCTGCGGCATAGTGTAAATGGCTTACGCTACCCTGACGCGGATTCTACCAGAATCTGGCCCTGAGTCTACAGATTTGCAAGTGGTCCTGTGCTGTCCGCCCAAAGTGGAGGAAGCCAGTCGATGGAGAACCTGTCTGAAGGACACCGAGCATGAGGCTGGTGTCGCAGGAGAGGCCTATCTGCTCATCGAAGGACACTTCGTACCTGAGAGCCTGGACGGTGGTCGCCTGTCAGTTATTGATGTAATTGAAGCTATTCGAAGGAGATCGGGTGCTGAATCCAGGGATTTTGGACTGAAATTGTCTCCACCTTTAGGAGGGTCTGTGGCAGAGGATTTATTTATTTATTTTTATTGGAAAAAGCCAACTTTATTTGGATCAAAGTCATTTTACAAGGTAGTTGCTTATGTAGAGTAATAAAGCAATACATTATAACAGTCATTTTGTGTGAGATTCTTTGTACATACATGTTAAGGCACAGGTTTATGAGGGTATAGACAACCAGTATAAAAGAAACTTCATGTCATTCAGTTTCCAATACAGTTCTGATTAAGATTTTCATGGTTAACACCTTCATATGACAGTCACTTTCTACTTTCATCTAAGTATGCCTGTCTACTGGGCTTGGATTATTTTAGGCACATGTTTCTCCATCCTCTAACCATCTATCCCACACCTTTGAGTACTTATGTGCGCACTTTCTATGGGCATAGACTAATTTTTTAAATGGTAGTGCATCATTAACATCCCTCTTCCATTGGTGTATGGAGGGAGGCTGAGCCTGCATCCATACCTTGGCTATGCCCTAACGGGCCATAAACAGAGTTTCATTTAGAAATGTAGCTTGGTATTTGTCAATTTCTTCGTCTGGCAGAAGTCCCAGAAGACATAATTTGGGGTCTAATACCACTGGGGAACCAATAGCGTCATGTAAAAACTGGACAATCTACGACCAGTATGTCTGAATGTTTGGGAAGCTCCATATGAGAAGGAAGAACGTTCCAGGTACTGCGTGGCATGTCTGGTCATAAGTATGGAGGAATTTCGCCTTTTTTAGGGGAGTCAGGTAGGCTTTGTGTACAATGTATATCTGTGTCAGTCTGTAAGATAACTTGGGGAAGTCAGTCTGGTCCCTTCCAATATTTCATCTCAGTCTTCCTCCTCCATAGGGCCTATGTCTTTTTCCCATTCCATTTTTGCCTTTTGTGCAATGGCATTTGAACTACGGTTTCTGATCTTTAGATACAGGGTCAATATGAGTTTAGAGGGTTCCTCTCCCATTATTATATCCAGAACTGGGGGAGAATCTGACACTACTTCCATATTTGGTAATTGTGTTTTCAATGCATGTCGCAGTTGTAGATACTTAAAGGCGATCTGGTTAGGGAGTGTTTATTCTTCCTTAAGTACTTAAACTGCTTGATTCTGGAGTTAGATAACACCTGATGGAGGTATATTATGCCATGTGTAGCCCATACTGTCGAATCTGAGAAAGATTCTAACTTGGGTAGATGTTTGTTGAACCATAGTGGGGTGTGAATTTTCCCAGTGTTTTGTTTTTTCAACATGATTTCCCATATTCCTTGATGATGAAGTAGCATTCCCATATTATAACTTGTGTTTTTTTTTAGTGAGTTGTTTCCCTCTGAGGATAGCTTGGAGCGGGGTAAATGCTGGGTGACCCTATTTATTACATACTAGGGACCTATAGCATTGCATTTCCACTTTGTTAAAGTGGTATATGTGGGAGAGTTGAGCTGCCAAGTAATAATCCTGTAAATCAGGAAGGGTCACTCCTCCCATATCCGCAGGGTTCTTCAGAACATGCCAGACCAGTTTATGTCTGCCATTTCCCCATACAAATGAGTTTAGAATGGCTTCCATTTGTTTAAAGACTTTGAAAGGGATATAGAGAGGAGCATGCCAAACCATATATAGTATTTGTAGCGTAAATGGGACGGCGTAATTCAAATGGGGAAGGAGGGGGGCGTGCTGTATTTAAATTAAGCGAATGAACTGCGCATGCACCAGCCGTAAACGTAGCCAACTGCGCATGCTCCATAGTACGCCTCAAATACATTGATTTCGACGGCAACGTACAGCCCTATTCGCGACGAGTTACGTAAACAACGGAAAAACACGACGCTGTCCCGACGTCCAAACTTAACATGGCTTACGCTGGACCTATGCAAGGTTACCCCTTATATAGCAGGGGTAACCTTACGCTTCCGCAAACTAGGTAAACTACGACGATGGCGCACAAATAAGTTCGGGAATCAGTGTATCACGTTCATTTGCATATTAGACGCAAAAATCGATGGGAACGCCACCTAGCGGCCAGCGTAACATTACAACTTAGATCCGACCGTGTAAGTAAGCATAAAACCATTCTGAAACAGAAGCCCTGGATAACAAGGGCGCAGCATTCAATGAAGCATCACAGACCTATATGAGGCTCTGGACCAGCTGGTCCGCTAGCCTAATAACTTTGGGAGAGAGTCAGTGCTCCTCCACTGTCTGGTGCAAAATGCTCACTCCGTGAGCTGTATACAGCACTAGGGGTCAGGACTACTCCAAGATGGCCGCCAAGTGTTCAGAACGCGGCCACAGGAAAATGGCCGAGCGCAATGTAAGCTGCGTCATAGCACGGCTACGACAACATGGCCGCCAATGGTAGTTTTCAATGTAATTGAAAAACCTCACAAAAAATGGCGCCAGCGCCGACTGAGACCCCAGAACAGCCACAATAGTCAAGTAAAAAAAAGGGGGGTAAAACTGCGCTAGTGGTGTAAGTGATAAATAAATATTGAAAGAAGAAGGTAAGCTGCAACACAAAAACATGTGATAATCAGGTGACAAAACTGACACTGTGGATTTTGTTTCTTTCATTTGTGTTGTTCCCATACATTCACTTACTTGGGTTTTCTGATCATCATATGGACATTTGTTTATGTTACATTAACTTTTTGAGATATAATTTTTATGCACCTATACGTTCATCATTCATTTTTTAGGTTGCAATTTATTAATTGATTTATGTATATTTAGATATATACTCTCAGTGCAACTTTATTATTATTTTTAGTGGCCACAAAGGGGCACGAAACTGCCCGGCAGTGAGGGACTACAAAAGCCCTTAGCGGCCGCCTCTTAGAAATTATCAAAGAAGGGCGCAGAAGGAAAAACCTACACAGAGCGGCCTGATTTGTGTGATCCAAAAAAGACCGAGCCCTTGGGGGAAACCCAGCTGCACTATCCAGCCTAAGGGAGTCCATTGCAGCAGTGAGAAGCGCACCCATAAATGCCTTATCCTGCTTTTGTTTTTTTACTACCCAGGTACCTGGTCCATGACTCCATAACAGAGCATTCCCCAGGGGATAATGGGGGAAGGGGGCACTCTTTTACCGCCCATCCACAGTCCACCCCCACCCTGGCACAAACCTCTGTGGGAATCCCAGGTGCTAACACCTGCTGCCACCACCAGCATGTTGGGGAAAAACCCAGATACTGACTCCAACTGTTGTATAACACTAGTCAGACAGCTTAACCACTTAACGCCCGCCGCATGTATATGTACGTCCACAGAATGGCACGTACAGGCAGATGGGCGTACATGTACATCCCTGCCTTTTTGCAGGTCGGGGGGTCCGATCGGGACCCCGTCCGCTACATGCGGCGGACGTTTTACCTCTGGGAGCGATCCGGGATGAGGGGGCGGCTGTTAGTTTTTGTCCGCCCCCTCGCTATCTGTCCCAGCCAATCTGGAATTCCCCCGCTCTGCACTTCCTCTGCCTGTGTAATGTAAACACTGGCAGAGGAAGTAATGTCACCTCTCCTCTCGGCGGTATTTTCAATCCGGCGAGAGGTGAGAAGACATCACAAGTAAGTCGCACCAACAGCACACTGACACCAGTACACATAGGCACATTAACCCCTTCTGATCACCCCCCCCCCCCCCCCAGCCCCCTGTCAGTGTCACTGATTGCAGTGATCATATATTTACTGATCACTGCATTTAGTATCAGTGTGACAGTTAGTGTGACAGGCAGTTAGTGTTAGGTCCAGGGTAGCCCCGTACCCCCCTAATAAAGGTTTAACCCCTTGATAACCGCCCTAGTTAACCCTTTCACCCCCTATTGCCAGTGTCACTAAGCGATCGGTTTTCTGATCGCTGTATTAGTGTCACTGTTGCCGCTAGGTAGCTAATTGCGATTTTTTTTTTTTTACTAAAGACATGTGGCTGAATACATTTTGGCCTAAATGTTTGACTTAAATTTAGTTTATTCGATTTTTCTTATATCAAAAAGTAGAAAATATAATTTTTTTTCAACATTTTCGGTCTTTTTCCGTTTATATCGCAAAAAATTAAAATCGCAGAGGCAATCAAATACTATCAAAAGAAAGCTCTATTTGTGGGAAGAAAAGGACGCAAATTTTGTTTGGGAGCCACATCGCACGACCGCGAAACAGTGCCGAATTGTAAAAACGTCTTTGGGCATTTAGCAGCATATTGGTCCGGGGCTTAAGTGGTTAACAATAATTCAGAAGTCAAGAAACGTGAGGAAATGGAGGAAATACAGTTCCAGGTTAAAGGTTACTGCCTTTTGTAGAAAATACAGCTTCCTGCATGCAAAATAATAACTAAGTCTGACCACTAGATGGCAGCAACATCAAACTAACATTGCACATATTTGCTATGAATAATATGGGCAGAACACCTGTCCTTACAAATAAACAAAAGCTCCTAGAGCCCTATTCAGGGCCTCTCACCCACTTGCTGCGCTAATCAGGGGTACCCAGGGGACTCACCTCAGGAGGAGACTGCCTATCGCTGCCGACCGCTCTCAGCACACAGCGTGTGAGAGGAAAAGAACCGTGAGGTAACTCTGCGGCATCTGCAGGGACCTGTGCGCCAAATGGCGGCAAAATGCCGCATTTAAACAGGAAAAGCCCCCTACAAAAAAGAAAAAACACAGGCCAGATAACACAGTCCCCTCAGAAAGGCCCCCTCCCCCCTGACAGTGGCAATGTTAGCAATGCAGCAAGGGAAAAGGAGCAGGGAAGGGAGAAGAGGACCCCCCGAACCCCAGGAATGCCCAGGGGTACCATCTCACCGAAGCGGGAGGGACTGTGAGCGAGGACTCGCTGACGCATTCCTGACAGAACTACAACCGCAAGGGAGGTAGCTGTTGGCTCGGTCCACTGTGAGTGAGACAACACCACAGCCCAGTCATATGTGGACCTGGGAACAAAGCTCACCAGCCACCCCAGGAGTCATAGGGTATGGCATGGCAGACCCAGCCTCTTTGCAAAGGTGTGCCCACGCTTGCTGGTCGGACTGAGTAGATTACAAGGATCTATATTATCCAGCCTGTCTCTCAGCCGACAGTTGAAATAAGATTCTTCAAGAAAAAGTTAAATAAAATAAAAATTTTCCTCAGGGCGCTGGGCCCAAAGGGAGCCATATGTCCTTCTCCTTCTAGGCAGAACGAGACTTAGGCTGCATGCTGCAGTAAGGAGGGTTATGTCTGGAGGGACCGCCCCCTGAGCGGGGCTGTTCAACTCTGTTAATGTGACATTGTATTTAATTATCTAACATGTTTCTGCCTAAGCCTCTCCTGTAAACAGGGAACATAACCCACTTGTCAAGATTTAAGGAGCTGTGTCCGTCCATGGTGGTGGGAGACACATAAAAACTTTCAGCAAGTTTTGGACCTTCACGTTTTTTTGGGTCTGTATGATTTGAACTGTGTGCTTATTACACGCAGTGGGTACAGTTTATTTGCATCTGTTTGTGTTGATGTATTTAGTTTATCACATATTCACTCTGTCATTTGTTTCACTGTTTTATTGTGGTAGATTTTTTCACCATTCATTTTCACCTTTGCCCCCCCCCCCCCACAGCACAGACACCACCCCCTAATTTTACTTGATCTGGTAAGAGTTTAATCTAGAGGGGAATTTTCCATTCCCCGTCTTTTCTTTCACTCGTGGAGGTGTTGGTGACAGCTTTTCATCCAAGTGGGGAAATTAAACACAGTTTGGACTTTTCATAACCATTATGGTGCTGCTGATCCACAGCACATGATTGTATCTGGATTTATCTGGACTCTATCTGACTTATCTGGACTCTATATGTTTGTTTTGTTTTTTCGTATTTTATAATTCTACTGAAATTAGATAGTCTGGGTACTCAAGGGGATAACACAAGCCCATGACTGCAACACTGCAGAAGATGGAATGCGCTTGTTACATTTGTGTTCAGTAAACTTGCAGCTAAACAGATAAAGTGGCTCCTCTGGCAAATGTTGTCAAGTTGGTAAGCAGGAGCAGAGCAGGGAATTGCCTTGTGCTTTATCAGTAAGAGTGGAGAGCAGGAGCCACATTGGAGGTCTGATGTTCACATAAAGCGTACCTGTGACCTGCCCAATGCTTTTACATAGCAAAATAAAATAAAAAAACTGAAATCGACTCTGTTTTCAGGGACCAGATATGAACCCAGGACATGTGTTGCATCTGGCAATAGCAGTTCTTAGTGTGCCACCTGATACATAGTTGCCAACGGTCCAGATTTCCCAGGACAATCCCGATCAGAGGTCACCCCAGTTAAAATACCAGGATTTTGCCTTTGTCCCGGGAAATTAGGAATGTTCCGCTGCAGTTCTGGTTCCAACAAAATGGCCACTGCTGCGAGATCTTTCTCCTTGTGTTCAGTGGAGAGGGGAGGGGGCTCGATCTGTGTAGCCACTGAATCAGCTTCTCTCTTCACAATTCTTCTGCACACTGAAGCCGGGGGTAACTGCACGAATCAGCCCCTCCCCTCTCCACTGAACACAAGGAACGAGAGGAGACACGTGGAGCTGCAGCCATCCCTCCGTCTCATGGTTGTGGATTAGGTTGGAGCTTGTGACAGAACACACCAATCTGTAAGAGGTACTGTACTGGGGACACTGATATTAGAGGCACACCACTGGGGACTAGGGTGACCACATGTCCCGGATTACCCAGGACAGTCCCGCATTATTCATGTCTATCCTGGACATCTTTATTCCAGGACAATACAGTGTCCCGGAATGAAACTGACACAGCCACCCCCCCCGAGCCAAAGTGATGCCCCTAAAAGAGGCCGCCACATCACCGCTTTACTCATTGACAGTACTTGTCCCTGAAGGAGCACAATCCCTGCTCCGTGTTTGTGATTGGAGAAATCATAAATCCCACCTCTTGTGTCCAATCACTGTGCTGTGATTCGTTACAGCACAAGCTGATTTTCGGGAAGGGAGGGTGTCCCTGAATTGTAGTTTGGAAATGTGGTCACCCTACTGGGAAAACCTGATGTTAGAGGAACTCCGCAGGGGACACCTGATGTAAGAGGCACTCCGCTGAGGACACCTGATGTAAGAGGCACTCCGCTGAGGACACCTGATGTAAGAGGCATTCTGCTGGGGACACCTGATGTAAGAAACACTCCGCTGGGGACACCTGATGTGGTAGAGGTACTCCACTGGGGACACCTGATGTGGTAGAGGTACTCCACTGGGGACACCTGATGTGGTAAAGGTACTCCGCTGGGGAGACCTGATGTAAGAGGCACTCTGCTGGGTACACCTGATGTAAGGAGGTACTCCGCTGGGGGCACTTGATGTGAGGAGGCTGTCACGATCAGGGGTCAGAGACCAATTTCTATAGCAGTTGCAGGACTACCACTGACCAGCAGGATAGGTACACAGGCAGTCACCCTGGCAGATGACACAGGCTCACCTGAGGTGCGGTGTCTAAGTACTAACCAGTGTTCATTTTTCTGCGTGTTAGTACCAGGTCGCAGCCCTCAGGAGGTGAGCAAGCTGGGGGTTCAGTAGCGGATGAGCAGGTAAGGATCAAACAAGCGTGGTCAGTAAACAAGCCAAAAGCCAACTAATTGTGATGGCTCAACACACTGGAGTAGAATTACCTACCTAGTCACATCCCCTTATACTCCTATTGTTCACATTAAATATGTTATTGTTGCTACTAGATGCGTCCCGACATTCCTTTCCAGTGGGACCTCTAGCACGCAGTCTCATACGGTGACACTCTGGTGGGTCTGATCTTGCTTGCATGCGCTATTTTTATGGTGTCATAGTGCACGTGATATTTATGTTTTGCTTATGTACATATGCATCTTATATATGTGAATGAAAAACATTTTTTTGTACCTCAAAAAACAATATTAGTCTGTTGTCTCTTCTTAGAAATATTAAATAGCTCCAGAAGAAGTGGTTCCCCGCGAAACATTTCGAGCTTGTCTGCATCCTACTATGTATGATAGTTATGTCATCTCTTAAGAGATCTGATACTTCCTCTGGATTAACATTGGATAAACACTGTTGCTGTTAAATACAGCTGATACTGTGTCACTCTTTGTTGTTTTTAATGTTTTATGTATATTTACTTTCTTTTTGATTCAATAACCCTTTTGGGCGTTGCATCAATAAACGTATTCATATTTTATAATTGGTTCCTTTAAAGTCCATTTTTGTCCCGTTCGAATATCTGTTAATTCAAACAAGCCAAAAGGTCGGTAACGAGTAGTTGCCGGTTGGGATCAGGCAGAAGCCTAGTCGAGGAACAAGCCGAAGGTCGATAACGAGCAGTAGCAAATATGGACGGCAGCAAGCAAAAACAAGAGCGAGATACAGGCGGGAGATAGCACAATATTCTGGCAAGGAGTAAGTGCAGAGACATGGCTTATATCAGGTAGTTAGTGGGAGGAGCAAAGAGTTCAAGGTTCAGCTGAAATCAAGGTACAGGGCAGGGTTGTCTAAAGGATCTGACAAGGTACTGTCCAGCATTTCACATAGCTCAGTGAGAAGATTCATTGCCAGTAGGGATGAGCTTTGTGTTCGAGTTAAACCCATGTTCGACCCCAATATCATAAGTTCGACCGTTTGTCGAATAACAAACGTTATGGGCCGTTCGAGTGGTGTGTCACGGCCCATAATTCACTGCGACATCGCAGTGCATTGCTGGCTGATGATTGGCTAAGCATGCACTATGACCTGCATGCTTTGCCAATTAGAGCTTGCAAAAAACGGAGAGCCATAATTTGCCAAAGCCACGGTGGCTTTGGCCAATTATGGCTCAGGGGGTTTAGTACATGCCCCACACTATATCAGGCTGCCTCCCTGGCAGCCTTGTGTAGTGTGTTGCGGTGGTTTACAGAGACGAGAGAGAGAGTGTGTCAAGATGGGGATGCCAGTGCCCAAAATGGCGGCCGTAGAGGTCGGCCTGTGACCTCGGTTCCTGTAAGGGCACCGTTGGGCACGTGCACATGCACGTGCGCGCGCGGTGGCGTGCACCCCCTGAGTGTTTGGCGTCAGACAGGCTATTTAAACTGGGCCACTTCCCGGACTCAGATGCTGTCCGTTCTACCACGTTTAGCATACCTGATCCTGTTACCTGATTATTGCTTCCGTTACCCAACCCGGCTTGTCTCTGACTCTCCTGCCCTCTACCTGCACCTGACCCGACTTGTTTGACCTGCTTCTTCTTGCTATTCCTGCTACCTCGCTGTTAGCCCAATACCGACCTGCACCTTGATTTCGCTCCTGCCTCCGCTTTGGTTTCTGACGTGCCCATTAGTGTATGACCCGGCCTGCCTACTTCTGCTATCTTCTTACAGCTGTTCCTGGGCTGCCCCCCCGCACCAGTGTCCTCCTGCGACTACTTCAGTGATTCAAGTCCAGCGACTTCATCAGCGACCCTGCCAGGCACTTGTGCGACTTCGTACTCTTGCGCTTCCTGTCTGCTCTATCAGCGGCTCGGAGTCGGGGCTGTAAGAGAGGCCATCCTCCGCACATCAGGCTCTACCACCAGGGGGCATGACAGAGTGTAATTTTTTTGCAGTTAGAGCAGGAAGGCAGGCTACTCAATTACAGTGTGTAGAGGATATATATGCATCCCAGGTGTTGTATATATATTTATACACTGTATTGAGTTTAGCTAGATCAAATTGTCCTGCCCCAGCTGCTGCAGCACAGAAAGAAGTTCTCTCCCAGCCATCCACATGCCCAGCGGTTGAATGCTAGCTTAGCTAAATTGCTAGCACTTCAACTGCTGCCTTTTCAGTTGATAGATTCTGCCCCCTTCCGTGAGTTTGTGGAATGTGCGGTACCTCAGTGGCAAGTTCCCAAACACCACTCACTCATGGAAGGCGATTAAGGCTCTCTACCGGCATGTGGAAGGTGTTGTAATATTAATTAACCTAAAATAATTTTAAACCATCTGTACATATGACATAATGCATATTGATATCAATAGATTTGACATCTAAAGTGATGCTGCGCAATGGCTTAACATAGCATATATATATAGTAAGTTGGGTGGTTTTCCTAAATTTATAAGAGGGTGAGTGAAATTCATCACTCTAGACATGATTTGAAACATTGTTGAACTAGTTGTTTATAATATGCTGAAGGCTGTGACACATATGGATGAAAAAGACCTTTCTACCTTTTATAAAATAGTAGCAAGAAAGAATTTCCACTGCAGATTTGTCTGGACAGAAGATCTGATAAACACTGATGTCAAGCTATCTAAACCATCGCATGGGGGAATATATATATGTTGGCATACCATTCTGGTGGAATTATACAAATAATGGCTCTACGCAATGAGGGGTCGGCCTACAGCACATTACAATAGCAAATTGTTGCTGGCAATCAACAAGTCATTATTGCTCAAATAGGGAATGGAAAGAAGCAGATGGACTATAGCTTTATTATCAGAGAATGTTGAGGGTTTGATGTTAAAGGAACCAAGTGTCCTGATTGGTGGATTAATGATTGAAGGCGAAACTCATGAATGTCGGGTGCAAGGAAATAGTTTGAAGCACAGAATTTTTACTGCCATACCCAAACCTTTTTGACCTTGGAAGCGACTGCTGGTACATTAGTTAGAACCAACTCAAGTGGGGGAATATGTTGTAATATTAATATAGATGTGTAGGTATTTAAAATATTGTGTTATTTGTATGGCATGGTATTTATGTGTTACATACAGGTATTCAAGTTACACATCAAAGGGTGCTTGCTGACCAAATCTTGTGGCCAAACGACACGTATCAAAAGGTACAGAGGACCCTTTGATGTGTAAATCTAAGACGACCTAGGTCTGTGAGATGGCCTGGTACTTCCTTACATAAGGTATTTATTAATGGTAATTAGACTTGAGGGGGGGCATTCATTCAGGGAAGCATTTGGTTGACCTGAAAAGAACCCCTCTCTCCAGTGTGAGACCAATATTTGAAAAAGTCAAGCTGCCATTCAGTGGATTTTGTCACTGAGAAATATGGCACAGGTCTAGGATGAGACTTTGGATTACTCTGTGGACTTTGGACTTTGTACGTTATTGGAAGTTAATTAAAAAAATGCGTTCTCTGGAGAATCTGTGAGTTATTATTATTTAACCGGAGGACTATACACGTACTATACTTTTTGATAAGACTACAGAAGGCAATGTCCATGCCTCGCTGTAAGGTGCATATTACCACTGACTCATGGTCCAGCAGGCATGGACAGGGACGTTACCCATCTTTCACGGCGCATTGGGTGACTCTGTTGGCAGCTGGGAAGGATGCAGGACAAGGTACAGTAGTGGTGGGGTGAGTATTACCGCGCTTACCACAAGAGTGGGGAAGGGGGGAGAGAAAAGGGGTACATCTGCTCCACTGAATGGTGTCTCACGCCAGGAACAATAAAGAATGAAGGGGTAGTGCTGCGCTGTGGGGGGTGGGGTAACGTGCAGAGGAAGTGTGGCAACTCTAAATATATGAAAAAAATGTGATCATAGGTAACAATAATTGAAAATGGCAGTGGTAAATTCTAACAGGTAGATAGCATCAAAATAAACGTGCTACGGTGCAGCCAAAGCTAGCTGCCAAAATGTGAAGTAATAAACAATTGGCAGTGCAAATAGTAACAAAAGTACTGATACACGATGGGGTGTACAGCGTGTCAGGTACAATACACAGCGGTGATTGAAATTAAATGTCCATACAGCAGATAACTGTAAACATAACTAAAGGTAAATAGCAAAGTAATAAATGCTGACATAAAAAGCCAAAGTGACATGAAGAAACGTTGATTAAAGGTGTTATCTTCAGGATTAGTAAGGATGTCCCCTTACCTTACTGCTGTAAGGTAACAGCAGAAACAAAACCCAGGTGCACTTTTCTGGTCAGGTCCACATATGGTATCATCCAAATGGGCTGAAGTGGGAAGGGTAGATCCCTCTCGGTACTCACATTCAAACAGTGGCAGTGAAATGTTGTGATAAAAAACAGGCATATAAAAACAGGGCGTTCGCCGACGTCACCTCCGCTACCTCTTAGTGGACTCTAAGTTTAACCTCATACGCGCATTCGTCACTTCACGTGACTTCTTCAGAAGTCTGTTTTTTATCACAACATTTCACTGCCACTGGCACGTCGCTGGATCGTGGAGCAGGTTTGTAGCTGCTGACTTTTAATAAACACTAAATTTGGCTGGAACACCCCTTTAAGGTGCAGTAGTGTTGGATGTTGTTCCGCCACCACACCCTCAAAATGCTACTACGGGTGATTGTGACACACCTCTCTCCTCCACCCCCTTCTCTTCCTCTTCCTCTGTGGCCTCTTCCTGTGCTGATGTGTCCTCGGAACCAGCGGTGCTCCGTAGGCGTTCAAGGGGCTACGCAGGTACGCAGGCAAAGAGATGCCATGCGGTACTTGAGCTGGTGTGCTTGGGGGACAGGAGCCACACTGGGGCAGAGGCTCTGTCAGCTCTGCAGGGGCAGGCTCAGAGGTGGTTGACGCCATGCCAGTTTAAGCCAGGAATGGTGGTTTGTGACAATGGCACCGACCTCTCCACCCTGCAACAGGGACAAATGACCCATGTGCCCTGTTTTGCTCATGTCCTTAACTTGGTGGTGCAGCGGTTCTTGGGCAGGTACCCGGGCTTACAGCATGTCCTGAAGCAGGCCAGGAAACTCTGTGTGCATTTCCGACGGTCATATAATGCCAGTGCTCCACTGGCAGACCTCCAAAGGGAATACAACCTGCCCAAGAACCGCCTAATCTGTGACATGCCCACCAGGTGGAACTCTACATTGGCCATGCTGCAGCGGCTGCACACGCAGCAGAGGGCCATCAATGAGTATCTGTGCCAATATGGCAGCAGGACAGGGTCAGGGGAGCTTGGTTTTTGTTTCCCCACGCCAGTGAGCCATGATCAGGTATGCATGCAGGAGGAGAACTGGAGGAGAACTGTGTCAGCATGGAGGTGGAGCCTAGCACTCAGCATCAGCAGCAGTCTTCAAGGGATCAATTGCACTCCCAAGAAACCAATGGACTTGTACGTGGCTGGGACGAGGTGGCTGCGGATCCTGTCGTCCTCAGTAGAGATGGCCTGGCAGTTCGCCCGGCGGTCGTTTCGCAGCGAACTTTGCTCGTTCGTGGTTCGCCGAAGAGGTGGACATCTGGCAATCATCGTGGTGGTCCGCCATTTTACATTGAGAAGAACTTTGACCCATGACACATCTATCAGGTGGTACAGGACAGCCAATTGAGACATTTCAGCACACGGACATACCCCCTACCTTATAAATCAGGGGTCTCAAAGTACCGGCCCGCGGACCGGTAATAAATGGCCTCCAGGCAGGGCGGGTGCCGCGGAAGTGTAGATCAAGGTCATGAAGAGTAGTGCAGGAAGCGTCTGTCAGAGGTTCACTTCTCTCTCATGTCACGGTGCTACTTCCCGACGGCCCCTCCTCTCTTCTCGTCCATCCCTATTTGCTTGTGACATCATCTGAGATGGACGAGAAGAGAGGGGGGGCCGCCGGGGAGTAGCAGCATGACATGAGAGAGAAGTGAACCTCAGACAGACGCTTCCTGCACTGCTCTGCATCTGAAGAAAACAACAAGTAAACGCTGACCTTTGCCCTGATTTGCTCTCATGTGCCCTGATGTGCTCTCATGTGCTCTGATGTGCCCCATGTACCCTCATGTGCCCTGATGTGCCATGTGCCCCATGTACCCTGATGTGCCCTGATGTGCCATGTGCCCCATGTACCCTGATGTGCCATGTGCCCCATGTACCCTGATGTGCCTCATGTACCCTGATGTGCTGGGCTCTGTACATCAGGGTACCCTGTGCCCTGTACCCTGATGTGCCATGTGCCCTGTACTGATGGGCTGTGCCTGATGTGCCCTGGTGTGCTTTCATGTGCCCCGATTGTGCCCTGATATGCCCCATGTGCCCTGATTGTGGCCCATGTACCCTGATGTGTGCCATGTACCCTGATTTGCTGGGTTTTGTACCCTGATGTGCTGTTTCATGTGCCCTGTACCCTGATGTGCCATGTGCCTTGTCCTATGTCCTGTACCCTGATGTGCCATGTGCCTTGTCCTATGTCCTGTCCTGTTGTGCCGTGCCCTGTACCCTGATGTGGCCTGTTGTGCTGTACCCCTATGTGCTGTGCTCTGATGTGCCCTGTACCCTGTTGTGCTCTCATGTGCTGGGCTCTGTACCCTGATGTGCTGTGCCCTGTACCCTGATGTGCTGTGCCCTGTGCCCTGATGTGCTGGGTTCTGTGCCTTGATGTGCTGTACCCTGATGTGCTGTGCCCTGATGTGCTGTGCCCTGATGTGCTGTGCCCTGATGTGCTGTGCCCTGATTTGCTGGGCTCTGAGCCTTGATGTGCTGTGCCATGATGGTGAGTGGTCAGTGTGTAGTGTAGTGGTCTGTCAGCAGTGTAGTGGTCTGTCGGCAGTGTAGTGGTCTTTCGGCAGTGTGCAGTGCAGTGGTCCGTGTGCAGTGGTCCGTGTGTAGTGGTTTATTCTGTCTCTCAAGAAGCGTTCATTGTGTGAATTTCTATTGTTTAGCAGGTGAGAAGAGCTTATCTCTGAATCACCTCATCTGGGCAAATGACCAATAATTAACTCACGTGGATTCTATCGGAAGCAGACGTCTGTCTCTTAAAAGAGGTCTATTGAAGGGGTGGCTCGTTATTGTATGTTGATGTGGGAGGAGGATGTCATTGTCTACCTGATTACATCAAGTATCCCTATTGCTGTATAAGTATAGGTAACCTGCGTCTCAATAAAGCTATTCTTTACCTGGACACCCTTCATGAAGTCTTGGCTCATGCTTGGGGGGAGGGGGGGGATACTCTAACCATTCGGAAGAATCATCTTGGAAACTGCATTCACCTCCACTATCCCTCTACCTTCTATGGTAGCGATAATCCCTGATGCTTGGCGATTGGGAGATGGAAAGAAGGCTGCAGTACCATACCCACTGCAGGTCTTAACACCTTGGTTTGGACGTATTAATACATTGAAAATGGACACACTTCCTAAATTACTCTATTTGTTCCAAACCGTACCCATCTCTGTCCCTAAACAATTTTTCTCTTCCCTACGCTCCATGTCCATACATTTTATTTGACACCAAGGCATGTCCCGCATCCGTCACACCTTACTCCCATACCCCAAGACTCAGGGGGGGGGGGGTGGGACTACCCGACTTTGAATTATATCATAGGGCTGCATTATTATCCAGGGTGCTAGAATGGTTCCCTCGCCCCTTCCCTAAATCGTCCACCATGGTGGAACAGGATCTGCCTGTTTATGATCTCCGGGCCTTGCTTTGGGGTTATAGGAATCAATTATAGTTACTTTCTGATGCTTTTCCACTGACAACAGCTGCCCTACAGTTGTGGTACAAGAAGGGATAGCTTTTCTTATTGTCCACTGACCCATCACCACTCACATCCCTTTTCGACCACCCTGCGTTACCTCAGGGACTGGGTTCACACACAGTGGGACCACACTGCCGTCATGCCTGGCCCATAGCGAGCTCATTTGTTTCCGGCTCTCATGTAATGCTTAGGGACCAAGGAAATTGGCTCATGGCCCTACGCATATCCTCCTTTTGCTCTGACCTTTCCTCGTCCCAGATTCACAGACCCCTAACGGGTTTTGAACAGCTGTGCTCTCTCTCAGAAACACCAAAACATTTGCTCTCCTCTATGTACACACTGCAGCACACATTGATACATGATCAACCCCCCTCTTACACAAGGAAGTGATCCACGGATCTGGGAAAGGAACTCCATATAGCGCAGGGATATGCAATTAGCGGACCTCCAGATGTTGCAGAACTACAATTCCCATGAGGCATAGCAAGACTTTGACAGCCACAAGCCTGACACCCAGAGGCAGAGGCATGATGGGAGGTCCGCTAATTGCATTGTCCTGATATAGCGGATTGGCAGAAATCATACTACTTCACTCACAAGTCCTCTGTCTCCTCCCAGGAGAAAAACTTTAAGCTCCTCTCTCAATGGTACAGGGATCCTCACTCTTTACATAAAATATTTCCATCTGTGCCCCCTGTGTGTTGGAGATGCGGCTCGATAAATGGTAGCTACCTCCATATTTGGTGGAAGTGTCCGGCCGTTCAGCCCCTTTGGTCACAGGTTTTTGCCATATACAGCAAGCTTAATGATCGACACCTTCACCGGAAATAGCTTTACTGTCCATGTTACCTGGCTCCTTAGCTTCCCAGATGGATACCTTGCTGCGTTTCTTTCTGTCGGCCGCAAGGCAGTTTATCCTCCAATTTTGAAAAACTACTACTACCCCTCCCTTTTCCTTGTGGGTCTCTGTAGTCAATGACATCATGCGCATGGAGGAAATGTTGGCCTTAGATACTGACACTTATGATAAATTTAAGACCTTGTGGCTCTTGTGGATCTATTCTACCTCTGACTCCTTAACGGCATTACTAACACCTCAAGATCAGCCCTGATGCTCAATCTGCGTATACTCTGCACAGATGTCATGTCATGGCCCACTCGGTTCTTCCTTCTCTCCCCCCCACCTGTCTTTTCCTCCCTCTCTTCTCCTTTCCTCTCTCTTTTTTTCTTTTTTTTTTCCCTTTCTCTCTCCTTACTTTTTCTCCTTTTCTTTTTCCCATTGATCAGATGTTGTCCTACTGATTTATATCTCATCAGCCCTCCTTGTTTTTCCATATAACACATTGTTAGCCACCTGACATGGAAGGCAAATTTGTTGGACTCGTGATGGGCTTACATTGTACGGTGATGAAGAAAAGAGGGAAGGACGGCCGCACTCCAAGGATTTTCAAACGAAAAAAATTGTCTTTATTGTAAATCCAAAAACATGTACAGTCACAGCAATCACAGAAAACAGGACAGCCGACGCATTTCGCACTCGATCAGTGCTTAGTCATGGCTTATTAGGGAGGAGAAGCAGGCCGAACTTACATTGCACAGGAGGGACAAACCAGACTGCTAATGTATCACAAGCGAGCCATCAACCATGTAAGGTCACATATTGCGCTCCCAGGACGCCGGCCCATGGCTCCACAATTATTCTAGGCCATCATTAAAGGGGTTGTAAAGGTTCGTCTTTTATTTTCTAAATTGGTTCCTTTAAGCTAGTGCATTGTTGGTTAATTTACCTTTTTCTTCTAAATGTTGTTTTTTTTTGTTTGAATTTCTCACTTCCTGTTTCTCCTTAGTAAGCTTTCCACCATCATCTGAGCGGTGGAAAGTCATTTAGAACAGCTTACTGAGGAGGAACAGGAAGTGAGAAATTCAGACAAAGAAAACAAAGAAAAAAAACATTTAGAAGGGAAATTGAAAGAAAAGGTAAGTGAACCAACAATGCACTAGCTTAAAGTAACCTATTTAGAAAATATAAAACAAACCTTTACAACCCCTTTAACTATTAATTCCAAACTGATAACCTGTGAAGGCTTTTAAATGTCATGGACAATTAGATAAGATTTGATAAACAGTTGTGCAAACATCATGCAACATAAAGAATTGCAACTGCCACCATTTTATTCTACAGGTCCTCAGCTATTAAAAAAAAAAAATATGCCTGTTTGGTGGTTTTAAGTAATTTCCTAGCAAAAAATTGTTTTTTTTTTTAGAAAATATGTATATGTGTTTCTATGAACAAATATATGTATCTATAGCTATATATTTATGTACTGTATATCACATTGTTTTTGTGGTATATCCCTTATGAACATTTTTTGTGGAAAGATTCCTTCTAAAGACAATAGACAGGGGTAGGCAACCTTTTGAACACAGTGTGCCGAAAAAATTATAACAAAAAAAATACCAACTTCACACTCTCAATCACGAAAAAGATTTTTTTAAAGTAAATGCTATAAACTAGGGGTTAGAGATTAACATTTGCACTCTTACACCTCATATCAGCCCCAATTCCTGCAACTCCACACCTCAGATGAGCCCCAATTCATGCACCTTCACACCTCAGATCACTATCCCCCCTGCAAATTTGCTCCACCACTGAAACCCCCTATACATCTGCCCCACGACTGTACAAAACTGCTCATCTGCCCCACCAATGTACCCCCTTTCTCATTTGCCCCACCACTGTACTACCCTGCACATCTACCCCACCTTTTTACCCCCCGCTCATCTGTCCCACCACTGTAACCGCCTGTACATCTGCCCCACCACTGTACCACCCTGCTCTTCTGTCCCACCAATGTTCCCCCTTTCTCATCTGCTCCACCACTGTACCTCCATGAACATCTGCTCCACCACTGAATCATCTTATCCTCTGTCCTAACACTGAACTTATCTTCTCATCTGCCTCACCACTGTAACCCCCTTTCTTAACTGTCCAACGACTGTTCCTCCTGCACATCTGTCCCACATCTATGCCCCCTGCTCTTCTGGCCCACTACTGTAACCCCCTGCTCATCTGTCCCACCAATGTACCTACTTTTTCCTCTGCACCAACACTGAACCACCCCTGCTCATATTTCCCACCACTGTAACCCCCTTCTCATCTGGCCCAACACAGAACCCCCCTACCCATCTGCCCCATCACTGTACCCCCCTGATTTTCTGTCCCACTGCTGAACCCCTTCTCATCCCTCCCACCACTGTACTTCCTGCAAATCTGCCCCACCACTGTACCCCCCTGCTCATCTGCCCCATCAATGTACCCCTTTTCTCATCTGCCTCACCACTGGACCTCTCTGCAGATCTGCTCCACCGCCGTATTGCCACGCATTGTCTCACTATTGAATCACCTTCTCATCTGTCCTAACACTGAACCCATCTTGTCAAATGCCACACCACTGTAACCCGCTTTCTCTGCCCACCAATGTACCTCCTGCACATGTGTCTCACCTCTGTACCCCTCTGCTCTTTTGCCCCACCTCTGTTCCCTCTGCTCTTCTACCCCACCACTGTCCCCTCTGCTCTCCTGCCCTACCACTGTTTCCCCTGCTCTCCTGCCCCACTTCCTGTAATGTTTTCCATCTTTTAAAATGTGTGGAGGCACAGTGCCTCTCCCTCATTGCAGATGCAGTGTGGGGAACTCTGAAATGAAATTGGAATGCATTTGTGTCTCACTGACACTTCCCTGTGCTGCTCTGCTGATGAGGCTTGAGGCTTGGCATGCTGCTTGCGGCACCAGTGCCAGGGGTTGCCTACCCCTGCAATAGAATAATAAAAGCTAGAAATATAGAAACTTTTGAAGAACAAACTAAGTTAGTACTAACTGCTACACAGGTGCTTGTCTGAGTTGCCTTTCCTGCAGAATGGGAGACCAACGCCTGCAGTTTCCGTAGTTGTTCAAGGAGGGACCTAGGCAGTTAGAGAAATTAGAGATTATAAATGTGTTTAAAATTCATATCATATACTAGGTTTTTTCTTTGCTACACTATAAAATGCAAATTTTCTTGAAGTGTTCTTCTCTTTTTTTTTAAAAGGAAATCTCAGTTTTGGGCATTTTTTTTAAAATTCAAAACACATTGGGCCAGATTCATGAAAGGTTACGCTGGCGGATCGAGTGATCCGCCAGCGTAACAGTGGCTTTGAGCCGGCGTTTCTGTTTTCTGTAACCAGAAAACAAGAAACGCCGGGTTGAAGTTCCGATGCGATGAGCGTAACTGAGTTTCGCCATCGCATCGTTACTTCAACTTAAAAATGGCGCCGGGGGCGTTCCCGCCGATTTACGCTCAAAAAATATGTTAATGAGCGGAAATCGGCAATTCACGATCGAAATCCGGCGCGACGCAGTGACGTTACGATGTTTCCGGACGGGATACGCGGCGCATAGATATACCTACATGGGGTTGGAGTATCCTATGTTAGGTATAGGCGTCGTCATCGCGTCGGGAAAAAAAAAAAACGTCGCTTGCGTAAAACGGTCATGAATGGGAATGTGACGTCATTGACGTTCATTCACAGATTTTGGAGCATGCGCACGGGGATGTTTTGACACTCGACGCATGCGCAGTACGTCGGCGGCGGGATCGCGCGTAGTTAGCATACTACACGCCCCGTACCCGCGACATTTGAATTCCGCCGGCTCATTTGCGATGCGCTGCCGCAACTTTAGGAGCAAGTGCTTCGTGAATGACAGCACTTGCTCCTAAAAATTCGGCAGCGCAACGCAAATCAGAAGCGTTACTCCAGAGCAAAGATGCTCTGGAATACGTGAATCTGGCCCATTTACTGTGCTGTACTCCCTCCGACACCTTGAGTACTGACCTACCAGGAACCATGGGACCCACATGATTGTAATCACTTGTTTAGAATAGAACTTTGGTAATTTGAACAGACTTAGGCTCAATTTCCACTAGTGTGACTTGTCATGCAACTTGGGACTGCAAAGTCGCATGACAGGTCGTACCCTATGATTTCCAATGAGTACCATTCATATCTGTGCGACTTCAAATTGCAGCAACTTCAAAGTAGTCCCTGCACTACTTTGGTCCCACTTTGATGAGATTTAATACAACTAGACCTCAAGAATAAACATAGAATAAGGCATTGTTTCAAGTCACATCAAAATCACGGAAAAATTGTGAAATTTTCAGTTCAAAATAGTGGAAATCTAGCCTTATGCTTTGTATTGTCAGCAATAAACATTCAGAAGAACTGACCATTTCTATACATTTTAAGCTTTAATAAGCGATTACTGTGTTAATTTTTATAGTATTATTTAAACTGAACACAATGCAGTTATAAAATGCACAGGTTAATGCAGCTCTGAAACAATTTCTTCATTGTTCTGCTTTGTGTTATTGAACTGTTGTATAAACATTAGTCAGACAGCTTAACAATAATTCAGAAGTCAAGAAACGTGAGACATCAGATCTGTATGTATTATTTTTTCTGAATAACTTTGCAAAACTACAACATAAGCATAAACAAAACATATGTGTCAGTACATTTAACATTACACAGCAGCCTCAGTCCATCAGTAAGAGAACTTACAGACAATTCCATCACTAGTCCAGGAATGTATTAAGAGCTTCTCTGTATGAGTCTGCCTGGATCCAGGAGCAGGCATGAAATGGAGGAAATACAGTTCCAGGTTAAAGGTTACTGCTTCTCTGAGGAAAATACAACTCCCTGTAAGCAAAATAATAACTCACTCTGACCACTAGATGGCAGCAACTTCAAACTAACATTGCACATATTTGCTATGAAAAATATGGGCAGGACACTCCCTGTCTGGCATAATTTATTATGTCACTACACTACCTAAATAACTACTACTATGCAGAAAAAACATATAATCAGGAAAATTCTAAGTCTAATATCAAAACTATAATGTCAGTTATAGGTCTGAGATAAATTTTGGCGGTCTAATTTTTTTACAATCTTGACCTCCACCTTTCTAACTTTGCCATCCCTGCTTGGTAGAGCATTGACAAGTCCTACGGGCCACTGGTTACTGCCCTCTTGGCTGTCCTTCAACAGAACAACATCATCCACTTTTACATTTGGGCTATCCTCACTCCATTTCCTACGGCGTTGCAGATTTGACAGATACTCTCTCTTCCATCTTTTCTAAAAAGTGTCTGCCAAGCATTGTACTTGCTTCTATTGTTTTGCATGAACGTGTGTTGTACTTATGGTTCAAGATGGAGCAGACAAAGTGTTCACCTTTTGTTTTGAGTCAACAACATTGCTGGGGTAAGGACCATAGTTGTATCTGGGTCTGAGGACACAGGAGCTATAAGCCTGGCATTCATAGTAGCTGCAACATCTGCCATAAAGGTGCTTAAAGTCTCATGGGTCAAGGTGGCAGGTTTGGCTTGTAGCAACATAGCGTCCAAGATTCGCCTGGCAATACCTATAAGTCTCTCCCAGACACCACCCATGTGTGAAGAGTGTGGAGGATTAAAGACCCATGTACATCCTCTGTCTTGGAGAAAGTCTTTGTGATTCACTGTCACAAATGTTAAGCTCTTTGCAGGCTCCCACAAAGTTTATTCCTCTGTCAGAACGGAGCAGTTTTGCTGGGACACAAATTGAAAAGCATCTCCTCAAGGCATTAATAAAGCTTGATGTTGAACATGGCTTCAAGTAGCTCTATGTGTACAGCTCTGGTGGACAAACAAGTGAAAAGGACTGCCCATCGTTTACTGTCCGCGCTGCCTCCTCTAGTGCGACGGGTTAAAACAGACCACGGACCAAATACATCTAAGCCCACATTGGTGAAAGGTGGTTGAGCAATTACTCTGTCCTCTGGTAGCTCTGCAATCTTTTGAGTTTGTAATCTTCCTCGCAGTTTGCGGCAGATGTGTATAACAGCTGATACCAAGCGTTTGCCACTCAGAATCCAGAAACCTGCGGATCTAATTGCACCTTCTGTGATGTGTTGCCCTTGGTGAACTACTTATTCATGATAGTACCTAACAAGCAGTGTCGCAATGTAGTGATTAGGGATGAGCCGAACACCCCCGGGTTCGGTTTGCACCAGAACGTTCGAACAGACCGCGGGTTCGCACAAATATTTCGAACCCCATTGAAGTCTATGGGACCTGAACGTTCCCATAGACTTCAATCGTTGCACTTCGATCGTTTTAAAGACCAAAATTCAATTAAATGTTGGAAAACGTCGTTCAGAACCCGGGTCTTGCCCCAGGGAACATGTATCAATGGAAATATATTTTTTTTAAACAGCCGTTTTTTCCGGAGCAGCCATTTTAATGATGCTTAAAGTGAAAAAAAAATAAAAATCCTATAAATATCACACCTGCTGGGTGTCTATAGTAGTGGCACGTGTTTAGAAATGTCCCTGCACAACATATTTTAGCGGTGGTGGGGGGCCATTATTGTTTTGTGAAAGAAATTTTTTAGAAAAAAGGGCACCCCTCAAACATACTGTAATTGGAGCGCAACAAGGAGCCACGTGCAAAGTATTGCATCAAAAATTGTTATTAGGCGCCCCTGTTAAAAAAGGGCAGTATAATTGTGCCTTGGGCACAACACAACACTGCAACCCCTCCCAATAACTCCAATTGGAGCGCAACAAGGAGCCACGTGCAAAGTATTGCATCAAAAATTGTTATTAGGCGCCCCTGTTAAACAGGGGCAGAAAAATTGGGCCTTGGGCACAACACAACACTGCAACCCCTCACAATAACTCCAATTGGAGCGCAACAAGGAGCCACGTGCAAAGTATTGCATCAAAAATAGTTTGCGCTCAGGTGGTATATAACAGCACACATACAGTGACACTAACTGCGCTCAGGTGGTATATAAATCACACGTACAGTGACACTAACTGCGCTCAGGTGGTATATAAAAGCACACGTACAGTGACACTAACTGTGCTCAGGTGGTATGTAACAGCACACGTACAGTGACACCTACTGCGCTCAGGTGGTATGTAACAGCACACGCCTAGTGACACTAACTGCGCTCAGGTGGTATATAACAGCACAGGTGCGGTGACACTAACTGCTCTCAGGTGGTATGTAACAGCACATGTACAGTGACATGACAGGCGGAGGACTGATGCTGGCGACCTTTATGTAACCCTATCCCCTACCCAGAACTACCAAAGATAATGCGGACTATGTTGTGGAGAAAATTGGCCTTCCGGCCAACTTTATTTAACAAATAAAATTTAATATAAAATTTAATATAAATAACATTATAAATAACTTTTTAAATAACCATATAAAACTATAACACTTGGTGGTCAAAAGACCACACCTCAAACCTGGACACTGGGACAAAATTCTTCCCTAGGCCTCAGTCGCGCAGCACCGACTCGGAGGCAGTATGACGGTCCACAGTGACCTACGAACTTTAACCCCTTCCTGGTTAACCTGCGTCAACCGGAAGGTACGTAATACTCCCATACCACGTATGGGTACAACCCTTACTCCTGTACTAGTCTTTCCGAGCCCGAAAAGAACCGCCCGCCAGGGGACCTAACCCCAGGGAGGGTGGGTGGGCAGCTTCTTCCTAGTGTAATGGAGGAGTGACGAATCGTCACTTCCTCCAAACTAAGCCAGCACCCGCCCCCCGCCCAGGACCTGCCATGCCCTCCCCTTACAGGTAACCGGCCAATAGCTGGGCCAGTCCCGCCCTGTCATGCCGCCCCTCCCCTATGCCGTGCTCTGTCCAGGGCTCTCTTGACAGGCGGAGGACTGATCCTGGCGACCTTTATGTAAACCTATCCCCTACCCAGAACCCACTTAACCCCACAACTACCAAAGATAACGCGGACTATGTTGTGGAGAAAATTGGCCTTCCGGCCTACTTTATTTAACAAATAAAATTTTATATAAAATTTAATATAAATAACATTATAAATAACTTTTTAAATAACCATATAAAACTATAACACTTGGTGGTCAAAAGACCACACCTCAAACCTGGACACTGGGACAAAATTCTTCCCTAGGCCTCAGTCGCGCAGCACCGACTCGGAGGCAGTATGACGGTCCACAGTGACCTACGAACTTTAACCCCTTCCTGGTTAACCTGCGTCAACCGGAAGGTACGTAATACTCCCATACCACGTATGGGTACAACCTTTACTCCTGTACTAGTCTTTCCGAGCCCGAAAAGAACCGCCACAGCTCCCAAGAATAAAGCCTTATTCTTGAGAGCACCGCCACACCCTCAACGCCCTCTCTATGCCCTCCTGTAGTCCTAGGACCCATAAGGCGATGCCGACATCATTGAGATGAACCCCATCTCTGCGCAGATAACGCCATGTATCTACCTCTAGCTCCCTGTGGCGAACAACCAACCCACCGTTCCTAACAAAGAACCTCCCCACTTCTTTATTGACTTTCGCACGGGCCTTATTAACCTTTTCTACGGACCGTGCCCAACGCCAAGACGTACGACCCACCATGTCCGACCACACCAGGATAATGTTGGGAAATAAAGAGCGCAACCTGAGGAAGTCATATTTCACATCCCTAATCAATTGGTGCATTGATCGGGCCCCCATGTCGTTGCCCCCCGCGTGAATTACCAACACGTCTGGCGCTCTATCCAGGCGCGAAAACCGCAGGACTTCTGGCATGACCCTGCTCCAAACCATTCCCGGAACCCCAATCCATCTGACCTGGGCTTCGCTGGATGGTATGCCTAGTTGTCTCCCCTCGGGCCGAACATCAGCCTGTCTGGCCCCCCAAAACACGTATGAGTGGCCCAGGATCCATACTAAGCCACACGCACCACCTGAAAAACATCAACGTAGACACACATAAATGTCAAGAACCCGATTCACACTCAACTGATGTACATTGCTTTTTTTTTTTTTTTTCACCCCTACACCCTAACGTACATCCTGATGTCCCAATTACACATGTAATAAGTGTGGGCGAATATACAACCGAAATCTATTCGAGTCCCACCGCCCAATCCTCTTCACTAACTCAGCATTCAGACCAGCCCGGGTGGCCTCGGTGGCAGCCCCGATCCGGAACGAATGCAAGGCATACTCTCGTGAATCAAACCCCGCCCCCTTCAAGCACTGTCGGAAAACAGCGACAAATTGGAATCTAGATAACGCAGAGCCATCTTGGTGCATCAAAAATTACCCCGCCAGTCCAGGACGCATGGAACGAAATGCTTCCACCGCCCGCACAGGACACATTTTTGCTCCGGGAATGTCAAACAACTGGAGGCCCACTCCCTTACCCCTCTGGTCAGTTTTAGACCTACGCACCCAAACACCCAACTCCCCTTCCAAACATTCCACATCCTGAACCAGCAGACCCCCTTGCACCCCCCTGGAGGAACTCATCAGTTCTCCCACCCTTAGCGCCCCGAAAAAGGCCAATGCAAAAGCGGCCCTGAAAAGCGCGCACTCGTAGCCTGACGAGCACACGGAACGTAATTGCAGGAAAAGAGCCTGCAGCATCCCAAACGAGACCGGCCGCCTGTGATTCGCCGCCCTACGACCTTTTCTATACCCCTTAACTGCCTGCCGAACCCAAAATTCCTTCGTGTAGTCCACCATGCCGTGCCACTTAAAGAAAAACGTCAAGCCAGCCAACTGCCTATCAATCGCCGAAACTGAAACCCCCTGCTCCATTTTCACAGTAAGAAAACAAAGCACCACAATGCCTGCTTCCCGCCCCGTTGGGACGATCCCCAATCCCAGGGCCAAATCCTCCCATTCCTCCCGCTTGGAGTAGGCCCTCCAGGTAGCCTCGCTCACCGTCCGCTGGATCCACGAATGCTGCGCTGTCAAAACAATGTCCCACATCCAGTCGGGACAGGGGACCCCGTGTTGCTCCGCTGTTGGTGCCAACTCCCGGAACCTGTCCCGCTGAAAACGAGACAAAGCGTCAGCCAAAGTGTTCTCGACCCCCGGAAAGGTGTACAGCATACATGAACACATTCAAGTGCAAACAAGTGCACCAAATGCCGCAGCAAGCTCACAACCGGCGGAGACGCCGCTGACATGCGATTCACTACCTGTACTACCCCCAAGTTGTCGCAGTTGAAGCGCACCTTCAAATTTCTCAAAGATTCGCCCCAAAGCTCGATTGCCAAAACTATCGGGAATAGCTCAAGGAGTACCAGGTTCTTCAAGAACCCAGCCTCCCGCCACCTGTGGGGCCAAGCCTCCGCACTCCACTTACCCTGGCAAAATGCTCCATACCCTGTAGAACCCGCGGCGTCCGTAAACAGCTTCAAGTCAAAGTTGCTCACAGGCCCCGACATCCACAGTGCGTGGCCATTAAAGGCTCCCAGGAAGTCATGCCAGACCCTCAAATCAGCCCTATGCTCTTCCGTGAGACTCACAAAATGCTTGGGGTGTCGCACGCCCGCTGTCGCTCCCGACAACCGCCTGCAAAACACCCTGCCCATTGGGATGATCCTGCAGGCAAAGTTTAACTTACCCAAGAGGGACTGCAGCGCACACAGCTGGATCTTCCGGAGCCCGATGGCACCCCTAACCTCTTCCCTCAACGCTGCCAGCTTGTCCTCCGGAAGCCGGCACTCCATCCTCATTGAATCTAACACGATACCCAAGAACACAATGGATGTAGCTGGGCCTACTGTCTTGTCAGGAGCCAACGGAACACTGAAACGTTCCGCCACGTATTGCAGCGTGCCCAGCAGCACGGAGCATCTATTCGACCCCGGGAGGGCCTACGGATAGAAAATCATCCAGGTAGTGGATGATGGAACTGAGCCCTGATGCATCGCGGACGACCCACTCTAAGAACGAGCCAAACGTCTCAAACAACGCGCAAGAGAGGGAGCAACCCATGGGCAAACAACAATCCACATAGTATGCCCACGTCCCAAGTGCAGCCCAACAACCGAAAGCTGTCCGGGTGGACCGGCAACAACCGGAAACGGCGATTCAATGTCAGCCTTAGCCATGAGGGCGCCGTGGCCGCACCTGCGTACCCATGACACGGCCGCGTCGAAAGACGTGTATGAGACTGTACACTCCTCAGGTGCAATGGCGTCATTGACCGAGCCGCCCTTCGGGAACGACAAGTGGTGAATCAATCGGAATTTTCCCGGTTCCTTCTTGGGGACAACCCTCAGAGGGGAAACCACCAAGTCCCGAATCGGAGCCGTAAGAAACGGCCCAGCCATATGTCCCATACTCACCTCCTTGGCCAGCTTTTCCGCAACCACCGACGGATGTAACAAAGCGGACCTCAAATTTTTCGCTTCCGGGGGAACAACCGAAATAGAACAGGGGATTCTAAAGCCGTTAGCAAAGCCCTCCTCTAACAACTTAGCCGCCTGCCTGTCCGGATACCTATTGAGGAAGGGGAGCATCCTTTCCACTCGGACCGGAGTCGCTCCCCTTACCCGCAGCCTCTCCAAAGCGGGTCCTGTTTCGCTTGAAGCACTTGGACAGGGCGTGGTTGCCACCACATCCCGAGCAAGTATGCTTGAAGCGGCATGACGTGCCGTACTTGCACGTGCCCTCATTGAATTGCCAGCAATAGCCCCAACGCTTGTACCTCCGATCCCCCCCTAAAAAAACTGCTGCGGAGCCCGCGCCGCCGTCATCAACGTCATCCACAGGCTGATGTCCTTCTGGTTCCAGCGAAGGGTTGGCCTAAATGCCATCCGTTGACGGAATTGTTCATCATACTCCAACCACGCGGTCCCTCCATACGTTTGGTAAGCCGACCTAATCGCCTCCAAATAAATAAATAAACCTGAAAAGTGTTCTGGAGCTTTCTCCCCCACTACGCAGGCCAGAATTGCAAACGCCTGCAACCAATTGGTGAACGTGCGGGGGATAATGCGGTACCGCCGCCTCTCCTCGTCTTCCTTCTTATTCAATTCCGGCTTGCCCTTAGTAAACTTACATTTTTCCAGAGGGAGCAGCGTGAAAATGTCCACGTACTCCCCTTTCCAGATCTTTTCCCTAACCTCCGCTTTCAAATGAGTCCCGAGGGTAGCCTCAAAGCAGATATACAGTTCACTTTGGGCAGCATCAGCCAGCTACTATCGTAGTCGATACCCCAGCCGTCACTACCGGCGCCACACTTGAGGGGCCCTGCACCACCGTAGTCCCCAAAGACCCTCCAGCCGCTTGCTCGGACCCCCCCCTCCGCGGGGACCATGCCACCACCAGGGAGGACGTACCGCCAGCGCCTGGGGCGAACCTCCTGACCAGATCCCGCAACCCAGCCCACAAATCCTGCGACCCATCAACCTCCGATACCCCCCCCATGGCTGTACCCCCCCCAAACACTTAAGCCCTATCGCTCCTGGGTGCCCCATCCGCACTACCCTGTACCAATAAATCTTCTAACAAACCCCAAACTGAGGATGTATGATTGGACTTACCGGGCTGCCTTGGACTGGGTCCACGTGCCGCCGAGATGGAAGCCACCTCTGGCTGATGTCCCGGATCGTCACCACTCTCCGATCCAGACAGTTCTCCTTCCGATCGTCCTGCACTCGCTGCCGGGGAAACATCCCTAGGTTGCACCCCAGTTTGGTGTGAACTGGTTGCCGAAGGCCTGTGTTGCGCTGCACTCCGACCCCTCTGTGCCGAAACACCAGACCCGCTGGCGACATCCCCCGACGGACTCCGGGCCCTCCCCCTGGCCTGGGTACCTGCTGTGCGACCACTTCCATCATGCCTCGTCGCCCCCCCACTCCGTACCGAACTCCCATCTGACGCTGCCGAACCCCTGGCCGTCCTGGCTGATTGGCCCCCGGTCCACTGGCTGGACCCATCTCGCAGCCCAGGCCGCGCTGTTGGTGCACCTCCGTCGGGCGGGAGGAGAGGGACCCAGTGACCCAGTGAACCCCCCCCACCGCAGCACTCCTGCCACGACGCGGATTCCTCCCGACCCCCCCCGTAGGCCCGGGCTGTGGGCTCTGTGGCGAAGGAGCCTGAGGGCCCCTGGTGGGTCTCCCACGTGGCTGTACTGCTCCCGGGGGTGGATCAGGGCTGTACCGCTCCAGAGGCCTGGACCGCAGAGCGCGTGGCCGATTTACCCCCCCGCGGGTGCCGCGACCGGGGCGTCTAGCTGCGCTCAGGTGGTATAATAAAAAAGCACACGTAAAGTGACACTAACTGCCCTCAGGTGGTATGTAACAGCACACGTACAGTGACACTAACTGCGCTCAGGTGGTATATAAAAGCACACGGACAGTGACACTAACTGCGCTCAGGTGGTATGTAACAGCACACGTACAGTGACACTAACTGTGCTCAGGTGGTATATAAAAGCACACGTACAGTGACACTAACTGCGCTCAGGTGGTATATAACAACACAGGTGCGGTGACACTAACTGCGCTCAGGTGGTATGCAACAGCACACGTCCAGTGACACTAACTGCGCTCAGGTGGTATATAACAGCACAGGTGCGGTGACACTAACTGCGCTCAGGTGGTATGTAACAGCACACGTACAGTGACACTAACTGCGCTGAGGTGGTATATAAAAGCACACGTACAGTGACACTAACTGCGCTAAGGTGGTATATAAAAGCACACGTACAGTGACACTAACTGCGCTCAGGTGGTATGTAACAGCACACGTACAGTGACACTAACTGCGCTCAGGTGGTATGTAACAGCACACGTACAGTGACACTAACTGCGCTCAGGTGGTATATAAAAGCACACGTACAGTGACACTAACTGCGCTCAGGTGGTATATAACAACACAGGTGCAGTGACACTAACTGTAACAGCACACGTGCGGTGTCACCAAATGCGCTAAGGTGGTATGTAACAGCACACGTCCAGTGACACTAACTGTGCTCAGGTGGTATATAACAGCACAGGTGCGGTGACACTAACTGCGCTCAGGTGGTATGTAACAGCACACGTACAGTGACACTAACTGCGCTCAGGTGGTATGTAACAGCACACGTCCAGTGACACTAACTGCGCTCAGGTAGTATATAACAGCACAGGTGCGGTGACACTAACTGCGCTCAGGTGGTATGTAACAGCACATGTACAGTGACACTAACTGCGCTGAGGTGGTATATAAAAGCACACGTACAGTGACACTAACTGCGCTCAGGTGGTATATAAAAGCACACGTACAGTGACACTAACTGCGCTCAGGTGGTATGTAACAGCACACGTACAGTGACACTAACTGCGCTCAGGTGGTATATAAAAGCACACGTACAGTGACACTAACTGCGCTCAGGTGGTATGTAACAGCACACGTACAGTGACACTAACTGCGCTCAGGTGGTATATAAAAGCACACGTACAGTGACACTAACTGCGCTCAGGTGGTATATAACAACACAGGTGCAGTGACACTAACTGTAACAGCACACCAAATGCGCTAAGGTGGTATGTAACAGCACACGTGCGGTAACACCAAATGCGCTAAGGTGGTATGTAACAGCACACGTGCGGTGACACCAAATGTGCTAAGGTGGTATGTAACAGCAAACGTGCGGTGACACCAAATGCGCTAAGGTGGTATGTAACAGCACACGTGCAGTGACCTCAAATGCGCTCAGGTGGTATGTAACAGCACACGTGCGGTGACACCCAATGCGCTAAGGTGGTATGTAACAGCACACGTGCGGTGACTCCAAATGCGCTCAGGTGATATGTAACAGCACGCGTGCGGTGACACCAAATGCGCTAAGGTGGTATTAAACAGTAGTGTTGAGCGGAATACGCCATATTCGATTTCGCGATATTTCACAAATATATAGAAGAATATTCGTGAAATATTCGTTAATATCGAATATTCGTGATATTTTATCAAAAAAAAAAATGTTTGCAAAATTTCGCTAATGCGAATGCGAAATTTCGCTAATGCGAATGTGAAATTGATTGCGAAATTCGCGTCAACACGCGAAAACACGCTAAAACGGAGATCATTTCCTGGATTACTAAACTAATATGCACTAAACACTAACTCTACTTACACAAACTTATATGACTAAACTAAAGCTATTTTTTTTTTTTTTTTTTTATACACAAAACACAGAAGGGCAGAGAAAGTATTTGCGAATATTCGTAATACGAATATTCGCATTGCGAATATTCGGCAACATAAAAGGATTGCCTCAGCTACTCGGCCCAGGGTCTCTAATCATACCAGCAATGCTTTTAGACGTCGATGGAGATCACTAGGATGTGATCTGTTTTAAAAATAAATTTGAAAAAATATGAATATTATCGAATATTCACCGCGATATTCGATTTATTCGCGAATACTCGAATATGCAATATTCGTTACGAATATTCGCAATGCGAATATTCGTGAGCAACACTATTAAACAGCACACTCACAGTCAGAGCGACTGCGTTTATGTGCAATTCAATAGCCCACTTGCATTAACAGCAACTGCCTTTCTGTGCAAATAAATAGCACACGTGCAGTAACAGTTAATGCGTCTATGTGCAATGAACTAACACGTGTACACTAACACGTTAGAGCATCAAGCACAATCTCCTGCCTGACAGATACTAATAGCAGAACTAGCTAAGCTATACAGTTTATAAATATATTGACAACTCCTAGGGATGTCAATATATTCTCTACAAACTGTACATTTAACTATATTAACTAGTAGCCTCCCTGATCTATCTATCTATCTATCTATCTATCTGAAAAGACACTGTGGCCCAGATTCACAGAGCGATTACGCCTGCGCAACAGGAGATGCGCGTGCGTAAGTCTAAATGTGCGCGTGCGTTTTGATGCACGGCATCCCCAAAACGAGATACGCAAGAAATCTACTTTTTTTCGCCGTCATTTCGTTAGACAGGCGCATCTGTCCGCGCAAAACTGCGCTAGACAGACCATTGATTTGCTAGTCAAATATGCTAATGAGGGACTTACGGGGATCCACAAAAGAACGTTAGGGCAGCGCAGGCTAGGCAGTGTGCGCAACAGCAAAATGTCCTGTCTAAAATTAGACCATATAAAAGCTGGTCTAAAAAGAGAAAAAAAGTCTACATTTTAGATAAAGCAACACTGTTAGTGAGGAGCTTAGCAGTCACACGTGTTGCACAACAATCTGTATGCCAACATGCCAGGGGCATCGTCGCGCATAGCTATACTACTGACTTTAGATGAACAAAGAAGGATGAGGGCACTGAGGAGGGCACTAGGGAGGGCACGGGAGATGTTTTTTTTTATTTTTTTTATTTGCTTATATAAACTTTACAATTTAATCTAATCTAATACAATATTCTTATCTGATAGAAGCCCCTCACTCTTCACTTAAAATATCACACATGCATAGACATCTTTGGCATGAGTGATTCTGAGGTGTCTCGCATCTTCAGATTCACCCCTCATGCCATCATGGAATTACCCACAACCTTGCAGGAGGACATCAGCAGCCCAACACATGGCACTACCCATGACACCCATGACAGCTACATATACAATCATAGCCCCATCCCCACAGATTTCGAACAGAACATGTATGGGGACAGCTGGCTGGTTGGTGAGTGACATGGGTGGCAGGCATGACTGTCCCCCCCCATGATGCACACATCACAAGGGGCACATGCACTACTAACATCCTCCTGTCTTTTCCCTTCAAGGTGACTCTGCATATGCACTGGGACCCCATCTCATGACCCCATCTCATGCCAGCTCACATATGCATCTTTGCACGTTAAACACACACATTAATCATGGCACAATGAGAATGCATGCATGCACACCACTGTGGTCCCTAGCACAGACACATCACATCCTCATCACATTGGATTGGCACAAGCCCACCATGCAGGACTTGTGAGTAGCAACGCCATGCCACGGCTCCAATTATGTCACTGTACATTCATACACCATTCACACAGACCTGGGTTTCACTTCTCCACCACAAATGAGGGTGACACCCCTTTTCCCGCAGGAATATCACCCCCACATTCCAAAATCATACACAAACAGAACCAAAAAAATAAAATAAATGACGAGCAAAAATAAAAAATGCCCAGCAAAAATATAATTTAAACAAAATAACAACAAAGAAAACACATAAAAGACAAAAATCACTCTGCAAAACAGTCCCCAAATATCTCAAAGACACGTCACAAACAAACGCTAATAAACAAAAGCACCTTGCTGTATAGGGAGGGATACAAAGGGATGTACTTTTGCAAAGGAAGTGCATTTGTGTCTGTCTATTTATGCTGTCTGCGTAGTTCACTAAGTTGCCCTAGTCCACTTCCAATTTCACTGATTGTGCCGTTCCCGAGTTGTGAGCATGCGCACAGAGGTGCTGACCATGGTCTGCTTCAAGCGCAAATGCGTGAGCCGGCCGGCCCTTCATTTGCATGGGGTCATGGCTCATTTCAATATAACACGCCCACGTCCTTCCCAATTTGTAATACTCCGCCTTACGCCTCTGAAATAACGTTACGCATGCGCAATTTTCTGCGCAAAAGCTACGAGAATAGGGTGATTACGCGGCTACATTGCGCAAGTCTAACGTAAAGGCGGTGTGATACGCCGGTCCAATAATGCGCAGATGGCCCTGTGTCTCTATCTATCTATCTCTCTCTCTCTCTGTCTGTCTGTCTCACTTCTCTAAGCAAGCCGCAACACACTACACGAGGCCGCCCGGGAGGCGGCCTTTTATAGTGTGGGGCGTGTGCTAAAGCCCTAAGCCCTAATTGGCCAAAGCACCCAGGCTTTGGCCAATTAGGTCTCTTCGTTTTTTAGGTGCTGTGATTGGCCAAGCATGCAAGATCATGGTGCATGCTTGGCCAATCATCAGCGCGCAACGCCGCAGTGAATTATGGGTCATTCGAATTTGGCGCGAACGACCCGATTTGTTAGTTTTCGACGAACAATCGAACGGCCAATGTTCGAAGCTCATCCCTAGTGGTGATCATAAGGTATGACAGGCTGTTCTCTTCCTCTGAAAGTTCAGCAAGAGACAAACGTCCACCTACTCTCAACAACCCATTCTTGTCTAAAAAGGGGCTAAGCCTCCTAAGACGGCTTTGTTTTGGGAATGTCTTTTGTTTTTTGATGCAGCCAATTTCCTTCTGGAAATGTTTGTTTTGAACAGAAGAAATTATAACAGACTTTGCCTGAGCAAGTTCTACTTGATTGACCTGTTCATGGAAACCTTTCCACCTTCTGACCAGATCGCTATTGGTTTCTCTCCGGAAGATTTTTATTTATTTTTTTAAGGATATTTTTATTGAATTTTTTTGCACAAGGCAACAAAACAAAAAACGAAGACAATCAAAACATACTGTTCGCTCCCACATCAATCTAGACAAATAAGATCAATGCATCCCGTATGACCATTAAATTAGAAAGCGAAGTGTCACACATCAAAGTATATAAGTATAATTAACACCTCCTGTGGAACTGCATACAAATAGCATCATGATATAGGGGGCATCCCCACCAGTTCCGCCCCTCATGACTGTATAGGAGACAGGGTCAGGGGGCTAGCCAGCCACCTGCCCCAGATCTTATGGAATGTCTTATTCCTCTTTCGGATCTCAAAGGTGAGCTCATAAAGTGGGAGGGCATCATTAACCAGTTTCAACCACAGTCCTTTCGTCGGGGTCGCCGCTCCCCTCCATGTCAGCAAAATAGACTTCTTAGCATAGAAGTACAGGATACAAAGTAATTGTTTGACCTGGGAGGGAACAGCGAGATCACCAAAGACCCCCAGCAAGCAATTCTTGGGGTCGAGTATATTAGGAAGCCCCAAAGCAGAAGAGAGGAAGTAGCCTATACTCCTCCAGAAGTCCCGCACTAAGGGGCAACTCCAAAAGCAGTGAATAAAGTCAGCAGCGTGACCACATCCCCAAAAACACTCATCCAAGTCAGGAGTCACAAGCGGACTGTCCAGGGAACCAAATTGAGCTCTTACAGTGTGTCTAAGCTGATAGTTAAAGAACAAGTAAGTATGCGGTAAGTCAAAGTCTTCTCTCATCTGAGCAAAAGATTTAAAGCCCTGTGAGGTGTATATGTGGCACAAGTACTTGACCCCTCGAGATATCCACCTCTGTGGGTCAGGCAAAGAAGTAAATTCTGGAAGGGATGGCTTAAACCATAATGGATTATTTGGAGAAGTCAACCAAGAACCCGGGGCATGTTTGAGTGTCACAGTCTTAAATAAGGATAGAGAAGTACGCAGCATAGTCAGTCCTGGTCCAGGCCGAGTACATCCACGATAGAGAATGTTATTGAAACGTCTGGAATGATGCGACCATAGCCCCTTTAGTGGTGGTGCATGCATTGTTTGAATCAGGGTGTATCCAATCATGAATATTAACCAGTTGGGATGCTTGATCGTAAAGGTAAAAATCAGGAAAGGCTAATCCAGCTAGGTGTGACGGAAGACGAAGCGTCTCCAATGCTACTCTAGGGGCCTTACCATTCCAAAGGAATGCTATACAAATTGAATTGATGCTCTTGAAAAGAGTCTTTGGAATTTTACAGGGGGCGTTAGCCAGGACATACAATAGTTTGGGTAAATATATCATCTTTAGGACATTGGCACACCCCATCAGATCCAGGGGTAGGTCCTTTCATTGCTTAGTTTGAGTCTGCAACTGAAGCAATACAGGGCCCAGGTTGTTGGCAATATATAGGGATAACGGCAATTGAACCACCACACCTAAGTATCTAAAAGAAGTAGTTACCTGTAACCTAGAGTCTGAATGAATTTGTAAAGTAGGTGACTGATCTATGGGGTAAATGGTAGACTTCTCCCAATTCACTCGGAATCCGGAGAAGTCCCCAAAGACAGACACTGTCTCCAACAAGTTGGCAAGTGAGTTCTGGGCATCTGCTAAGTATACCAATGTATCATCAGCATAAAGCGAGATTCACTCCTCTATACCATTTACGGGCAATCCCCTAAGAAGCGTGGAATTGCGTATCCAAATGGCAAGGGGCTCAATAGCCAGGGAAAACAGAAGAGGTGACAGAGGGCAGTATTTACTTTTAAATAAAAAAGTTGTTTTTTTTCGTGTAAAGCCTACTTGGCCCCAGTAGGGGGCTATCAGTACTGGTAGTCGTTGGCCCCTTGGGGTAATTAGCAGGTGCCATACCCGTTAGTTACAAGGCCCGATCCTTAACTTAGTGATTTTTGATTTTTACATTTATTTGTATGTTTATTCTGGGTGTCATTTTCTGTCTCCCTACTTGTCTCTTGCATCAGTTGTGCACGTGTCTAGCGGCACTCCAGATGGCGCAGGAGAGAAACGGGAAGATTGAATGGTGTGTAGTACAGCCAGTGCCAGGCAAGTGCGGTCCACTATTATATTATTCCTATTAGGTTTTGTTAAACATTCTGTTTATGATCGAATATGTGAAGTTTTTGGTCCCCTATTTTAAATATATCATTTATTTTTGGTTTTCATGGTTTTTCAGGTTTTTCCTAATACCCATTTGTTGGATCCAATTTTCTTTACTATTTCATCTACCCAATGACTCACAGACAGGCCTGGGTTGTATCCATCCAGAACGTCCACAGGAGGGGGTATTTATATAGTTGTAATATCATTAGCTATGCATATCTATATTGTTTTTGCAGTTCCTTTTATTTAGTAGTCCCTTTCCTCTGCTATGCGCAAGGAATCCTGTGGAGCGCAGCGTCTACTCTGTTGGAGCGCATGACGTCATTTGGGAGTCACAGTATTATGGTGTCTGTGTCCCGATAGTAAACACAGAGTGTGTTGGAACGAGGCGTGGAACGCAAACGTGACGCACCACGTGACCGAGCGTGCGTGTGACGTCATGATGCCCGGAGTTTTTGGACGAATAGCGCCAGAGCTTCTCCTCTCATTAGAGAGAGGGGAAACGAACAGGAGGAGGCATATCTTCATTTGATGTGCAGAGGATTGAAGTTACAGGCATTACTGTTGGCGGTATTAACCCGCCCCTGTACATCCGGGACATGGAGCGCAAAATAAGGATATTAGTTATAATTGGAATGCACGCTGCCACCTCTCGGAGGGGGAGTGACAAATCTAAACAGGTGGGTCTTTGAGGTATATAAGTGCAAGGAGAGATGGAGGCCAGGCTATATACCCCTGTGGAAGTCAATATAAGATGAAACCGGTCGGGTACGCTGGGTCTACTCCCAATCTCTTGCACACTATTGTCAGACTCCCATCCATCTATCCAAGGGTGGTGGAGTCATTGTGCTTGCAATATTTCTTTGGTGTGCCTTTTTTGGAATTCTTCTTATTCCCAATTTTGGAGTGTGATTCCCATTGCTGTGGAAATGTCTATTTTTTTTTACTTTTGTGATTTTATTAAATTTTTATATTTTTTTTACACTCTTTTTTGTTGCTGTGATCGGCAACATCACAGTTCACTTTTGCCTACTACCCTGCACTTCTGGTCGTGAGCACAATCTACAGCCATTGGACACCCTTTGAGCCTTGGATGACCTCCTTGATGACATCATACCCAGAGGTGTATTTAGGTTTTGTGCTGCCCTAGGCCTGACTAAACTTGCGCACCCCCTAATTTAAATATGACACATATTCATGGGAAGAGGACAGAGGGATGCTGTGGGTGAAGGACAGAGGGACGCCCTGGGAGAAGGACAGAGGGTTGCCGTGGGTGACGGACAAAGGGACGCCGTGGGAAGAGGAGAGAGGGATGCCGTGGGAAGAGGACAGAGGGACGCCCCCCACAAATTGGCACCCAAGGCCTGGGCCTTGTTGGCCTAGGCCAGAATACATCCCTGATCGTACCGAGGATAACCAAACAGGGCTATCAGCCTGTTCAAGCTCTTTAGACCCTCCACCGTACAGTGAGTCATGGGTCCACCGGATCTGGTAAGAGTACCTTGTTATAATCCACATTTCCATGTCACTGGATTGTGTTTCCTGAAGTGCACCAGTTTATTCTAACCTACTGGGAGATGAGATTTGATACATACTATGGATACATCTATGCGTTAGACAGAGTGCTTTAAAAGCAATTCTGTCTTTCACTGGCAACCAGTGAAGGGATCTCAACGAAGGTGAGATGGATTCCCAGGGTTTTTTCCCAGTCACAAGTCTCGCAGCCATGTTTTGAACGACTTGCAGACGAGCGATTTGGTACTTCGGGAGTCCGAGGTAAAGGGCATTTGCATAGTCCAGTCTGGAGTTAACAATTGTTCCCACCACGACTGCTATGTCTTCTCTAGGAATGAAAGGAATAAGTCTGCGTAGTAGGCGCAGCAGATGGTGAGATCCGCTGACTACTGACCCTATTTGTGCGTCCATTGTCATGTAGGAGTCGAAGATGACCCCAAGACTTTTGACTTTGGCGCTAGGGGTGATGAATTTACCCAGAATGGGCGGGGGGGTCCAAGTTGTTGCTGGTTGGTTCCTACACTTGGCGTGAAACAGGAGAAGTTCTGTTTTCGCTCCGTTGAGTTTAAGATAACTCTTGGTCATCCAGTCCTCTATCAAAGAGAGGCATTTCTCTAGATTGAGGTGGTGGTGGAATCCTGATTGTTATGGATCAAGTAGGTTGTGGGTATCTAGATGCTGTTGCAGCTTTTGTACCACTACTTTCTCCATGACCTTAGAAAGAGAGTTTAGGCCTGTTATGGGACGGTGGTGAAGTGGATCCTTGGGGTCCAGGGTGGGTTTCTTCAAGATAGGTCGAATTATACCCTCCTTCAACTGGCCAGGCACTATGCTCTCCCTGAAGGATTGGTTAATAAGCTGCGTGATAGGAGGTGCCAGGATGTCGGCGCATTCCTTCAGGAGTTTGGTGGGAATGATATCATTTGGCGCAGTGCTGTTACGCAGAGTACCGATGATATTTTTAATGTCATGGGTAGAGACGGGTTTCAGCGTGAACTTACCTGGTTGTGGCGAGTTACTGCCGGTGTTATGTGAATAATTACTGGGGGGGCTATGGGGGGGAGTTGTTTTGCTCAATGCTTTGCCGGATTCCCTCAATTTTATTAATGAAGTAATCCGATAATTCATTGCAAAATTCTTGTGAGTCCGAATTGGGGGCTTCAAGACATCCTGGATTCATGGTCTGAGTGACCAGCTTGAAGAGCTCGCGGGGGCGGTTGAGGGCATTGTTGATGGCCTCAGAAAAATAATTTTTCTTGGCATCGAAGATTTCCTTTGTGGTATTTTCTGGTTATTTCCTTGTAGATGGAGAGGTTCTCATCTGATGAACTTCTCTTCCAGGCGGCTTCTGCCCTTCTGCGCTCTTGCTTCCCTAATGCCAGCTGGTTGTTGAACCAGCCTGCGTTATTTTTCCGGATGTGGGTTTTACGTTTCGGCGCTATTAAGTCGGCTGACTGTAATAGTGCTGTGTTTATGCCCTCCAGTGTTTCCTCAGCCTTTTGATGCGGCTGAATTGTTTTTATTTTTTCCCTTAACGTGGCTTTGAAGAATTCCGAATGGAGCTTCTTCTGACATCTACTCCAGTGTGTAGTCACTGGATTTGATGTTTTTATTAAGGGGGGGAATTTGGGAATAATGAATTTAATTGCATGGTGATCTGTTCATGGCAATGGTTCATTTTTCAAGATTTTTTTTTCCAGATCGTGTCTAAAAATAAGATCGAGTGTGTGACCTGAAGCATGTGTGGGCCCACATACTAATTGCTGAAGCCCTAATCCTTCCAGGTGGTCAATGCAGGCGTCGGCAACGGGGTCTTGCGGGGAGTTGGCCCAGAGGTTGAAATCCCCGAGCAGCAAAAGGTGTTTCCTCTTCAGGGTATAGGTGGAGATAAAGTCCGTCAATGAAGGGAGAAGCTGCGATTTTGGGCCGGGTGGCCTATAGCAGAGTAGAATCCGGACGGTCTCCTGGGAGTTTGCTTGCAGTTGTAGAGTAAGGGTTTCCATGAATGGAAGAGGATTTTGAAGGACTGGTTTTGTGATCGCAAGATGCGTCTTATGGATCACCGCCAATCCTCCTCCTCTTTGCCCTATTCTGTTTTCCGTTATAATACGGTAGTTTTCTGGCACCAATTCTCCTAGAATGGTGTTACAGTCGGCTGTAAGCCAGCTCTCTGTAATAAAGAGGCAGTCTAAATCGTGTTGTAGGATGAAATCATGGATTTCTAATCGGTGTTTTACTGCCGATCTAGTGTTGATCAAAGCACATGATATGTGCTTAGGTTGGGGCAAACGGCAGAGACCTTTGATAATTGATCTTTGATCGATCCTCAATAGGCGCTCAGTTTGGAGGGCTTTTTTGGTGCAGGCTGGTAGTATTGCGGCAAATCGCCTCAGACCCCACATGGCCTCTGCCGAGTATTGCAGATTAACCATGGTCGCCAAACACCAGGAGGGGGGGGGGAAGGATTGTCAAGGATTGATTGAATCCTCTATCCTGGCTTGGTCCAGAGGAAGGCAAAAAAAACCCTGACCGTGCTACGCCAATATGCAACGACAGGGAAAAAAAATTCCTTCCTGACCCCTTGATAGGCGATCGGGCGAACCCTGGATCAAGTTGTAATGGTGTTGAGATTTGGGGCTGGGTGTAGTAAAATGGCCTGCCGATCGGCAGCAGGATCCAGGCTGGTAAAGCTCCCAGATTGGGTGGATCGGTGCTACCGTTGGGGCCAGGATTGATAGACCGGGGTGTGAGGTACTTTTCTGGGGGTATGGGGTGGGTTTCTAGTCCATTTTGGGACTTTGGTGGTGGTTGGAGGGGGTAAGAAGCGGCGCGCCACTAGTGGCAGCAGCGGCTTGTCCTAAAAAGGACGGCCGCCTGCAGCCTCAGTGGATGGCTTACCTGCTGGAGAGGGGTGAAGGAGGGAAGCCAGGGGGGTCAGGTAAAGCCGGGGGAAGCCAGGTGGTGAATTGCTGGAGGAATGGAGGGATAGAGCAAGCCTACCTAACAGTCTGCCTGTCACTATCTGCCTGTCTGGTCCCTGGCAGGTGGAGGAGGTGGTGTAGATGGCCCCTATGTCAGGGGCTTATCTTGAGGCTCCGGAGGGAGAGGAGAGAACCAGGGGATCCAGGGGCGGCTCGAGGTCAGAGCGGATCTGACAGCAGAGGCTGATGCTGGGAGAGGAAAGCCCTGCCTATCTGGCTCCAGGAGCCGTACGTCCATCTGAGAGGTAGATGCTGCATTTCCTACTAAGGGCACGTTTACCACACTTAAGATGGCGTCTGTGCTGCTGTTGCCACACATCTCACAATGAGGCATGGTCATATATATACTGGTGATTCACTGCGGAAGCCCACCCCATTGAAAACTTCTGTTTGATGACGAAACGCATCTGGGAGGACGCGCAGTGACGTCACCATGCAAGGAGGAAGGGCTTCTGTTGTTTGCCAGCCGGCTTTCTGTTTTTATGCTGTTTTAAACCTGCTGTATTGTAAGTACAATGTGGTTTTAATAAATTACATTGGGTTTACGGAATTACACTATGGGCCAGATTCAGGTAGATGGGAGCATCTTTAAGCTGAAGTAACGTTTCTCATTTACGTTACTCTGGCGAAATTTTAGGAGCAAGTGCTGTTATTCATGAAGCAAATGAGCTGGCGGAATTCAAATTGGGCGGGTACGGGGCGTGTATTATTTAAACTAAGCGCGATCCCGCGGCGAACGTACTGCGCATGCGTCGACTGTCAATTCATCCCAGTGCGCATGCTCCAAATTCTGTCAGTGAACGTCAATGACGTCAAATCCCCATTCATGGACGTTTTACGCAAGCGACGCGATTTTTTTTTTTTGACGCGATGACGACGGCTATACTTAACATAGGATACTCCACTAGGGGGCTGCTTTATCTTTACGCAGCGTATCGCTTACGGAAACGTCGGAAAGTCATTGCGTCGCGCCCGAATACGATCGTGAATTGCCGATTCCCGCTGATTAACATATTGTTTCGGAGTTAATCAGCGGGAACGCCCCCCGGCGCCATTTTTAAATTAAAGTTGCGATGCGATGGCGAAATTCAATTACGCCGCTCGCATCGGAACTCCAACCCGGCGTTTCTTGTTTTCTGGTTACAGAAAACAAAAACGCTGGCTTAAAGTGACAGTTAGGCTGGAGTATCACTGATACTCCAGCCTAACTCTACCTGAATCTGGCCCTATGTTGCATCTCCTTCTTTTTTCCCTGGATGATCATGTGTTTGCTTATCTATGACCTGCTGGAAATCTCCCCTCCTCATCACTTCCAGGAATTAAAAGGCCGCGGCTGGGCTATAACCAAATGTGTGTTTGGGCTTGCCCTTTGGTAAGCGGCCATCAATTATTGGTGAAGGGATCACATCAAAGTTTTTGTCTGTCACTGTGGTGGATTTCAAACCTGTGATTCTTTTATATGAACTTTTTCAAGAGATTTATCTGGAATTTAATTTCAACAATCACCATCTAGGGGTGATTGGTGTCATAACCAACAGGTTCTATAATAATTTAATATATTGATATTCATTTAATCATTGTCAATTGGGTATAGTGTGGCGTGGCTTTGCTATTCTTGTCTATATTGTTTGTGTATCACACGTCAGCTGCTGCCCGTTTTTAGTTTTCCTTTTATTATTTTTCTGCTATTAGCGCGGGTTCTTGTTTTTTCTCTTATACCCGTAATTGACATAAAGGTTCCTCTCAGCACTGCCTTAGAAGCCTCCTAGACATTGCTGAGCCCAGTTGTACCTTGATTCAGACTCCAGTAATCAATCATACTCTTTTGGCACTCCGCCTGTACAATCTCGTCCTCAACCCAATAGGAGTTCAATCTCCAGACCCGAGGGCCCGTTTATGGCAGAAGAAGGAGACCGACCAGCAAAGGGGCGTGATCCGTAATTTCTTTGGGCAAATATGTAATTGAATGAACCAGTGGGAGTACATCTGCTGGGGCAAATGCCATATCTATGCGAGACATAGTGTGGAAGGAATCCGAATGACAGGAAAACTGTCTGTCCTCCGGGTGCTTCCAACGCCATAGCTCAGTAAGATCATATACCTGGGTCCAGTCGACAAAGGAGGGATAGGGCCTGCCCCCCTCCCCCCGCAAGTGGTCCACAGTAGGGTCAAGCACAGCATTGAAATCGCCCACAAAGAGCAGGGGCCCCCGGAGATCTGGATAGTAACATTAATGATAAGTGGGAGAGAACCTCTGAAGAGAATGGTGGAGGGATATACATGTTTACTAACGTGAAAATCGTGGAAGCTATTTTAAGGTCAAGTACAACAAAACGACCCGCTGGGTCTGATTACACTCAAAGTCTTAGGCCTCGTACACACGAGCAGACAGATTTGTTCAAATATGTCTGTCCGACAGATTTGAACAAATCTGTCTGCTGGGACGTGTGTACACGCGAGCAAACCAAAATCCCCGCCAGCAGACGGCGCGCTGACATGTCGGTGACGTGGCGGTGACATTGACGCCGCCACGTCACCGCACCAGGAAGTAAAACACTTCCGCGCATGCGCCGAATCCATTCGGCAGCTGTGCGGGACGACATGTCTGCTGGTAAGTGTACTAACCAGCAGACATGTCGGGCGGACGGATTCCCACCCGATAGATTTCAAAGCATGCTTTCAAATCTGTCGGGTGGCCAAATCCGTCGGCTTGGCCGTACACACGATCGAATCTGTCTGCTGAAACGGTCCAGCGGACCGTTTCCAGCGGACAGATTTGATCGTGTGTACGAGGCCTTAGCCGTAAGGGCCTTCGCCACCAAGATCGAGACCCGCGCGAGAAACTGGAATAAGTGGCATGATATTGAGCAGCCAACCAGGGACGTTTAAGGGACTTCAGCTTAGGGCCCATAAGGTGAGTCTCTTGGAGACAAATAATATGAGATTTGTGTTTTTTCAAATAAGAAAACATTAGGGACCGCTTATGAGGTGAGTTCAACCCCCTGACATTCCACGAAATAAGTTTAACCGTGTCTGCCATGAGTAAATACTGTTAGTACAGGAACAATACCAGAATAAGTAAATAATGCAGTATACCACCTATAAGAATCTCCACGATGCAGTCGATAACAGGGATGCATCAGCAGTGTTGTAAGTAACGGAGTTACAATAAATGCAGTTACCTAACGCAGCCCCTTTTGAGGGTAACGAGTAATCTGCCTGATTACTCTTCCCCTTACGGTAACGCAGTTCCCATTACTTGGGCGGCATTACTGCAATTACATCTACCGCCACTAGATGGCAGCAAAGTAATTGCTTCTGCCAGCGCTGTGAACATAAATATGGGTGGAACTCCGCTTTAGAATCATGTGACCGCTGTGATGGCCTGTCACAGCAGTCTGAAAACTCCCAATCGCAAGGAGCCCTGGATACAATGAGCCTCACACTGACCTATCGCTGGGGAACAACTCACATCGATCACACACACAGTGTGCGCAACCTGATCAATGATCCGGGGAACACATGGCCGGAACAAAATGTTTCACAGAACAAACGTTCCCTATACAACACAGTGTACACAGCAACATCTAGTGGTCAACATGGTAAGTGCAGGACACCTATACAGACCAATGATCAGCAGGTTATTTTTGGTCAGTGATTTCATCTCTTCATCAGACAACAAAGAAAAATCTGACATCCCCATTCCAGATCCCTTGCATCCAATAAAGCTTAAATAAGAAAAAAAAATAATAAACAATAAACTATAGAAAATTCTAATAAAGCCTAATATAAGATTTTAAATTACAGACTCTGTAAACGTCAAGGAAATGTATATTATAAACATACATTTTAATCCAGCTTATAATTTGGATGTAATATGTAGCAGATGGATAAGGGTTTTAAGTCCTATTAGCTGCACATACATGGTGGGACGGATGCAACTAGGCTGGGATATACACAAGATCACCATTTGTTTCCGGTTTTCTTCTCTCAAGGATCTGGCATTCTTTTGTCTTGGAGTATTAACTCACTGCTCCCTGGCAAGCGCCCGTCATCTGCTTCTCAACAAAGCATTGTAGAATATAAAAAAAAAAATCAGTTACTTTGCCGAGTAACTAATTACTTTTTCAATGTAGTAACTGAGTCACTACGCAATTACTTTTTCGGAGAAGTAATTTGTAACTGTAACTAATTACTTTTTTAAAGTAAGATGAGCAACACTGTGCATCAGTAACAAAAGACAAATGTTCAGAGGAGCAAACTCACCAATCGAACTCCAAAGTGGGTGGTCATTCTCTACAAAAGGAACCAGTGAGAAGACCGCCCAAACACATACCCCCATCCCTCCCCACCCCCACCCTGCTCTACTATCCTCAACACAGTGAGCATTAGATCCCGAAACAAAGTCCCATCCCCTTCAGAAACAGTCATGAGAGGGAGCAGAAAGCCCTGTGGCCTCGCCACCTACTGGTACTGGGGGAAGTGGTAGTTCCATATGGGCTCACAGATGTAACGGAAACGTCCATGTTGCAGGATCAAAAAAAACGAGAGAAAAAAAAAGGCACAGCAGCAATCAGTGCAAGTGGCACAATAGCGATAGTGATAGTCCCCTTCAGGTAGTGAAACAGGTGATGTTTTTAAGGTGCACATTGAAGTTGCCGATGGTGTATTCGTGGCTCCAGCCGGAGAATTGAAAAATAACAAATAAAAATTAGCACAGAAGAAAGCCAGTCAAACCCAGAAATGAGGGAATAACTAATTTCTAGACACCCCAGTGTAAGGATGATCAAAAGGCATAACCCCCCACCACCTCGTTAAACTTGAATAGGTCGCAGGTAGGTCCAGACCCCCATCACTGGGGGGAAGGCACAGGAATAATCCCCCAGCGGATCAGGCATCCCAGGGCCATGTAGGAAAAAGGAAGGGTCACCTTGAAACACTGGAACCCTGTCAATTGGGACGGTGTCTGGGACGCTTCCCAAATCTTGCATCCAGCCAGGACATAGCATCTTTAGGACAAGAGCAGAAGTGAGCCTTCCCTTTATAGATGATTCTCAACTTAGATGGGAACAACATTGCATAGGGAAGGCCTTTATTACGGAGGTGGTCTTTCACCGCAGCAAAGGATATGTGCTGGCGTTGTACTTCAGCAGAGAAATCAGGGTAGATGGAGATGTTATTACCGTTGAACTTGAGGGGACCTTTTTCTCTTGCCAGGCATAGAATAGTAACCTTGTCCCGAAAATTCTAAAATTTAGCAATGAGAGATCTTGGGGGGGGGAGCAAGCACGTAGTGGGGTATGGTGGGCCGTTCAATTTCAAAGGTATTAGAGAATTCCTCACCCCCTAAAGCATCACACAGCCATTTATGAAGAAATATCTCCGGACGAGACCCTTCTGATCGTTCTGGGAACCCCACAAAACGGAGGTTGTTCCTCCTGGAACAGTTCTCCAAATCGTCCAGCTTGGCTCTTAGGGCCCCCAACTCATCTGTGGCCATGCGCACAGTAGCAGACAGAGGATGTACAACGTCCTCCAGGAAACTGACACGGCCCTCTACCTCCCCAGTCCTATCCCTTAAGTTCTGGACATCCTGTTTCAGGAGAGAGAAATCAATATGGATGCTCTCCATCTGAATAGTGAGGGAAGTCTTGACATCTTTAATGGCCATCAGGATCTCAGCCAGTGTAGGCTCAGCAGCAGGGGGGGGCTCGGGGATGGGGGATCCTCCGAGTATACCAGAGACTCAGAGGAGCCAGATGCCACATCCTGGGTGCGGAACAAAGCAGGGACAGAGCCACTCACCCCCTGGTATGAATCCTGTGTTGCAGAAGAAGCAGGCTGCTGCGCGGCCTTGTGCACTGCTGGAGGATCGGCACCTTAGGAGCCTTTTGGTGCAGAATCGAGGACAGAATCCCTGCAGGATAGCTGTGTAGAACCGGAGGTATGGGATCGTGCTGCCGCTCTCATGGACTCCAAGCCACGCCCCCTCCCTGGAAGATTTTAGCAACATGGATGAGTCTGGCTCGGGTCTTAACTATTATCTTCCAGCAAGAAAATCTATCAAAGCAATGTGAGTGAAGTGTGGCTTCAGAATCTTTGGTATTGAAATTAGTAATTTCCGATTTGATTTCAGGGTCAGCTTCGGGCTCTATGAGTGGATAAACATTAGCAGTATCTATCTGCTCACAGTGTGGTTGGTAAACACCAAACATTGGTAGATACCAGTGTTTCCTGTCTGTCTTAAGTGGTCCTGCAACTTCAGCGTGACCATTGTCTAGCATTCCTTTAATGAATTCAATGAAATCTCTTTTCACTTCTGGCTTTCTCTGTAGTGTTTTGCTGAGTGAATGTCTGTTTCAATGTTGAAATTGACTTCTTCTTTACCATATAGTGTGGAAAAGTCACAGTGTTGTGTTGACCTGCCAAAGCTTTCCTTGACAACGAAGCTGTTGTGACAGGGACTGAGAAGGGATGTGCATCTATTTGTTAACACAGACGCCTTCAAAGTGCTAATGTTGTCAGGCTGGTGCACTGTCCCCAGGCAAACTTCTCCTACAATGACCCACCCCAGGTCTAGTCTCTGTGTATAAGGGGCATTATAAGATCCATTGATTTGCTGGCACACTGTCAGGGCACCAGTTCTGCTAACCTCGGATTCGCGCACATGCGCAGAAGAGCGGCGCTATCGCGGAACCAATCAGAACCTTCACCGCCCTATTTAAACATGCCTCTGACACACGACAGGTTGCTGGTTTGTCATTAGCTCCTGTATGTGTTTTCACTGCCTTAACCTGTTTGACCCGGATTGCCTGACTTACCTGACTGGATACCTGATCTTTTGCTTGCCTTGGACTTTGCTGATCTCTCCAAACCTTGACCCCGGCTTGTACCTCTGGACCCTGCTGATCTCTCCAATCCTTGACCTCCGGCTTGCACCTTGAACTTGTCTGCCTCTTCAGCCCCCTGATCCTGGCTTGTCTTACGGACTGTTCCTCCGCTACTTCCTGCCTGCAGACCCAGTGCGCCCAGGCTCCACACCTGTCCACCAGGTGTCTCCAGTGGCTTCCTGTGGCTACCTCCGCCTGCACTTCTACTCAGCTACCTGTTTCCGGTACCGGTGCCTCCTAGTGCTGTCACCCCTCTGTTCCCACCACCAGAGGGCGGTCAGCGCTGGTTCGCAAGGGTGAGCCATCCGCAGCATCTCAGCCTCGGTAAGTACGATATCCTCTGACAGTACAAACCAGCCAGATGTCTGAGGCCAACCGGGCGCGCTCACCATTTGAAACCCTCTGCCAACAAGTTTCCGCCCTGACCAAAGCGGTGCAAAAACTACAAGAGGGATATCTCCAGATGGATGGCGGCTTACAACATCTAGCCACTCCACCCGGACCTCCCATGGCACCTGCAGTCAAAACCACAGGGCACGCAGCTCCTTCTTCCTCTCCGGGCCCAGCAGTAATGGTCACGCACCCCGAACCTCGAGTACCTACACCCGAACGGTTCGTAGGCGACCAAAGGAAGTATCGGGCCTTTAAAAACACCTGCACCCTATATTTTGCCCTGCAACCAAGGACCTTTTGCTCGGAAGCTGTAAAAGTAGGGTTCGTCTCATCTCCCTTCTTTCAGACGAGCCCCAGACTTGGGCCCATAGCTTAATGGAACAAAGAAGCCCTGTTCTGGATACCATTGATGCCTTCTTCACCCACATGGCCAAGCTCTATGACGACCCTCTACGCTCTGCCACCGCAGAAGCCACCCTCCACAATCTGAACCAGGGTAGACGACCCATAGAGGACTATACCGCCGAGTTCAGGAAGTGGTCAGCCGACACAGGCTGGAACGAGGTGGCCTTAAAGTACCAGTATCGCCAGGGTCTCTCCGAGGCTCTGAAGGATGAACTTGCACGTTCCGAGACCCCCGCCTCACTGAAAGGCCTGATCCAGTCCGCCACCAAACTGGACCGACGCTTGTGGGAGTGACATTCTGAGTGATTCCAGGCCTCCCATCTCAGCTGGACTCCGCCACGACAGCCTCCAGTACCTACTCCTCCACCAGCTCCATCCAATCCCCCATTGCCTGATCTGGAGCCCATGCAGCTCGGCGTAGTTCGAGCACCACTCACCCCTGAGGAAAGACTGCGCAGGCGACGGGAGAACCTTTGCCTCTACTGTGGTGCTGATAGCCACTTCCTTCTCAACTGCCCTGTCAGGCCTAGTAAGTTGAAACCTTCACCAGTTTTTAATTTCCATGCCTCCCAGCTATCACAGACTTACATCGTACTTTTTCTTTCTCTACAGCTCCCGGACAGGGCAACTCGCCTGCCGGCAATCATTGATTCTGGAGCATGCAGCAGTTTCTTGGACTCTACTTTGGCCCGGAAGCTGCACGTCCCTTGCCGCACTAAAAACGTCCACCTTCAAGTTCTCCTGGCCGACGGCTCCCGTCCTCGTTCTGGACTGGTACCCCATAATCCTGGGTCTCCCATGGTTACAGCTTCACCAACCTTGTATCAATTGGCTCACAAAATAAATTAATCTGACCTCCTCATACTGCTCCCAACACTGCCTTCCACCTCCTCCGGTCTCCTGCTCTACCATTATGAACCCACCGGAAAATCTTCTGCATGTCCCTCCGGTCTACCTGGAATTCAAAGACGTTTTCAATAAACAACAAGCCAACTGCCTGCCCCCATATAGGCTGTACGATTGTCCCATCGACCTCCTGCCTGACGCCGAGATTCCTTTCGGTCGCGTCTTTCCCCTCTCCGAGACCGAGTTAACGGCCCTCAAGGCCTATATCGACGAGAACCTAGAGAAGAAGTTAATTTGTCCTTCTTCCTCTCCCGCTGGGGCCGGGATATTTTTTGTCGAAAAGAAGGACGGCTCCCTCAGACCCTGCATTGACTACAGAGAGTTAAACAAGATCACCATTAAAAACAGATATCCATTACCACTCATTCCGGAGTTGTTTCAACGTTTTCGCTCGGCACAAATCTTCTCCAAGCTCGATCACCGGGGTGCCTACAATCTTGTCAGGATCAGGGCAGGGGATGAGTGGAAGACGGCGTTCAGGTCTAGATTCGGACATTTCGAATACTTAGTCATGCCCTTTGGGCTCTGCAACGCCCCTGCCAAATTTCAACATCTGGTCAATGATATCTTCCGCCAGCATCTGGATGACTTTCTCGTCGTATACTTAGACGACATCCTTATCTTCTCAGCCACGTTGGAACTACACCAAAGCCACGTCAAAAAAGTCCTCATGATTCTCAGGAAGCACCGGTTATATCTCAAAGCAGAGAAATGCGAGTTTGAGAGATCCTCAGTACAATTCTGGGCTTCGTCATATCCACCAATGGGGTTGCCATGGACCCCCAAAAGGTTAAGGCCATTCAGGACTGGCCGGCTCCGACAGATAAAAAAGGCGTCCAACGCTTCATTGGCTTCGCCAACTTCTATAGGAGGTTCATTATCGAGTTCTCCTCAATTGTCTCTCCCATCACCGAGCTCACAAGGCAGGGAAGCCGTTTTCATTGGTCCCAGGAAGCCCAGGAGGCCTTTTCCAAACTAAAGACAGTGTTTTCCTCAGCTCCTGTCCTACATCACCCTGATCCTACACTACCGTTTATCCTAGAAGTCGACGCCTCAGAGTCCGCTACCGGCGCCATCCTATCCCAGAGACAGGGGCCCAAATCTCTTCTGCACCCAGTTGCCTATGCCTCTCGGAAGCTTAGTCCGCCTGAAAAGAACTATGACGTTGGCGATAGGGAGTTGCTTGCCATCAAATTCGCATTAGAAGAGTGGAGGTACCTGCTGGAGGGGGCAAACCATCCCATCTTAATTTTTACTGACCACAGGAATTTAGAGTATCTACGTTTCGCTAAGCGTCTTTGACCCAGGCAGGCCCGCTGGGCACTCTTTTTTACCCGCTTCAACTTCCACATTACCTATAGACCCGGATCAAAGAACGGTAAAGCGGATGCGCTTTCAAGGATGTTTCCTGAAACTCCCAGCTCATCGGAAAACCAGTACTATCCTTAAACCCCAAAAAAAATTCTTGATCTCCCAGTCAGATTTTTTCAACTCTCTTAAAACGGCATCACACCAATGTTCTGACCCAGAAATCTCGTCCCTGGAAAAACTAGAAGACTTATGGTGGTCCCGAGATAAAATCTTCGTACCAAGGGAGGTAAGGCAGCTACTTCTGAGTACATTCCATGACCTAAAACTTGCAGGACATTTTGGAACACGTAAGACCTCTGAATTGGTCTCTCGGTCCTTTTGGTGGCCTAAATGGAGACGTGACTGCAAAGCCTACATGGCCTCCTGCATCCGTTACCAACGCAACAAGGGATCCAATACTAAGACCTGGAGCCTACTCAAGCCACTACCCATCCCGGAGCGTCCTTGGACAGAGATCTCAATGGACTTCATCGTGGACCTGCCGCCTTCTGAAGGGTTCACCACGATCTTGGTCGTGGTCGACCGTTTGTCTAAAATGCCGCATTTCCTGCCCATGATTGGCACACCCTCAGCCTCTGACGGCTAGAATTTCTTTTAATGAAATCGTCAGGCTTCATGGAGTCCCTAAGAGTGTGGTATCCGATAGGGGTACACAATTCACGTCCAAGTTCTGGAAGGAGCTCTGCAAGTCCCTGGAGGTGAAAGTCTGTCTCTCCTCGGCCTACCACCCTCGGAGCAACGGCCAAACCGAGAGAACCAACCAAACGTTGGAACAGTACCTTCGCTGTTTTTGTTTAGCTTCCCAGGATGATTGGCGATCTCTACTAGCATCTGCTGAGTTCGCATATAATAACTCTGTTCACGCGACCACCAACCAAACCCCATTTTGGGCTAATTGTGGCTTCCATCCCTCCTTCCTGCCAGACCTTATTCCTGAAACACCTGTTCCGACCGTCCAGGAACGTATAACTTCCATTAAACAGAACTTCCAACTACTACAAGAAGTAATGCGACAAGCTCAGGAGGACTATAAGAAATTTTTGGACAGGGGGAGGAAAGATTGTCCTACCTTTGAGGTCGGAGAGGAGGTTTGGCTATCTGCTTCAAACCTTAAACTGCCTATTCCTTCACAAAAATTGGGCCCAAGATTCATCGGCCCATTCAGGATAAAACGCAGGATCAACCCTGTGGCCTTTGAACTGGCGCTACCTGATTCATAGAGGATCCATCCGGTATTCCATGCCTCCCTGTTTAAACCTTTGGTTCCGGACCCTTTTCAAGGCAGGGGAGAACCTCCACCTCCGCCAGTGGAAGTTGAAGGTGAAAGAGAATTTGAAGTGGAAACTATCTTGAACTGCAGGAAGAGAGGTAGACAACTCCAATACTTAATTAAATGGAAGGGTTACCCCCCGGAGGACAATTCATGGGAGCCTTCTAGGAACATTCATGCCCCGCGGTTAATCCGGACTTTTCACCAAGAACATCCAGAACTAATGGCCAGCTTGGGCGTCCGGAGTCCACCCCTTGGGGGGGGGGGCACTGTCAGGGCACCAGTTCTGCTAACCTCGGGCGTCCCTACGCAGCGCGACAGGTGCGTGAGCACACGCACGGCGCATGCGCACACGGCTCCGTCGGAACCAATCAGGACATTAACTGCCCTATTTAAACCTGCCTCTGACACATGACAGGTTGCTGGTTTGTCATCAGCTCCTGTATGTGTTTTTACTGCCTTAACCTGTTTTACCCGGATTGCCTGACTTACCTCTTCATTACCTCACATTAGTGGCCACCAGTGTATAGGAAGAATCCCTTCAGTTCTCCCACATAGAGGAGTTTATCTCCCATGGTTGAGACCCAGGTTCTTTCATTCTATTACTAGGGTAGGACCCACTAATTTGGGGTACTTTGTCGCAGTAAGTGGGCTTAGCACTATATGACCATATAGTGTGACCACTGGCGTAGCGAGGGGGGGGCAGGGGGGGCTCCTGCACCGGGCGAAAAATTGCGGGGGGCGAAATCCTTGCGTCCGCGGAATGCGCCGCCGCCGCCGCCGCCTCAGGAAAGGCCGCGGCTTGGGCCTAGCACTGGAGCTGTCGGCCATCTTGGCACACCCGGTGGCGGCGCGCCTGGTTGGCTGGTGGAACTGTCTGTCTCCCTTGATGTGGGAGTGGCGGGAAACACCAGCCAACCAGACAGAAGGGCGCGCTGATTGCCCTAGAACATGTGTTTACAGCGCGGCGCGGCGGCGGCAAGTTTCTCCAGCAAGGTAAGAAGGGGGGGGGGGTGTCGGTGTAAATCTTAAGGGGTGCTCTGCCTGATCCCCACCTATCCACCTCAGAGCCTGTTATTTTAGTAAGACTGCTGGGACTTGTAGTTCTCCTGGGGCTCATGGAGATTGGAGAACTACAAGTCCCAGCAGGTTATACATTATCATACAATAAGGCTCTGAGGTGGATGGATGTCCGGACACCCATCCATCTCGGAGCCTTGTATTATAACCTGCTGGGACTTGTAGTTCTCAATCGTCTCCTGGGGCTCAGGTGCATGCGATCCACCATCTATGGGACTACAAGTCCCAGCAGTAAGAAAAACTGAACAAAGATGGTGGATTGCATGCACCTGAGCCCCAGGAGACGATGGAGAACTACAAGTCCCAGCAGGTTATAATATAAAGCTCCGAGGTGGATAGATGTCTGGACAGTGACAATTGGTGGCTCAGTGGTGACAATTGGTGGCTCAGTGGTGACAATTGGTGGCTCAGTGGTGACAATTGGTGGCACAGTGGTGACGATTGGTGGCACAGTGGTGACGATTGGTGGCACAGTGGTGACGATTGGTGGGACAGTGGTGACAATTGATGGCACAGTGGTGACAATTGATGGCATGGTACAGTGGTGGCAATTGATTGGCATGGCGCCCTGTGATTGGGCGTATGTGGTCATGCGCTAGCGCCGGGGGGCGAAAAAAAAGTTTTGCCCCGGGCGCCAATAACTCTGGTTACGCCACTGAGTGTGACCGAACCCCCGTATTTTTGAATATGTTCAGGTGGTTTTAACTAGCCTTGCAGGATAAATGTCATTTTTGCATGTGTGCGATATAATCTGTTTTGTACTGTATTTGGTCTTATAGCAGCACCATCTTAGATGTATAGCATTTTTAGGGTGTGCCACCCAAGTATCTTTTTGTATTTTGTATAGACTCTGACCAGGTCTCTTGGGCTGGAGCACCCCTCCCCCTCTTCATTACCTCACATTAGTGGCCACCAGTGTATAGGAAGAATCCCTTCAGTTCTCCCACATAGAGGAGTTTATCTCCCATGGTTGAGACCCAGGTTCTTTCATTCTATTACTAGGGTAGGACCCACTAATTCGGGGTACTTTGTCGCAGTAAGTGGGCTTGGCACTATATGACCATATAGTGTGACCAAACCCCCGTATTTTTGAATATGTTCAGGTGTTTTTAACTAGTCTTGCAGGATAAATGTCATTTTTGCATGTGTGCGCTATAATCTGTTTTGTGCCTGACTTACCTGACTGGATACCTGATCTTTTGCTTGCCTTGGACTTTGCTGATCTCTCCAAAGCTTGACCCTGGCTTGTACCTCTGGACCCCGCTGATTTCTCCAATCCTTGACCTCCGGCTTGCACCTTGAACTTGTCTGCCTCTTCAGCCCCCTGATCCTGGCTTGTCTTACGGACTGTTCCTCCGCTACTTCCTGCCTGCAGACCCAGTGCGCCCAGGCTCCACACCTGTCCACCAGGTGTCTCCAGTGGCTTCCTGTGGCTACCTCCGCCTGCACTTCTACTCAGCTACCTGTTTCCGGTACCGGTGCCTCCTAGTGCTGTCACCCCTCTGTTCCCACCACCAGAGGGTGGTCAGCGCTGGTTCGCAAGGGTGAGCCATCTGCAGCATCTCGGCCTCGGTAAGTACGATATCCTCTGACACATGACTATGGTATAACTAAACATGACCTTTATCTGCTAAGACCCCCCATTTTACCCAACCTCTATATTAATAAATAACCGAGACCACCACTTTAATGTTGGAGTAAAAAACTGGCCGTAGCAGCCTCCATTTATTTTAAATAACTTCTTAAATATTAAATAACATTTATTAACAAAAATATGTATACCTGAAATACAATCACATTTTCTTTTAACCCTACTAGTGCTGGACTTTGCAGGCACATTAACACAACTTTTTAACCATTGAAAAAACCTTTTTGAGCACTGCGGTACCTAACCTCTGGTCATAGGCCTCAAGCCGACAAGCTGGCTCAGAGACAACCACTGACCGCAGTGCCCCCATTAACAACCTCCCAGCTACACCTTGGTAAACTGGACTAACAGCCCCTTCAGAACCCATACCACCTCTGGGTAATGGCATCCACTTTAGGGTAATTTCTTCTCCTGCAAAGTCCAAACACCCGCCGCCATGACATCTTAATTTCGTACCTGTGTGGGAGAGACAAAACAAGGAAAGCACCAAAAAACGAACCACCAACACCGCATAACTCACATCAACACCATAACAAGCAAAATACCCATTACCCCAAACTTCCCAAACAAAAGGGAGGGTGGGTGGGAAACTTTTTCCACGTGTGTTAGCCCGGGAAGGAGGAGGAGGGGAATTTAAAACCTCCCTGTAATGGAATGGCCCATGACATACTGAGATATTCCTATGTCTAGGGTCACCTTATGTCCACTAGGGCCATAGGGTGACAAAGAATCATAATTCATATTACATGAGATGGGACATTAATAATACTTCATATTTCAGGACTGAGATATCACAAGGAGTCATAATGACATGACCAGGTGAGCCAGTGAGTCATACCTTTTGTATAATAGGCTATTGAAATATCTTAAGGTGTTGGCTATTCAATGTAAAGACACCCACTCTCACAAGACTCTGCCATTGTGTGATAAAGCTGTATTGGATAACTTATTCAACTAGATGTCTGTGTTACTATTCAAGGTTAATTGAACCCTATTGATAATACGGTGCCGTCATGTCTAGCTACCAATTAAAGAATTATCCTCAGTGAGTGAATAGGGGGGTGGGGACTACATTGTCCTGTGATGAACTGTATTATGCTGTACTGGATATATAAGCAAGCTAAGAAAACCAATAAAGTCATTCATACATTTTGGAAACTAGAGAACGGAGCGCAGTCTCGTTTATTCTGGGAAATGGAATGGATCATGTCTGCCTGGTTGTTGGTGTGGAAGGTTGTAAGCGGTGGTGACCGTTACATTGGTGGAAGCGGTGGGATGATTCCATCTTCAGAAGGACGGCTACAAGGACACAGGACAATGGAGACGCTGTATGAACGGATGAAGCTCTCTTTCTTCATGGACTTACTGGAGAGCCTGGGCAGACCGGCCAGCAACCGTAAGAAAAGGGACATTATCGCAGAACTAGTCGAAATGAATAGAGCTAAGAGGCCCAGCGCAACAGACAGGACACCTGAGGAAGAATTTTTTGATCGGGCTGTTAAACATGGACTGGCACAATATGGTCCTAATCCTCCGCCGGAGATCATAGACCGGGTTATAGCGGCTGTGGATGCCACCTTGCGACAGCAAAGAAGTGCTGCAGCAGCTGAAGTCACAGCAGCACCAACTAAAGAGAGAGGAGAGGTACAGATACCAGTCTCCATGGAAGAGGAATTCCAAAGAAGGTTACAAGAGATGCGGATACAGCATAGAGGACCAGTATCAGAGCAGACCCTGCTGGGATGGTCGGATGTGATTCGGTGCCAACTCTGGAAGGAAGCGTTAGCTCAGGAGCAGCATCACCAAGGAAAGGTCCTGCCCTCAATCTATGCAAGGTACTGGCCGCAGTATGACGTACGACTGCTGTTGTTGGGGGAACAACCGAAGCAGAGTGGATAGCAGAGTTAAGCAGGCTGATCCAGGCAGAGATGCAGCTGAATGAGAGCTACAGAGCCCTCCGGTGGTATGTAGCCCAAGAGTGCCCATGGTCAGCGGATGACAGCCCCACAGAAGGCTATGACTATGATGGCCTGGGATTGTTGTATTGGAGGATTTCCAGTGATCCCGACTTCGGGGATGATCAGGAGTGGCGCTTGGAGGACATAATGGAGCACAGAGAGGAAAAATTAAATATCTTGGGAGGCCACTGGTCACAGGAAGATTTAGAATTTCTGGCCATTCAAGAATGGGAGCTGGAGGTTGCCTACAGACAGCTGCTAGACTCGGCTCAGCAGCAGGGTGGGGCTCCCATTGCCTGGGACTATGAGGAAAGGTCAGATAACTGTGAAATCCTGACTGATGAATCGGCAGTGAAAAAAATGGAGATTTTCATCCCTGGTGCCCCAGGTCTCTGCTCCCAACTACCGGAAGAGGGGGACCCTGTTGTAGTAGATGGGACTGTGGTCTCCACTCATGGCAACCCAGCGGAAGAGCTGGCAACAGAACAGAGGGTCACGGACCTCTGCTCTTCACTAACGGAAGTGGGGCACCCTGTGGTAGTGGATGGGACTGTGGTCTCCACTCACAGCAACCCAGCGGAAGAGCTGGCAACAGAACAGAGGGTCACGGACCTCTGCTCTCCACTAACGAAAGAAGGGAACCCTGTGGTAGTGGATGGGACTGTGGTCTCCACTCACAGCAACCCAGCGGAAGAGCTGGCAACAGAACAGAGGGTCACGGACCTCTGCTCTTCACTAACGGAAGAGGGGGACCATGTGGTAGTGGATGGGACTGTGGTCTTCACTCACAGCAACCCAGCGGAAGAGCTGGCAACAGAGCAGAGTGTCATAGGCCTCTGCTCCTCACTAACAGAAGAGGGGGTTCCTGGGGTAGTGGATGGGACTTCAGTCTCCACTGGCACAACCCCAGAAAATGGTACAGGACTGGGACAGGAGGATGTCTGCTTTGCTTTGCAAGCCCAGGGGGGTTTTCACCAAGCACCAGTGGATGGGACTTCAGTCTCCACTGGTATACCCCAGGAAGGGGGGGCAGTTGGCCCAGACCCCCAACAGCATGATGGACTGAGCCCAGCCACCCTGCCTTCTCCCCAGCGGCAGGCGTGTTCTCTGAGAGAGGCAGAGGTTGGCGGGGTGAGTAATGCTCCGTTTGGAGCCATTTATTTGGGGTACAGTATGGAGACCAGCATTGGAGGACTGGAACTACTGACGGACTTCGGAGTCAACCCGTTTGGGGTTACCACCTGTGTCCGTCTCCCACCGAAAGGGGAGAGATGTAACGGAATGGCCCATGACATACTGAGATATTCCTATGTCTAGGGTCACCTTATGTCCACTAGGGCCATAGGGTGACAAAGAATCATAATTCATATTACATGAGATGGGACATTAATAATACTTCATATTTCAGGACTGAGATATCACAAGGAGTCATAATGACATGACCAGGTCAGTCAGTGAGTCATACCTTTTGTATAATAGGCTATTGAAATATCTTAAGGTGTTGGCTATTCAATGTAAAGACACCCACTCTCACAAGACTCTGCCATTGTGTGATAAAGCTGTCTTGGATAACTTATTCAACTAGATGTCTGTGTTACTATTCAAGGTTAATTGAACCCTATTGATAATACGGTGCCGTCATGTCTAGCTACCAATTAAAGAATTATCCTCAGTGAGTGAATAGGGGGGTGGGGACTACATTGCCCTGTGATGAACTGTATTATGCTGTACTGGATATATAAGCAAGCTAAGAAAACCAATAAAGTCATTCATACATTTTGGAAACTAGAGAACGGAGCGCAGTCTCGTTTATTCTGGGAAATGGAATGGATCATGTCTGCCTGGTTGTTGGTGTGTCGGATAAGCTTGTCGTGGATGGATGGAAGGTTGTAAGCGGTGGTGACCGTTACACTCCCCTCCCCTCCCTCAGCTACACACAAAACCACTCCTACCAACCAGACCAGGGCTTAGTTAACCATGTCATGGCCGGCCCTCCACTTAATGGCTTCGCCATTTGCTCCGTGCCTTACTTGACTATGGTATAACTAAACATGACCCTTATCTGCTAAGACCCCCCCCATTTTACCCAACCTCTATATTAATAAATAACCGAGACCACCACTTTAATGTTGGAGTAAAAAACTGGCCGTAGCAGCCTCCATTTATTTTAAATAACTTCTTAAATATTAAATAACATTTATTAACAAAAATATGTATACCTGAAATACAATCACATTTTCTTTTAACCCTACTAGTGCTGGACTTTGCAGGCACATTAACACAACTTTTTAACCATTGAAAAAACCATTTTGAGCACTGCGGTACCTAACCTCTGGTCATAGGCCTCAAGCCGACAAGCTGGCTCAGAGACGACCACTGACCGCAGTGCCCCCATTAACAACCTCCAAGCTACACCTTGGTAAACTGGACTAACAGCCCCTTCAGAACCCATACCACCTCTGGGTAATGGCATCCACTTTAGGGTAATTTCTTCTCCTGCAAAGTCCAAACACCCGCCACCAGCACCCAAAGGTAACTCCTTACCTTTGGGCGCACCTCCACACCCTCAGCGCTCGCTGTACACCGTCCTGCAGGCCCAACACCCACATGTCAATCCCCACATCCGTCAAGTGCACTCCATCTCCCCGCTGGTACCTTCACGTATCCACCTCCAACTCCAGATGCCTGACCACCAACCCACCATTTCTGATAACAAACCGTGCCACGTCCTGGTTAACCTTCCTCCTGGCCCTGTTCACTCCTTCCACCGACCTGGCCATCCTCCATGATGACCTGGGAACAATATCCGACCACACAACTACCGTGTCCGAGTAGGCCATGCGGATCCTTAAAAAATCAAACTTAATGTCCCTTGCGACATCCAACATGGTACGAACCCCCAGGTCGTTGCCCCCCACGTGTAGCAATAAAACATCAGGCGAACGATCTAATCGTGCAAACTTGTGCACTTCCGGAACCACCATGCACCATAACATCCCAGGAAAACCCAACCATCGAATGCACGCTTCATGTCTTGGGACCCCAAGCTGACGACCGTCTGGTCGCATGTCCGCTCTCCTAGCCCCCCAATGAACGAAGGAGTGGTCCATTATCCAAACCAGTCCCTGTCCTGTACCTGAAAGACATGAAACAAGAAATACATCACCAACAGACCTTCGAGAGACGCTCCCGTCCTCCGTAATCACATGGTCCCTTACCAAAAACCCCGGCCCACCCCAGAGCCTCGGGGGTGGCCCCCCTTAAAACCCTCCAGGTTCCCCTGCGCGACCTGCCCTCCCATTGACCCCCAGGGTCACCATCAACTGTGGTCTCACATACAGCCGAAATCTCCTCGATTCCCATCTGCCAATCCTTTTTACCATCTCATCATCCAGGCCACTACGTGCAGCCTCCGTCGCGGCCCCGATGCGAAAAGAGTGTGCTGAAAACTCCCTCGCCACGAGGCCCAATGCCCCCAGACACCTCCTAAACACCGCCACGAACTGATACCAGGACAACGGTGTCCCATCCTCATGCACCAGAAATGCACCACCCAACGTCAGACGGACGTCCAAAAATTCCTGCACCACTTTAACGGGACACAGATCCGACTCCCCAATAGGGAACACCTGCACAACCTTGCCCGTCCCCTTTTGATCAGTTTTTGACTTCCGCAACCACAACCTGACCCCCTTTTGCGCCCACAGCACATCCGTGGCCAACATGCCACCCTGTTTCGCCTTCGAGGGGCTGACCAACTCCCCCACCCGAAACGCTCCAAAGAACGCCAGCGCAAAAGCCGCCCTAAACAATAGCACCTCGTACCGTGACGTACACAACGTACCCAATTCCCCCATAATACCCCTCAGTATTTTGAATGACACCGGGCGACGGGCGTCCGCCACCCGCCGCCCCTGCTTTCTATAACCTTTGAGTGCCTGCCGCACACAAAACTCCTTTGTAAAGTCTGTACATCCCTGCAACTTCAACAAAAAATCCAAGCCTGCCAATTTCTTATCCAACACGGAGTGGGACACCCCCGCCTCCATGTTCATAGCCACAAAATACAGCACCAGTCCCCTTACTTCGGGCCCCACCGGGGCCACCGCCGCCTCGCGAACCAGAGCCTGCCACTCTAACCAGACCTTCTCGTAGGCCGCCCATGTGCCCACACTTACCGACTTTTTGATCCAATTGGAGATGATTCCAATGGAATCCCCCATAGCCACTCTGGACAGGGTACCCCATGCTCTTCTGCTTCTGGCACCAACTCCCGGAACCTGTCCCACTGAAAGCGAGACAAGGCGTCAGCCACTACATTTTCCACACCCGGCAAATGCACCGCATACACAAATACATTCATCTGCAAACAGCGCAGCACCAGGTGTGGCAATAGCCGAATAACCGGTGAGGAAGATGCCATGACCTTGTTAATCACCTGAACCACCCCCAGATTGTCTCCATGGAACCACACCTTCCAGGCCCGGAAGGACGAACCCCATAGCTCCACCGCCAGCACCACCGGAAACAATTCCAGTAGCACCAGATTCCTAGTGAACCCCGCTTCCAGCCAGGACTGGGGTCAAGGCCCAGCACTCCACTGACCCTTAAAATATGCGCCAAAACCTGAGCCCCCGGCCGCATCCGTTATAAACTCCATGTCGAACTTGCTGACCGGACCGGACATCCACAAGGCCCTTCCATTAAAGGACTCCAAAAAGGAGTGCCACATCAACAGGTCATCCCTGTGATCCTGCACCAGACGGACATAGTGCCTCGGGGACCTGACCCCCGCTGTACTAGCCGAGAGGCGTCTGCAAAAGACTCTCCCCATCGGCAGAATGCGGCACACGAAATTGAGCTTACCCAGGAGTGACTGCAGTGCTCGGAGCTGCACCTTCCGCAGACCTAACATCTCGCTAATCTCCGCCTTGAGGCCGTTCAGTTTGTCTAGCGGCAACCTGCACTCCATCGCCTCTGAATCAATTACAATTCCCAAAAATTGAATGACCGACTTAGGTCCTTCCGTTTTCTCGGGCGCCACCGGCACGCCGAAGCGCTCTGAAATGTGTTCCAGCGTGGCTAACAATATTGCGCAAATGCGCGACCCCGCCGGGCCGATGCAAAGGAAGTCATCCAGATAATGTATCACGGAGCTCACTCCGGACACATCCCTAACCACCCATTCTAGGAACGAGCTGAACTGTTCAAACAAGGTGCACAAAATGGAGCAGCCCATCGGTAGACACTTGTCCACGTAGAACTCCCCACCCCAGTGGCAACCCAACAGCTGGAAGCTATCCGGGTGAACCGGGAGTAGCCGAAAGGCGGCCTCAATGTCCGCCTTGGCCATCAAAGCCCCCCTGCCGTACCGGCGAACCCATCCCACTGCGGCATCAAAGGAAGTGTAACACACCATACAATCCCCCACGCTGATGGCATCGTTGACCGACCCACCCTTCGGAAACGACAGGTGGTGAATGAGCCGGAACTTGTTCGGCTCCTTTTTTGGCACCACCCCCAACGGGGAAACCACCAACCCTTCCAAAGGAGGGGAGACAAAGGGGCCCCCCATACGGCCCAGCGCGACTTCCTTCCGCAGTTTCTCCGAAACCACTTCCGGACGTTGCAGCGCAGAACGCAAATTCCTCCCCACCGGAGGGACCACCGCCAAGTTGCAAGGAATCACGAAACCCTCAGAGAAACCCCTTTCTAACGACAGCGCAGCCGCCCTGTCCGGATATCTACAGAGAAACGGTCGCATCCTTTCCACCATCACAGGAGTCCTCCCTCTTACTCGCAGAGTCTCCGGGACGTCCCTTGCCTTGCTTAAAACAATGGGAAGAGGGGTGATTACGCCCACAGCCGGAGCACTCGTGCTTGAACCGGCAGGACCCTCCAAACCTGCAGTTACCCTTGTTGAACTGCCAGCAAACCCCCTTTTTCTTCCGGCCGACTGTCCTGGGGAAGAGGTTCCGCCGCCCCCCCCCCCCCTGAAAAAACGGAGCGGAAGTCTGTGGAGCCGACATGAGCCGCATCCAAAGGCCGATGTCCTTGGTATCCCACCTAACGTCCGGCCTAATTGCCTGGCGTTGCCGGAATTGCTCATCGTATCGGAGCCACCCCGTGCCACCGTAACACCGATAAGCCTCGCTGATCGCTTCCTGGTAACTGAAAAGCGCCGAACAGTGTTCAGGGTTTTTCTCGCCAATCACGCTAGCCAAAATCGAATAAGCCTGCGACCAATTCGCAAACGTCCTGGGAATAAGCCTATACCGCCTCTTCTCCTCATCCTCCTTCTTAGACTCCTTCGGTTTTACCCTGTCCAGGTTAAACTTCTCCAGAGGCAACAGCGCAAATATCTCTACATATTCGCTCTTCCAAATCTTCTCCCTCACCTCCTGCTTCAAATGTGAACCCAGGGGTGCCTCATAACAAGTGTAAACTTCCCCCTTTGCCACATCCGCCAACCGGACCAGATCCCTTTTTTTTGCAGAGTCACCCCCCGCATCCCCCTTAGCACTTGGCCGTCCACCGGCACCACTGTCCCAGTCACGGAAGACGCCTCCACGGGTCCTGTCGCCCCGACTCCTAACACCGGCACCCAGGCAGCAGCCAGGCCAATGGCGGGGCTCTCCCCCCCCCTTCAGCTGGCTCACTAATGCCTCCAAACCCACCAAAAAGCGCTGCGTCCTTACCTGACTGCACCCCCTGGGCCCCAGACCTCACCCCACTACTCCCCGCCACCACGGGCACTACCAACCTACCCCGGGAGCCCCCCCCGGCCCCCAGCCAACACACCAGCATTGTGTAAAACATCAGAAATAACCGAAAACGACTTACCGGGCTGCCTGGAAGCAATCCCACCAGCCGCGCAACTCGTCTCCCGCGCTGCGACCTCCGTCCTGGGAACGACCTCCTCTTCCGACTCGGACAGCTCACCCTCCGAAAGAACACCCGGCCGGACGTCCTCTCCAGATGATGGCCCACCAGGCGACTCGGGCCTGGCAGCCGAGGGCCCAGAGCTGGCCTCGCTCACCCTGCGCACTCTGCTTGGACAGGGGGGCCGAGGGGGACCGAATGGGGCTCCCTTCCCGCCTGCTGGATCTGGTGGACGGGCCCAGAAAGTAACGGCTCGGGGGCCGAGAAATGCGGGCACGGGCGACATTACCACCCCCCCGGACGGGGGTATCCCCCGACACGTCCCCCCGCGGGAGGAGAGGCCCCAGCGTGGCCTGCAGCCACCCCTCCCCGCGACGCTCAGCCTCCTCCCGGAGCTGGGAAAATAAATCCTCGGTGCCTGACATGGCAGGGCAGGCAGCGAAGTGGCAGGAGAAACGAAAAAGTAGAAAAACTAGGAATTGTTACCCCCTATTTTAGGCAGAGCACTAAACCCCCAGCAGCACGTCCTACCTGGAAACTTTTTCCACGTGTGTTAGTCCGGGAAGGAGGAGGAGGGGAATTTAAAACCTCCCCTCCCCTCCCTCAGCTACACACAAAACCACTCCTACCAACCAGACCAGGGCTTAGTTAACCCTGTCATGGCCGTCTCTCCACTTAATGGCTTTGCCATTTGCTCCGTGCCTTACTCACCTTGTGTACCTGAAGGATGTCTCTCCCAGACTAATTGAAAAAACCCCTACCAGTAACTGTTTGTTCGTCTCATCCCTGTAACCTTAAATAAGGACACTGACAACAGCTTTATCCTTGAGTGGACGTAGGGGTCGGCCACAGCTTTATTTTGGTATATCATAACTCGAACATGGTTAACCTTTATTAACCTTTCAATAGGTTGTTCACCAGGGGGAAGCAACCAGCCAGCCGCCGGGCATAATAGCCTTCCACCCCTCCTTCATAACTTTATTCTCCTGTACCGCCAGCTGTGACTTCACAAATGACCATAAATATACTCTCATACACCAATGCAAGTAAAAAACAGGGGCCGTAAGGCCAACGACAAATCACCCGTAAAAACATAAAGAAATATTATATTCAATCACCTCCGCACTGTTTATTTATTATTTATTTATTTTTTTAATTTGTTTTTTTTTGTATTGTACTCTCAATGACACACTATTATATATATATTTTTTTTTTTAAGATGTTACAAACGTAATTAAAAACATTCGCAGCTCCAGAAAAATAGGGGCGGGAGGGCGGGGACCTTTCCACTGCTGGCACTGCTTGAGGTAAGAGGTAGAAGGGAGGGGGGAATCCCTCCTTAAGGCACCTCTGGTCCACCCCCTAGTCACCTGCCCCCCTTTCCTGCCGTCTAATAGGACCTGAGCTGGCCTATAGGGGGCCTGATCTACGCAAGGGAGGGGGAGGGAGTGAGCTCACTATTAACCCCTACTGCTTCCCTGACCTCATCAACTAGTCCGTGGCACCTAGCCCTAATTGGCCCGATGCCAACCAAGAAGTAGAAGGATAGAAACATCTGTCTCAACAGCTGGGATAAGGTGAGCAATTGAGCAGAGGTGAGGGTGGTGATTGGCTAATTCTGGAGAGGGAATCTCAGTTTTGTCGTCAGGTATCATGCCACACTCTATAAAGGTAGGAAGTGGGAACTGCACTTTCTTATTGAAGGATTCAATGGTAAAGTCAGTAGCTCTTCTCCCTGTGGTTTCAATTGTCCCTGCACATGTCCTTAGAGTGTATGGAACTGCACTTGCCTTAAGGTTAAAGATATTAAAGAAACCTGACTTTGCAAGGGATCTGTTGCTCTGTTCATCTAGCACTGCATACATTTTCACTGCCCTTTCTCTCTTGCCAGTGGGATACACAGTCACTAAACAGATTTTAGAGCATGATCTTGCACTCTTCAGGGCCAGCGCTAGCACAAGGCAAGTTGGGCACTTGCCTTATGACGCCAGCGCCGCCAGGGGAACAGGACGGAAAACTGAGCGAGTCACCGCCGGGACAGTCGCCCGCCCGATCGTAGTGTGTGTCTGTGGTGGGCTGGGCTCAGGGCTGCAGCTGCATTACAATCCGTCCAAATGCTAACTGCTGTGTACGGACGGTGTCACTGGCTGTGCTCCGGCCACCAGGTTCCATTCAGTGCGCCCGGCGATTGGACGAACGGAGGTCACATGCGGTGGCAGGGCTGGATTGCTCTGCCTCCACCTTGCTGTGTGAACCGCCGCCATCTTCTCTTCCTCCTCTCTGCACCAGATGATTTCCCTTTTCTACGTTGTGGCAGCCACTCACTCTGGTGCTGCGGCGCCAGCTCTACCCTGGTCCCCGCATGCAATTAAATTACATCTCCAGGGAATCGGATCTGCGGCTGCCTGAACAAGTGAACTGTGGTATGTGAAACGGATGTACATACACAGAGCATCAACGTCCCCCCCTCTTAATATCCTCAATGTTCCTCCTGTCCACTTATTCCTAATGCCTCTCCTCTCCTTCCACTTATCCCTAATGCCTCTCCTTTACTTCCACTTATCCTTAATGCCTCTCTTTTACTTCCACTTATCCTTAATGCCTCTCCTCCCACTTATTCCAAATGCCTCTCCTCTCCTCCCACTTATCCCTAATGCCCCTCCTCTCCTCCCACTAATCCCTAATGCCCCTCCTCTCCTCCCACTAATCATTAATGCCCCTCCTCTCCTCCCACTAATCCCTAATACCCCTCCTTTCCTCCCACTAATCCCCAATGCCCCTCCTTTCCTCCCACTAATCCCTAATGCCCCTCCTCTCCGTCCACTTATCCCTAATGTCTCTCCTCCCACTTATTCCTAATGCCCCTCCCCTCCTCCCACTTATCCTCAATGTCCCTCTCCTCCTCCACCCACTGTCCCTCCTGTCCCCTACATGTCCCTCCTGTCCCCTCACTCATCCTCAATGTCCCTCCAATGTCCCTCCTGTCCCCTCAATGTCCCTCCTGTCCCCTCAATATCCCCCCAATGTCACTCCTGTCCCCCCACTTATCCACAATGTCCCTCCTGTCCCCCCACTTATCCTAAATGTTTCTTCTCCCCTCCCACTTATTCAAAATGTCCCTCTTCTCCCCCCCACTCATCCACAATGCCCCTCCTCTCTTTTCACTTATCCCAAATGTCCCCCCCCGTCCTCCCACATATCCCAAATGTTTCTCCTCTCCTCTCAGGTATCGCAAATATCCCCCACTTATCCCAAGTAGCCCCTCTCTCCCCAAATGTCCCAAACATCCCCCCAACTGCAGCACAAAGTGGATTTACAGGGGATTCGATTCACTGAAAACCTGTGGAGGGAAATCATTTATTAATGACTGCTGCATGTGTGTGTGCGTGCGTGCTGGGGGGGGGGGGGGCAAAATGCACCTTTGCCTGAGTTGGCAAAAATCCTTGCACCGGCCCTGGCCTTGTCCACATACTTCAGTGCAATTAGACATTACTGAGGAGAGTGGGGTCTCTTGTTGCTCCCTGCCCTGATCTTCCTGGGTTCTACAGTCTCTAGTGGGGCAGGGCCTGAGTGTAAAGCTGCAATATGTCTCTTTCTGAAACATTCTGAACATTCTACTGGTATTTTGCAGTCTTTGGCAATGTGATAAGTAGATCCGCAACACTTGAAACAGATGCCGTTTTGTTTAAGGAAGGACATCTGCTCTGCAATGGGTTTGCTTCTAAAGCCTTTGCATTTCTTTAGTGGATGTGTTTTTTGAGTATTGGGCAAAGTTTATCATGGTTTTCTATGGTGTGTACCTTGTGGGTGGCTTGGTAGTCTGACTTTTGAAGGTACAGCTGTTTTGTGTGTGGATACAGAGGTCCTAACGTGAGGTTTCTCCGGTCTGTGTGATTGATTGCCGCTGGTGGTGAAGGCGAAACTGGGATCGCTTTGGATTTTCGCTTGCTGTCGGACAAACCTAGAAAACACAGAAAAAGGGGGAAAACTGACTCCATAATCTTCTTTGAATTTACCTCCCACAGACATCCACTTGTCTTGCAGATTTGAGGATAGTTTCTCTAGTATGGGATTAGTGCCTCTAGCTGTATCAAGATATGAAAGTCCTGGCAAGTAGCCATCCTCTTTGGCATATTCTATCTCTAGTAGAAGATCACTTAGTTCTTGTAGCCCCACGTTGTCTCTGTAGCCAACCTTGGGAAAGACTTCAAGTTTTTTCAACCGTGCTCCTTCTATTACCTCTGGGGATCCATACGTTTCTTCTAGTCTTTTCCAGGTCATGTTGAGCCCTGCTGCAGGGTTGAACAGGTTTGCTCTTCTCATCCTCTTAGCATGCTCTGCTGACTCGGTACCATCATTAAATTAAGCATATCTGCTGGTGATAAATTCAGACCTTCAGTGGCATTCAAAAAGGAAGATTTCCATGCCCAATAGTTTTCAGGACAGTCATCAAATTGGAGAAAGCCTGAGCTAATCATTTCTTTGCGAATTAGATATTTGGTGACATCCACTGCACATTGTTGTTCGCGCGTGTAATCTATAGGTTGAGGTGATGGGAACACTTGTTTTGTGTTCTTAGGGGTTTCTGGTGCTTCATTCTTAGTTTGTTGGCAGCCACTGACCTGATGTGGTTGATTGGGCCTTCTCAGGGGGCATGTTGATCTCGGCCTGAATTCCTTTGCTTCAGGTTTAGGAGACTGTTCCTTTGCATGTGTATCAGTAAGGTTCTGGATGTACTTACTCATACGATCTGCAGAGAATAGAGTTTTTTCTGAAACCTCTGAGACTTTATATGATTTTTCACTTCCTGGCCAACTTGTTCTCATATAGGCAGCTGCCTCTGCTTCAGCAACTGCAGCAGTAGTCTGTCGCTGCAGGATGAGCAATTTTTATTCTAACTCCGCTTCTTCTTGTGCTACGGCAGCATTCTTTGCTGCTAACTCCTACATCATGGGAGCTTTCTTTGCTGCTAACTCCTGCACCATCATCGCTTCTTTTTCTGTGTACTGTAGCTGGACGCGGGCAGCTTCTGCCTTGGCACAAGCTCTAACTGCTGAGGAACTTGCTGAGGACATCTTGCTAGCCCATAAAGATCTGGACATATGCGATTGTGCATCGTCTTGCTGGGCACTGGGAATGTTCTCTTTGCATTGCTGTGTAGCGTGCCATCGGCCTGGTACTTTGTTCTTGATCTTAGACGCATGCTGCAGAAACGGCGTTGTATAACACTTGTCAGACAGCTTAACAATGATTAAGAAGTCAAGAAACGGGGGGGCGTGGCCGGACCTAGCTGAGAGATGGACGCCTGAGCTCTGAGCTCCAGCCACCTCGGACCAAATCTAACAATTAGCGGAGATATCGGACCCTCACCCCTATACTAAAGATGGGTACTGCCTCCAGACAGTCATCGGCCTCACGTTCCCGATCACCGAGGGAACAGAACGACGCCATGAGCCAACACATCCCTGAGATGTTTCGTACAGGCAGGAGTAACATGGCGGCTTCCCGCCAAGGATCCTCTCAGGGAAACCAACAGGCACAGCCGGCGATAATCCTAACGGCAACTCACACCGCTCCCCCGAGCCCTCTGGGGGTCAGCTGGTTGGTACACAACCCCCTTCTCAACAGCACATAAGCCTCCTGGACCTCAGGGCTGTGGCGGCGGACATTAAAGACACCTTGTCAGCCGCCATAGCGGAGTTAAGAATTGATGTCCGCGCACTGAACGATCGTGTCTCGTCCACAGAGAGGGTCCTGAACGACCATGACCTGGTTCTCCAGAGGTCCACTAAGAAGATTGATGAACATACCTTGCAGCTCCGTGAGGTGAATCGCCACCTGGAGGACCTGGAGAACCGAAGCCGACGCCATAACCTTCACGTGCGGGGTATGCCTGAGGGTATTGAAGGTGAACGGATGCCTCAGGCAGTGGTGAGCCTCTTCAACTCCGTGCTCGGCAGACCTCCTGCCACGTCCATCACCTTAGAACAGATACACTGCGCCCTGCGTCCCTGCGGTAAAGATACGGACCCACCAAGGGACATTGTGTGTTGTCTGGTGGACTTTACTCTGAAAGAGGAGATCCTGCTCCAGGCACGGGGGAAGCGTCTCTCACATGAAGGCACCCCTGTTCAAATCTTCCAGGATCTATCGGGCATCACTCTCCAACACCGCAGAGACCTCAAGCCGCTTCTGGATATGCTCCGCTCCAGGGACATACGATACAAGTGGAAGTTTCCTTTCTTCCTTGCTGCATCTCATCTGGGATGCACTGCTTTCCTCAAGGTGCCGGAGGACCTGCCTCGCTTTTGTGAGACTCTGGGATTGCCTCTCATATCGGTCCCTGAGTGGTATGCTGTTTACCGTCGTTCAGTAGGCAGATGGGGGAAACCGCCGGAGGAACAGATGGAGACCCAAACCACGACAACCCGCCGGAGGCGGTCACCGTCAGGAACCAGGAACTGGGGGGCAGTGTCAGCACGCCGCGAGGAGACCGTGATTCTCTGGCTCCCCCCAGGGCTAGGAGAGCCCGCAGGGATTACTGACGGCTTCATTAATGCAGATACCTCCTGTTGGGCGTATGGTGGACCACTGATATGTTCCAAGTGACCTTTTTGAATTTCCTTTTTATTAGTATTATTTGCAACCCACCCGGTTCTGATCTGTTTCTGTTTTGTTGACTCAATACCTCTAGGATGTGACAGCCTAACTGTGACTGTTTGTGCTTTGGCAGCACATCTACTGTCTCCTGCTTCTCTTCCGGTAAAGTGACATAGCTAACTTTGTTTTTACTACAACTCCCGTGATACCATGCGGCCGGAAGTCACGTGCGACGGATGGGAAGAAGTCCTCACGTCTTGACACCCAGCAGCCGACGAGGAGTCGGTTTATGTATTTGACCCTGTCTGTTCAACCTCCCGCTTGTTGCGGCTATTGCCTCGCTGACTATTTCAAACCGGGAGACGGGGTTCTCTGACTGCTCCTTTGCCTGGTCAGCTGTGACCCCGACGGGACAAAGTGGAAATACAGGCTTTTCAGCGGATCCTCAAGCATGTTTACTTGTTTTACTATTGTTTACTTTTATATATATAAATGATCGCAGGGTCATCCCCGTACGGGTCGGAGTTTGCTTAGGTAAGAGGTATTTCCTGTCTATGCATGGAGCCCTGCGTCCCCCGTCTCACGCTGTTTATACACCCCGGGCCCGGGGTGTAGACTTATGACCTACTGTAGGTGAGATGGGCGATGCAGTGCTCGAAAGTTATAACGATTTTGTAATTTTGCTTAAGGGGATCACCGCACGCTACAATGGCCTGAATGTAGGGTATCTCTTTAAACTGCCGGCGCGCCAGGCTCCGGTGCACCGGGTCCGCCAGGACACGTCTTGTTCCCCAAGCTGGTTTAATACCATGGTTACCTGCTGTCTGGTGGATGTTTTTGGTGGCACACTGAGATAGTCAACTACGTACCCGTATGTTGTGACTAGTCGTGCCCCCACCACCAGTGCAAAGGGCCCCCGCCCATTTGGGGTTGGGGCCTCACTTCAAGGGGGCTGTCCCCCACCCCTGACATATCCTGAGGCCACACCTCTCCATATAACTTAAACCGTAACGGTTTGTTCCGGGGTGGCTCACCAGTAAAGGTTTATATCTCTTAGTGTTTCTGCTCTTGGGCAGGGCCCTGTCCAACCCCCACACGGTTGCTCACAGCGGTGGTTGCGCACTGTCTGGGCGCGGGTGCCCCGTGGGCTCCGTATTTTTTCCGATTTGTAAATAATCAGGTAAAAGGACGTAGTCCCGATACCTAATCGGTGTTTATTTCTATAGGTAGTTTTGTGCTATTGACTTGCCTTAGCATACTTACTGGGCTCCCCCCTGACATCCACCCCATCCTGTGACCCATCCCGCCCCACCTCCCCAACCCTCATTGCTCCCTCGACCATGACTGACCGGCAAAATACTGACATGTCTACCCCCCGAACTCCGGGTCGCACAGAGTTTAAACTCCTCTCTTTTAACGCCCGTGGCCTGAATACCCCAGAAAAACGTTCACGTCTTCTGTATACGCTCCGTAGGGACAAGCCCCAGATTGTACTCCTTCAGGAGACTCACTTCCGCACCAACTCTATTCCCAAGCTCCATGACAGCTATTTCCCTACTGTCCACGATGAGGCGAAATCGAAAGGGGTATCCATTCTATTTTCGAAACACTGCCCATTCCAGGTCTCCGATGTCCAAAAAGACGGGTTAGGCAGGTTTATCTTTAACAAAGGTACACTACACGGCAGACCGTTTATGATTGCAAATGTTTATGCTCCCAACTCGCGACAGGTTTCCTTTTTTCGCGATACGTTCTATCAACTGACCGCCTTTAAAAGTGGAACGTTGATTGTAGGAGGGGACTTCAATGTTCCCCTATCGCCCTCGGTAGACACGTCCAATGGATCATCATGCCTGTCTTATAGTGCACTACGTGCCATTAAAACCCAACTCAGTACACTGACTCTGCACGACACATGGCGCACACTCAACCCAAAGGTGAAAGACTACACCTTTTTTCGCCCTTACACAACAAATATTCCAGGATAGATCATTTCTTCCTCTCACAATCTGACCTTACCTTCCTCTCAGGGGCAACAATAGAACCTATGACACTGTCCGACCACCACCCCATTACCATGTCCCTGATTCTTCCCGATCAATGCACCAAGTCCCCGATCTGGAGAATGGACGACTCCCTCTTGCTTGATCCGGAAAACTTCCAACTGCTCTCGGAACGTCTTTCCCAATATTTTGCCGAAAACTACGCCGATGATACCTCCCCAGTCACCCTCTGGGCGGCTCACAAATGTGTCATCTGGGGTGAACTAATCTCATTAACGGCCAAACGTAATAAACTAAGAAAGGCTAGGCTGTCTGAACTGTCCGACCAGATTAAACGGCTTGAGAGTGCCCACAAACTTACTTTGGCGACCCAAACGTACTCCGCCCTCTTGAAAGCTAGGGAAGAACTGCTGGAGGTTCTCCAAGTAACCTTAAAACGTAATTTTGCCTTTACTCACAAATTATTCTATGAGTTCGGAAATAAAGCGGGGAGGCTGTTGGCATCGGCCCTACAAAAGAAAAAGGCTAGTTACAATATCCATTCCATTACTCCTCCGTCGGGGACACCCATCACCAGAACTGACCACATTGCCCGAGAGTTTGTAAACTATTTTTCAAATTTATATAATCTGCCCAAACTAACGGGTCTTGTAACCCCCCACGTTCGCCAGACAGCCCTGGAGGAATTCCTCACCAAGTATGGCCCATCCCCTGTCCCCCCAGACGACTTATCGCAGGCTCAGTCATAACGTCAGATGAGGTTTTACTTGCCCTAAAACAGCTGAAAGCAGGGAAGAACCCAGGCCCGGACGGCCTACCGGTCGGCTATTATAAGGCCTTCGCCTCCTCACTGCTTCCTAGATTCGTAAATGCCTTTAACGCTCTTCCCTCTACGCCCAATCCGAACCGAGATCTCCTGGAATCCCACATAACGTTGATCCCTAAACCGGGTAAGAACATCAATTTAGTTTCCAACTACCGCCCCATCTCCCTGCTGAACGTCGACGTCAAGCTTTACGCTAAAATTATAGCTAACAGACTGCTACCATTCCTTCCCAAATTTGTTTCATCCGATCAGGTTGGCTTTTTCCGGGCAGGGAAGCTCGGGACAACACCATAAAGGCCATCAACATACACCATTGGCTGACGACAACAAACACTAGGGGATTTTTCCTTTCGTTGGACGCGGAGAAGGCGTTCGATAGGGTGGCCTGGGACTATATGTCTACAGCTCTACTCAAGCTTGGCCTCCCGAGTCGCCTCATTCAAATGGTTCTGGCGCTGTACTCTGCCCCCACCACACGAATCAGGGTGAATGGTCGACTGTCGGACGCCTTCTCCATTGCCAATGGTACCAGACAGGGTTGCCCGCTTTCCCCCATTATCTTCGTACTTGTCCTAGAACCCTTCCTTCGTAGGTTGCGTGATAACTCAGACATAAATGGCGTCACCATTAACCAGAAACTCTGCAAAGTTGCGGCATACGCGGACAACGTTTTATTGTTCCTAAGGGACCCAATTACTACCATACCCAATCTCCTGAAGGATTTTGGTCTCTTCAACCGACTGTCTAACCTACAAATCAATTTCCACAAGTCGACGGCGCTGAACGTATCCCTCCCCAGCTCGACGGTTTCTCTGTGTCAACAGAATTTTCCCTTTCGATGGGAATCTAAGGCGGTCTCATATCTGGGTATCAAACTTCCTTCGGTGCTCAATGACCTATATGCGCACAATTTTCTGCCCGCTCTCCAAACCATTCGGGATGACCTAACTGCCTAGCACAAGGGACGCTTCTCATGGTTTGGCAGGGCGGCAATTTTAAAAATGAACATTCTACCCAGGCTATTGTACCTGATGCAAGCCGTCCCGATAAAGCTCCCTCCAGCTTATTTCACATCCCTCAAGAGCATTTGCAGGTCATTCCTATGGGCGGGTCGCCCCCCTCGGCTGGGATGGAACAGGCTGGTTCTTCCAATGCTGAAGGGCGGAATAGGACTACCGGACCTATCCATATACTATAAGGCCTGCCAGCTTACTAGGATTGTTGATTGGCACAGACAAAACAAAGATTGGGTTGACATTGAGAATTCTTTTGTCAAATTTCCGATAGCGCACACCCCCTGGATCACTGTCAATGCGGTTCCAAAGACGTGTACGGAACACCCCTTAATTGGCCCCACTCTAGCCACCTTCAGATCGGCCTGAGGTGCTCTAGACTTAGTCCCTTCCCCAGGGCCTATGACACCTGTAACGGAATGCACCGTGACATTCTGAGATATTCCTATGTCTAGGGTCACCTTATGTCCACTAGGGCCATAGGGTGACAAAGAATCATAATTCATATGTTACAGAAGACATTAATAAGGGACATTAATAATAATCCAGGTTTGCAGGATGTCTTCAAATATCAAAAGCTGTTAGCTATGCAATCTGGGCACACATGCTTTTGAAAGGTGTTAATTCAGGTCAGCCAGCCAGTGAGTCATACCTTTGTATAATAGGCTATTGAAATATCTGAAGGTGTGGATTGCACCCACTCTCACTGCCATTGTGTGATAAAGATGTCTGTGTTACTATTCAGGGTTAATTGAACCCTATTGATAATACGGTGCCGTCATGTCTAGCTACCAATTAAAGAATTATCCTCAGTGAGTGAATAGGGGGGTGGAGATTGCATTGTCCTGTGATTAACTGTATTATGCTGTACTGGATATAAGAAGCTAAGAAAATACTAATAAATTGTCATATCTTTGGAAGCAAGAAAGGAGCGTTGTCTCGTTTATTCTGGGAAAGGATATGGATCGTGTATGCAATATTGTCGGAGTGTGTCAGATAAGCTTGTCGGGGATGGATGGAAGGTTGTAAGCGGTGGTAACCGTTACATTGGTGGCACAGCAGTGGGATGATTCCATCACCAGAAGGACGGCTACAAGGACACATGACAATGGAGACGGTGTATGAACGGATGAAGCTCTCTTCCCTCATGGACTTACTGGAGAGCCGGGGCAGACCGGCCAGCAACCGTAAGAAAAGGGACATTATCGCAGAACTGGTCGAAATGGATAGAGCTAAAAGGCCCGCCGTAACAGACAGGACACCCGAAGAAGCAAGTTTTGATCGGGCGGTTAAAATAAGACTGACACATTATGGTCCTAACCCTCCACCGGAGATCAGGGACCGAGTTATAGCGGCTCTGAATGCCACCTTGCTACAGAGAAGAAGTGCTGCAGCAGCTGAAGTCACAGCAGCACCAACTAAAGAGAGAGGAGAGGTGCAGATACCAGTCTCCATGGAAGAGGAATTCCAAAGAAGGTTACAAGAGATGCGGATACAGCATAGAGGACCAGTATCAGAGGAGGTCCTGTTGGGATGGTCGGATGTGATTAAGTGCCAACTCTGGAAAGAAGCACTAGCTCTGGAGCAGCAACACCAAGGAAATGTCCTGCCGTCTATCTATGCAAGGTACTGGCCGCAGTATGACGTACGAATGCTGTTGTTGGGGAAACAACCGAAGCAGAAGTGGACAGCGGAGTTAAGCAGGCTGATCCGGGCAGAGATTCAGCTGGATGAGAGCTACAGAGCCCTCCGGTGGTATGTAGCCCAAGAGTGCCCGTGGTCAGCGGATGACAGCCCCACAGAAGGCTATGACTACGATGGCCTGGGATTGTTGTATTGGAGGATGTCCAGTGATCCCGACTTTGGGGATGATCGGGAGTGGCGCTTGGAGGATATAATGGAGCACAGAGAGGAAAAATTAAATATCTCGGGAGGCCACTGGTCACAGGAAGATTTCGAATTTCTGGCCATTCGGGAATGGGAGCTGGAGGTCGCCTACAGACAGCTGCTAGACTCGGCTCAGCAGCAGGGTGGGGCTCCCATTGCCTGGGACTATGAGGAAAGTTCAGATGACAACTGTGAACTCCTGGCTGATGAATCGGCAGTGGAAAATATGGAGATTTTCATCCCTAAAGTCGAAGCGGATGGTGTGGAGTTCCAGGGAGTCGGGGCGGTTGGCCCCCCTCTCCAGCAACAAGCTGAGGTGGTAAAGCTTTTACCCCCAGCTGAATCACTGGCAACAGAGCAGGGTACCCCAAGCCTCTGCTCCCAACTAGCAGAAGAGGGGGGCCCTGTGGTAGTGGATGGGACTGTGGTCTCCACTCACAGCAACACAGCGGAAGAGCTGGCAACAGAACAGAGGGTCACGGACCTTTGCTCTCCACTAACGGAAGAGGGGGACACTGTGGTAGTGGATGGGACTGTGGTCTCCACTCACAGCAACCCAGCGGGAGAGCTGGCAACAGAGCAGAGTGTCATAGGCCTCTGCTCCTCACTAACAGAAGAGGGGGTTCCTGGAGTAGTGGATGGGACTTCAGTCTCCACTGGCACAACCCCAGAAAATGGTACAGGACTGGGACAGGAGGATGTCTGCTTTGCTTTGCAAGCACCAGGGGGTTTTCACCTAGCACCAGTGGATGGGACTTCAGTCTCCACTGGTATACCCCAGGAAGGGGGGGCAGTTGGTCCAGACCCCCAACAGCATGATGGACTGAGCCCAGCTACCCTGCCTTCTCCCCAGCGGCAGGCGTGTTCTCTGAGAGAGGCAGAGGTTGGCGGGGTGAGTAATGCTCAGTTTGGAGCCATTTATTTGGGGTACAGTATGGATACCAGCATTGGAGGACGGGAACTACTGACGGACTTCGGAGTCAACCCGTTTGGGGTTACCACCTGTGTCCGTCTCCCACCGAAAGGGGAGAGATGTAACGGAATGCACCGTGACAGTCTGAGATATTCCTATGTCTAGGGTCACCTTATGTCCACTAGGGCCATAGGGTGACAAAGAATCATAATTCATATGTTACAGAAGACATTAATAAGGGACATTAATAATAATCCAGGTTTGCAGGATGTCTTCAAATATCAAAAGCTGTTAGCTATGCAATCTGGGCACACATGCTTTTGAAAGGTGTTAATTCAGGTCAGCCAGCCAGTGAGTCATACCTTTGTATAATAGGCTATTGAAATATCTGAAGGTGTGGATTGCACCCACTCTCACTGCCATTGTGTGATAAAGATGTCTGTGTTACTATTCAGGGTTAATTGAACCCTATTGATAATACGGTGCCGTCATGTCTAGCTACCAATTAAAGAATTATCCTCAGTGAGTGAATAGGGGGGTGGAGATTGCATTGTCCTGTGATTAACTGTATTATGCTGTACTGGATATAAGAAGCTGAGAAAATACTAATAAATTGTCATATCTTTGGAAGCAAGAACGGAGCGCTGTCTCGTTTATTCTGGGAAAGGATATGGATCGTGTATGCAATATTGTCGGAGTGTGTCAGATAAGCTTGTCGGGGATGGATGGAAGGTTGTAAGCGGTGGTAACCGTTACAACACCCGTCACCCAAAATCCGGATCTTCCCCCTGACATCGCTTCACTATGTGGGTCCACATCCTCTGACGACAAGCCTGTCAGGGCGAGCCAATTTTTCAAGGCGGGTGCCCTGTTATCCAATGCTGAGATGTGCTCTAAATTCCCAAACCTGCACATACCCTTCTTCAAATTTCTGCAGATCAGGCACTTTTTTCAGACCACCCCGGTACCCTCCAGTTGGTATAGAGATCATACCCCATTCGAGATTTTGTGCAAAGACTCGGGCCCTCAGACTCATCTGATCGCAATACTCCACTCTCTTCTCCTACCCAAGGCGGTTCCAAATGACAAGATTCATCGGGTATGGGAGACGGACTTGTCACTCTCCCTCTCCCCTGAAGATTGGGAGCAAATCTGGGAACACGCCCACAAAGGGTCCATTAATGTTTCCGCTCAGGAGAACAGATTCAAATTGTACTCGAGGTGGTACCGGGTGCCCGAAAGGATACATACAATTTTCCCTAGCGTCCCCCCTACGTGCTGGAGATGCAACACGGCAGTCGGTTCTCTTCTACACGTTTGGTGGGATTGCTCTCTGATTCAACCTTTTTGGGAAAGGGTGCATGATCTCATCTCACGGATCACCACCTACACCCCTGACTTCACCCCGGCCCAGTACCTCCTACATCACACTTCACTCCCTAGGAAGTCGTACTACAAATCCCTTACTTTACACCTCATCAATGCAGCCACCCAATGCATCCCCTGTGGTGGAGAGATTGATCTTCATACTTATATCCTGAATTCAACTATCATGCCCCTGATTGATGTGTATATGTATGTGTATATATATGTATGTATATATATATATATATATATATATATATATATATATATATATATATATATATATATATGTGTGTGTGTATACATGTATATGTATGTATCTGTATGTATCTCTGCATATGTGTACCCATATGTTTGTAATATACGTGGTCAGACGATAGCTGCATACCATTTCATAGTAACAATATCTTTCCTGATAGAAATGTCCCCTCCTCATTGTATTTACTGTGCTAGAACAATTTGTATTTCCTGCCATCCTCCTGTCTGATTGAACAAAACACAATTAGATTGACTGTGCTAAGTAGACAATAGTATGTATTTACAGAATTTCCTGCCATCCTCCTGTCTGATTGAACAAAACACATTTAGATTGACTGTGCTAAGTAGACAATAGTATTTATTTACAGAATTTCCTGCCATCCTCCTGTCTGATTGAACAAAACACATTTAGATTGACTGTGTTAATTAAACAATAGTGTGGCCAGACAGGAAAGTCATTCAGCTAGGTGTCATATGCAAGTATGGGAACTCACAGGTGAGTGAGTGATCACAAGGGAAGTTGGTAGGGGTCAATTATGACATCCTTTGGCACAGAGAGGTGACAGCAAGAGGTTACCGGTTGGGGGTCCTTAAAACAACCAATCGGATCCTCGGGAACTTAAGATTATGGAGGAGAAAATATGTGCTCAGGGGTATAAAAATCCAGTTCAGCTGGACAAATGATCAGAGTAGGATATCCTGATGTAGACCACAGCCCGGTAAAGTACTCTCTCTCTCTTCCTCCTCTCTTCCTCTACTCTCTCTCTCTCTCTTTCTCTCTCTCTTGGTGATGTGATGTAACCTCTCTCTCTCTCTCTCTCTCTCTCTCTCTCTCTCTCTCTCTCTCTGCTCTGTCTCTCTCTATCTCTTCTCTAATTCTTTTCTCCCTTCCCTACTGCTTATCTTAACATATTGTTGAATCCTTTACAGCCATTATTATTATTATTTGTATCTTATATGTTATAACACTACTTGTATGTTGTATGTGGATCAGCTGTATCCTCTTTGATTCAAAGTAATATAATTTATGTTATGGTTGTAAATATTAGAATAATACAAGTGTCTTCTCGTTATCAATAAATGTAATCCTTTTTCTCTTTTCCACACCCCAATCGTTTGCTTTAATTTTTAGATAAACAAGAAGGTTTTTATAGCTTATATTAATTATTTACATGCATAGTTAACATAGTCATAACAAATGTTGCCCCTGAGTGAGGAAAATTATTTTGTGTATGGTAGACAGAGCTGTTTTTTAAGTCTTTTGTTTTAACCTGTTTTTTTTACCTAACAAACTAACTTTTCAGAACTTAACCTTTTACTTTTTGTCTATGTAATCCTTTATGTTGATGAGACTGATTTTGAATAATGTAGATATATAAAATGAAATTGCAGCAGGGTGTCAGTGCGAATAATAAGGATGCTGTTTGGAATCTTGAAGACAGTGGGCCAGATTCTCAGCGAGGTATGACGGTGTATCTCCAGATACACCGTTGTGTCTATGTTTCTGGCCCTGGGTATCTATGCGACTGATTCTTAGAATCAGTTACGCATGGATTTTGCCTAGATCCGACTGGCGTAAGTCACTTGCACCGTCGGATCTAAGTTGTAATGTTACGCTGGCCGCTAGGTGGTGTTCCCATCGATTTATGCGTCGAATATGCAAATGAGCGTTGTACGCCGATTCCTGAGCGTAATTGCGCGCCATCGTCGTAGTTAGCGTAGTTTGCGTAAGCGTATGGTTACCCCTGCTAGAAGGAGGGGTGACATTGCGTAGGTCCGGCGTACACCATGTTAGGTATGGACAACGTCTAGTTTTTCCGTTGTTTACGTTGTTTACGTAGCTGTTTACGGGGCTGTTCGTTAATTAAGTTCACGTTGAAACCAATTTGCTGCGTACTATGGAGCATGCGCAGTGGGCTACGTTTATGGCCGACGCATGCGCAGTTCGTTTGGCGCGGGGGCGCACCTAATTTAGACACAGCACGCCCCCCTCCTTCCTACTTTAAATTACGCACAGTTGCGCCGGCCTATTTGCGCTGCGCCCCCGCAAATTGCGGAGCAGGTGCTTTGAGAATACAGCACTTGCCCGTAAAAGGTGGGGAGGCGTAGCGTAAATGGGATACGCCACGCTACGCCAGAAAACCGCAAATCTACGGGAATCTGGCCCAGTGTGTCTCTGCCAAAAATAAATTTCAGTGAACCCTTTGAATATTAGGCCAATCTTGTGAGTGAAACACACCTATGCTTTTGGGCTGCGTTTGCACTAGTGCAACTCCAATGTCGCCTGATACAGGATGCGATTGTGAGATGCAGCTGTAGTGCGACTATGGTGTGGCCTTGAATGCGTTTTTTGATCCAGAAGTCGCAGAATGCTGCAGGTACCTTAACAGTCGCTGCAGCTTTGAGCCACATAGATTGGAATGGGGGCTATTGAAAACAGTGGGATGCGATTTGTAATGCGACTGTCCAAAGTCTTTTACATTTCAGGTCAATACACGGTGGTGAATGAGGAATGTTGGGAAGGTATTTCATTCTGTATTCATTGTGAGGGAGAAAACACCTAGGTATTATTTAGGACATAGACAAGTTTTGTTTCTTTGTCCTGGAGGATACAGATGGGGTGTTAGTCATGGAACTAGGGTGATTCTTGAACTGTTGGACTCAATACCGAATGCTGGGGTACAGGTGCTGGTATCACATGTCTAGTGATGCACTGTTGTCAGCATTAGGTTGAATTGTACTCAACTGGGTACACTACCTCGGGGAGTCTATTGTACCTATTCTCTTGACCTTGGGATAGATATAGAAGGAATCCCAGGTCGCACCCCGAGTCGCCCGGAGGAAAGGTTTTATGGCAAACCCGACATCCTCTTTACACTTACTGAAACTTCCGTTGGGATACGGGAGGAGTTAGAAGTTGGGTAGGTAAGATTGGGCAACATGATTTAAATGGTGCCAAAAGGTTGTGCAAGGCATGAATAGAAAGGCCCATCTCTAAGTTTATAATGTAAGGGAAGAAGGTGGAACAAAAATAACAACGGCTGGGAATTCTCTGATATGGAGCTGGTTGAGAGAACATTTTAGGTGGAAGTGGGGTAGGCTTCCCGGAATAAAATAGGTTTGTTTAGGGACACCTAGGTGTGGAAAGGGTAGTGCCTGGCTGGACATAGGGGGGTGAGGAGTTCCAGAGGTTCTGGAGCAGTCCTCAGGTGAGCATGGAAGGGGGTAACAAGGGAGATGGAAAGCAGGATGTTTTAGGGCCAAAAAAAAACTTTAGTAAACTGCACCCAGGGGGCGGTTCCCGATGCAGGTCACTATTACGGGACCGAGGCAAGGGGGTTGGTGCTGGTATCAGATGTCCAATGATGCCCTATATTCTGCCTACGAGTTGAACCGTACTCCGTGGGGTACATTACCTCAGGGAGTATACTGTACGTCTTCCCCGGTCCTGGGAATAGATATAGCCGAGACACAAGGATGCACCCCTGTTACCCCAGAGAAAAGGCTTGATATCAAACCTAACACCCCCATACATCTACAGAAACTTCCTCTGGGATTTGGGCCTGAGTTAAAGGCTTGGCTGGTAGATTTTGGGCAACAGGATGAAATATTAAATGTGCTAAGAGATGCTGAGAAACAAGCCACCATACGACTTACCCATGATTAAAATAAGTTGATACAAGTATCCCACGCTTTAGAGGGAGACACTAGGATTTCTTGATGGAAAAGTTTAAGTGGGTATAGTCCTAACACTACAGCTTTCCTAAACATTTTGCTCAACCCTGTTGTTCTAATCTGTATAGCTTTATTGCTCTCCCTGATACTAGTAATAATGTGCATTACTATCAGGAGAATGAACGCCAAAACTATGAGAATGTGCACCTCAACGAGGTATCTTCTCTCAAGGAACAGAAAAGCCACGAACTAAAAAAAAACAAATTTCTGAAGAAGCCTGTTCCGATCCAGACCAGTATCATGTTAAAATATTTTTAATTTTTATTTAAATTGTTTATAAAAAAAAATTTAATCAATTTTTCATTTTTCTTATTAATTTTTTTTCATTATTTTAATTTTTTTCCCTTTCTCATTTCATTCAGGTGAGAAAAGTTCCAAAAGGTTTGAACTTTGTCCACCTGAAGGGGGGGAATAGTGCATAGACCTGAAAATACAAATAATGCATTGTTTGGTTTGGGGAAAAGCCTCTAGAATGTTTTTTTAGTAATAAGTACAGTCGGGTTTGACTAAATTCTAAAAGTTTTTGGCAACCATTGGTAAACCTCTCCTTTTAAATTTGTATTTTTATGTTTTTTACCCGACTTGTAAATTGTTAAGTGACCATGATCATGTTCACCTGTTGATCACTAATAGGGGAAAGGAGTCTATTTTTATTTTTATTTTTTATTTTTTTATTTTTTCTGTTCCTCTTTACTTAAGAGAGGACTCTAGAACTATATTTAATTTTTTCTTGTTGTTCTAGGGATAAGCCTCTTCAATTTGTAATAAAATGCAGTCAGGTTTACCTAAATTCTACAAATTTTAATCATCTCTCTCTCGTTTTTATCTGCGTACCTGACCGGCAAAAATACCACCAATTACTAGTATGAGAGAGGAGTCGTTTTTTTTTTTTTAACGAAACATTTTTTTTCTCACTATCAGCTAAAGTTGGCAGGGAAACTAGGTATTTTTATTTTTTTTGGATACCGATTCAATGCTCTTTAACAATCTAAAGTGGAATGTAAACTGAAGATCTTGGTTGGAGCAGCATTAAATCTGTAGTTTTTTTTACTTTTAGGTTTATTATTTTTTCTTCTCCTCTATTTTCCTTATTCTTTTTCATTATTTATTTATTTATTTATTAAAATTCTTAAAAGTACAAAATAGTACAAACGCAGTCAGTTACCCGTAGGCCTCGATGCGCCAAGAACAACAATACAGCAACAACCAAAAAGACACACAGGCAGCGGAACAAATCAATTTTTAAAATGGTTAGCAGATCAAAAGAAAAAAACTATAAACCTATGTGATTCCATAGGCTCGACTAAAAAGCTCAGTTTTTAGAAGCTTCCTGAACTTAAAAAGATCATTCTCAAGCCTTAATTTTAGAGGCAGGGAGTTCCAAAACAGTGCTCCCTGAACGGCACTCGTCCTCCCTCCGCATTTTTTCTTTCGAAATTTAGGGATCATCAAAGTTTCTGATTTAGCCGACCTTAAGGTACGGTTAGGCACATATTTGGTGAATTTATCCTGCAGGTACACTGGCCCCTTGCCATGGGTAGCCCTGTGCACCATGCAACCAGTCTTAAACAGAACCCGTTCCTTCACGGGTAGCCAATGCAGGGCTCTCAGCGATGGCGTGATGTGGTCACGACGACCAACACCCGTGAGTAGCCTTGCAGCGGCGTTCTGGATAAGCTGCAATTTGTGCATGATGTTATTAGGTAGACCCAGGTACAAATCGTTACAATAATCTAATCGACTTCCAATAATGGCATTTACCATAGAGATCTTGTGCGATTCTTCAATGAAGCGAAAAGTCGACCTCAGGAGTTTCAGGTGGAAATGACAAGAACTCACCACCTGGTTTACCTGTGGTCGCAGTGTTAGTCTATCGTCCAAGATGATACCCAAATCCCTGACCTGGGTGACTGGTACTGGGACCGATGAAAACGAGTCTGGCCAAGTAGGGAAAGTAGGGAAACCGCCCGCCCATGACTGATTGCATAAGACCATGCACTCAGTTTTGGAGCCATTAAGCATAAGATAATTGGCCCCCATCCAGGCTTGAATTTCTTCCAGGCAGGTGGCCAGAGTTATCTGTGCCCCCCCATCCTTAGGCAGAGGAATGTAGAGCTGGGTGTCGTCAGCATAGACATGAAAAGATAGGTTGTGGCGGCGGATGATATACAGCAGAGGCCTCATATAAATGTTAAAAAGGATCGGCGATAAGGCCGATCCTTGAGGGACTCCACAGGACAAGGGACTATCAGAAGAGGAGTGCAGTCCCAGCCTTACTCTCTGAACCCTGTCCAGCAGAAATGAGGTCATCCATGCCAATGCTGTACCATCAATGCCTGCCACAGTCCCTAAACGATCAAGTAGTCTAGAATGATTGATGGTATCAAATGCTGCTGACAGATCCAGCATTACCAAGGCCGAAGCCTCATTTCTGTCCAGGGCCCAGAGGAGATCATCCTGTACTTTGGTCAAGGCGGTTTCAGTACCTCTTCCTGGTCGGAATCCAGATTGGAAATCATCCAAAATGGAATTGGACTCGAGATGGGGCTGAATTTGCCACACTGCGGCTCGTTCTATAATTTTTGCCAAAAATGGTAGAGTTGAAATAGGACGATTATTGCTCAACACGGAGCGTGCCAGGTTAACTTACTCACCTCTCGTCCTTTCCTTCTGTAATAGTATACTCTCTAAGTTGTTATTTTGGTTTCTTTCATCCATCTTCTCAGGATAATGTAACTAGGATATCAGTCATAAAAATTGTTTTTTTTATAAGAGGCGTGAGCATTCCCACCCGCCAGTGCCATATTGTACACCCAGAGAAACCAAACTATCCCTGGGCATTTCTGGGTTTTTTACCTCCCAAATGTAATTCTACCTCCCCTAGTCTACCTACAGCTTTATAGCCACCCCACTGCTCCTATCTGACATTCCTCCAGAAACTGTACACTGACGTTCTCCTTTTGTATTCATACATGACTGTCCGGAGGCCCACCCAACCACCACCTGAAGAAGCAACGAAAACCAAGTCATTATTTTTTGAGACAAACGTGCCACGGAGAAGACTCTCCTGAACTTTCCTTCATCATGCAGAAAAAGTGCTGTCTCACGGTCCGATCCAATTGTGACAATTATAACACCATATTTCCAGGATACAGGACTAAATATGTAAGGATCCCACCATCAATGTTGGAGTTCCACTCCTCCAATGCAGAGGGGTGATGAAACATTGCAGTACAGACACTCATGGTTTGGATCTGAAGCCTCAAAGGCACCAGGACTGTCTCAAGTCTACATTGATGAGTTACGGCGAGTTCAAGAAAGGAAGAGGCCGCAGTGGTGGTGGGGGGAAGGGTCGGGGGTTCTGGGCCGTTGTGAGTGGATACTGGATCATTGAAGGAGGACATAAGTTCAAGAATGAACTTCAGGGGGGACTGTGGTGGAGAGATTGATCTTCATACTTATATCCTGAATTCAACTATTATGCCCATGATTGATGTGTATATGTATGTGTATATATATGTGTGTATACATGTATATGTATGTATCTGTATGTATCTCTGCATATGTGTACCCATATGTTTGTAATATACGTGGTCAGACGATAGCTGCATACTATTTCATAGTAACAATATCTTTCCTGATAGAAATGTCCCCTCATTGTATTTACAGAATGTCCTGCCATCCTCCTGTCTGATTGAACAAAACACAATTAGATTGACTGTGCTAAGTAGACAATAGTATGTATTTACAGAATTTCCTGCCATCCTTCCTTTCTGATTGAACAAAACACATTTAGATTGACTGTGCTAAGTAGACAATAGTATGTATTTACAGAATTTCCTGCCATCCTCCTGTCTGATTGAACAAAACACATTTAGATTGACTGTGTTAATTAAACAATAGTGTGGCCAGACAGGAAAGTCATTCAGCTAGGTGCCATATGCAAGTATGGGAACTCACAGGTGAGTGAGTGATCACAAGGGAAGTTGGTAGGGGTCAATTATGACATCCTTTGGCACAGAGAGGTGACAGCAAGAGGTTACCGGTTGGGGATCCTTAAAAAAACCAATCGGAGCCTCGGGAACTTAAGATTATGGAGGAGAAAATATGTGCTCAGGGGTATAAAAATCCAGTTCAGCTGGACAAATGATTAGAGTAGGATATCCTGATGTAGACCACAGCCCGGTAAAGTACTCTCTCTCTCTCTTCCTCCTCTCTTCCTCTACTCTCTCTCTCTCTCTTTCTCTCTCTTGGTGATGTGATGTAACCTCTCTCTCTCTCTCTCTCTCTGGCTCTGTCTCTCTTTCTCTCTTCTCTAATCCTTTTCTCCCTTCCCTACTGCTTATCTTAACATATTGTTGAATCCTTTACAGCCATTATTATTATTATTTGTATCTTATATGTTATAACACTACTTGTATGCATGGGCGTCCGCTGAACTTTTTCCAGGGGGGGGCATAATTTTACGGTCAACTATGCTCCGCTTATTTGACAACGTCATGAAAGGGAGGGGAGGGGCTTAGTCATTATCCCATAAAGCGCAGGCATGTGCCCATGATATGCAGCCTCACTGTGCTGATCAAATGTACAATACAGAAGATGTACAGTATATGTATATAGAAGGGGTGGATAGTATTGGTATATAGAGGAAGGAAGGTGGGTATATACAGCTCTATATGCAGGACATATGATGTATATCTGTAGTCAGTGATGGAGGAATACAGGAAGGTAGATGGGGGTATATAGCTGTATACAGGACAGGACAGATGATATGATCTTTCACTGACCATACCTGTATGCACTCAGCTGCCCCCCTCATCTGTATATATATCACCCCCCCCCTGTACACAAACAGCCTCCTCCCTTCACTTGTACTCACAGCCCCCACTTGTAAGGTCACGGTGGTCTTCCTTCTCCCAAGTCCTGTTTCCACATGTCCATTTGAAAATACCTTACAGGTATCAAAGCAAACACGAGGGCGCACATACAGGAAGCGGCCAGAGGTGGCAGTAAAGAGCTCTGTAAGCTCCGTGATACTGATCTTGCAACAGCTGTGGAGGCGACTGCACAAACACAGAGAGAGAGAGTCAGCTCAGCCACAGAAGCGAGCATGGCAGACCCTTGCTGATTTCAGGGGGGGTTACTCACCCCCCCTTAACCCTATGAGCGGACGCCCATGCTTGTATGTTGTATGTGGATCAGCTGTATCCTCTTTGATTTAAAGTAATATAATTTATGTTATGGTTGTAAATATTAGAATAATACAAGTGTCTTCTCGTTATCAATAAATGTAATCCTTTTTCTCTTTTCCACACCCCAATTGTTTGCTTTAATTTATTGATAGACAAGAAGGTTTTTATAGCTTATATTAATTATTTACGTGCATAGTTAACATAGTCATAACACCCCCTACACTAGAAGACCACCACCCCCCCCCCCCTCTGTAGCTGACTGGTTTAAAAGAGTGAATAAAATAGAGGAAATGGAAAGAATTATCCACCAGTCGAGAGATACGCATGACAAATTCAGGATCACTTGGGCCTGTTGGACACACTATAGGGAATCCTTGGGATCTGTTGGTCCTGACACTCCGGCCGTAGATACTGACGGTGACGTTTAACATACTCTAGTTGTCCGCCCCCGACGCTTATGACTTCACCTGTGCGTCCCCTTTCCCCCCACCCCTCCCTCTTGACGATGCCCAGTAAGGGGTCCGTTCGTAATCAAGTTGTCGTACTTGACAATTAGCGGTAGCCTTCGATTTAGCCTGCGACCCAGCCCGATACCAATGTAAGAATTACATCCACGGGTCGTTTGCCTTACCATCCCTGTATAGTCTGGCCACCATGAGAAACCCCACGTAGGGTGGGAAGGCGGAGAAATATTTAGAGGACTCTGTGTTATCTATTTAGTCCGCTTACGCCTTGTAAATTTCCCCTGCTCGCAGTTGGGTTTTCACCCGGGTTGTCCCGGTAGGAATAGCGTTTTGGGCGAGAACTGTTTGACTCCCCCTGCCTTAAGATTCGTTACTTATACCCGGTACGCGTTTATCCGAGTTATGAAGGTTTTTCGTTCTATTGTGAAATCAATCCACGCGCTCAGGAGATGTGCTGCTTACATGTTCTCGTATTCACTGTGATTTATAATTTATGCCTGTTACCCGTACAGCATCCAAGGCTATTGTTGTGCCGTACCATATTTGCATGATGGATACATATGTTCTAATGTACCGGAGACCTTGAATGTATTGACTTTGTACTGTGAAATCTTTTATAAAAAAAGTTTAACAAAAAAAGAAGTCAAGAAACGTGAGACATCAGATCTGTATGTATTATTTTTTCTGAATAACTTTGTAAAACTACAACATAAGCATAAACAAAACATATGTGTCAGTACATTAAACATTACACAGCAGCCTCAGTCCATCAGTAAGTGTACTTATAGACAATTCCTTTGCTTGTCCAGAAATGTATTAACCTCCCTGGCGGTATGATTCTTTCAGATTTTAGGTGCTAAAAGCGGTACCATTATTTGCAAGAGAATTTGGCGTTTTATACTGTAGGCTTGTAATTCTTAGGAATAACTCACTGAAATCTATCCAAACAAGAGTCTAATAGGCATCCTGGGTATGATTTTTTTTTTTTTTCTTATTAAAAATTATAATATAATAAATAATTATAAAAAATTATAACAAATAATAATATAATTATAGTAAAAATGATTCAATAATGTAATCAAATCAAAATCACTGAAATTTGCTCAGTTGCAGAATTTTTGCTGTCATTATTTTTTTTTTTTTATGACGAATTTCCCCATAAATCGCTATCGCTAAATTCTGCAAGTGATTCTGATTTATTATCGCTGTTTTTTAGCTGCTCTAAAACAATTTTTGCCATAAAGGGACACTTTTGGTTGCTATGGGCAATCTACAGTTTGCAGGGAGAAAGAACAGTTTTTATTATATAAAATGACATGTAGTGTACAGGGCAGACCACTAGGGACATGGGGGGTGTGTATTTTTTACATACAGTACTGTAATCTATAAGATTACAGTGTACTGTATGTATAGTGTTTGTTTACATTTTTAAATTTGGCGCCGTTCCCCCCCCCTACGTCGCGACGCTCGCAGGGAAGGGAATCGGCGGAACACACAGCATCAGGCGGACATCCGCCCGCCGTGTACTGCGGGGATTCATCGCTGGATCGCAGAGAAAAGGTAAGTAAACTTTTTTCTGCATCCAGCGAGGTAAGCGCGTGTGTGGCACGGGGTTACCGATCTTAGCTTAAAAATCTCACCCCGTGCCACACACGGGAAGACCGCCAGGGAGGTTAAGAGCTTCTCTGTATGAGTCTGCCTGGATCCAGGAGCAGCCATGAAATGGAGGAAATACAGTTCCAGGTTAAAGGTTACTGCTTCTCTGAGGAAAATACAACTCCCTGTAAGCAAAATAATAACTAACTCTGACCACTAGATGGCAGCAACGTCAAACGAACATTGCACATATTTGCTATGAATAATATGGGCAGAACATTCATCACTTTTTAAAATGCAAGTAGTGTAAGTACCTTAATTTGACCTGGTATCAACCAACTAAAGTACCTGTACATCAGACCTCACTCGGGAAGTGGGAGATGCAGCACAAGAATAAAATCAGATTGATAAAAGGAGAGGGCAGAGCCACAGAGAGAAGAACTCCTCAGCATGCTACTTCTCCCTTCACTGTCCAGCCACTGGGTGGCATAATTGTGCGCAGCCTAATGCATTAGGGTGTGCACCCCAAAGCTCAAACACACATGATTTCCTCTGTAGCCTCAGCTGCACTGGACAGTGATTGAATGGGAAATACCATGTGCTGAGTGGCTTCCTGGTCATTTACAAACTGAAGCATAGTAAACACAGTTTACTATGCTTTAATTATGATTGAACACAGTGAGTGTTCATTTAGAAAAGGAAGGGGCCGGTAAATTACATATTGACTGGCCCCTTCCCCACCCTCCATCCTGAAACATTTGGGGCGCAACATAGGGGAAAGCTTGAGCAGTAGAGGGAATTAGGGTATGCCCAGGCACACCTTGGACACTCCTTGCGTACGCCTATGCTGGGTGGGCATGGTGATGAAAACCATAAGTAAGAAGGCTGGCCGGAGACTAGCCTGTATTTGTGGGAAAAGTCTGAGCGGTATTTATCCCTCCTCTGGCTGATCCTGTGTTGGCTCTTACTCTTGGTTGGTCATACGTGCACGTCAAACTCATGCTCAAACTCATGCTCAAACTCATGCTCAAACCATGCTCAAACACAGCATGGCGAAGCTTAGTCATAGGGGTTTCCTTTTCCGGCCAGTTAGGCGATACGCTTCGGATTGTTTCCATTTTTCATTTCAGCTACTCCCATACAACAGCATGTTATAGTAGGGTGACCAGACATCCCCGGTTTCAGGGGACAGTCCCCAGATTGAACACACTGTCCCCAGATCAAGTCTGTCCCCAGTTTTGTCCCCAGATTGGATTTGAACAGGGGCTGGGGCAATTTCTAAGACAGTCAGTGCAGAATTAAAAAAAGAATAATTCTGAATTACACCCCCCCAGGCTCCTACTAGCTTAGGGGGTGTTGATCATGTGGTGGTCGGAGGGGAGGGAATATTTCTTCAGTTTCGGGTGCATGCCCATTCAGCTTCGCTCGCATGTTCTTCTGCCTTGGCTCAAATCCTGGCCAGACGCCTGCCTGCTTATCTCCTTGCCTTCCCTGGCAAAGTGATCTTCCTCCATTCCCCACCCAGTAGTAGCCAGAGAGTGAGACTTGAAAGGCTGTGAGGCAGGCGGCTGCGGCCGGGCAAATTGTTGCCATTACTAGTAAAAAAGAAAAAATATGTCCCCGGATTTCATTTTAAAAATCTGGTCACCTTATGTAATAGGTTTGGGTATTATTCTTTCACAGAATGATACATGCTCTTCACGGCCTGTTATGATGGCGGGACAGCATGGAGGTGATCGAGACTTGCTCGGTCAGAGGCGGGGTGTTAGCGCACCCTCAGCTCCTGCTTTTCCCGTATTTTCCTACAGGCAAGGTTTGCATCCCTTTTGTTCATCAGTCTTGTCAAAACCTTCTGGGTCATTTTGTCTGAGCAAGCAATGTTCCTCGTCAGGGGATGAGTTGGAATCTCTCATCCCCGGGTTTTAGGCAGCCCATGCCAGATGTATTTTCTGGCCTGCACACGGGCCGCAGAATTATCACATCAGTTTTTTTCCGTAGGTAGTACCTTGGCGTCAACAGACAGTCATGCTTTCATTGTCATCAAATCACTATCGGCAGTATTGTTCAAGGGTTGATTGGTCTGGTTCTTCATCTTCGTTCTGTAGAGGGCAGGTTGGTCCACCAGGGTGTTCCGGTGACAAGTTTCCAACAGCGTTGTTACATTTTGGTTGCCTCTTTCCTGTAGAATTTTTTTCCATCAAAGTACGTGTCCTGGAATTGACGTTTTCAGCACTTTCTGCAGTTAGGGGGGGGGGGGGGGTGTAATGGCCATCAAGCTGTTTTACCATGCTTTGGAGCTTCTTCCATCAGACCTGCCTGCTGGTAGGGCTAGATGTAGCACCAGTGTCATTTGCCGCTGTGTTACCCTTCGGTCAGAGACAGTCCTGGCTTTGACACCTTTGCCGGGCACTCCATTGGATCTGGGTATCCGCAGGGTGGGGGGGGGGTTCAGGGGTAATTCTTTCTGTTGATGCAGACCCTGGTTACCCCCCCAGGGATCTGCGATCTCGTAGGGTGTGTGCTGAGCCATGTGCCTTTGTCGGCCCGCTGGGGGGTGGGTCCGGGCCAAGTGCCAGTCTTTATTGGGATGTTGCCTGGAGAACTGGTCAGGGAAGTCAGACCAGCACTTGGAACCCCTGCAATTTCACTTATTGGGTTAATTTTTTCAGCTTACTCTTTCATACTTCCCCATACTAGTCTAGACAGTCTGGCCAGGTGAGGTGTCTGGCCAGGTGGTGTGGGAATTTCAGTGCTACTTGACTGATGTCTGGTTTGGAGGTGTTTGATCTTTGCAATTATGTTGCAGGGGTTCCTTGGTTCAGGCCTTGCCCCCTCCCCCCCCCCCACGTAACCTCTCACCACCAGCAGTTTATTCCATGCCTGTGTTTTCTCGATAATTAGGCTTGATAATTCACAAGGACATTCATTTGGTTTTGGGCAGTTCCACAGGTTCCAAGGAAGTGGTACCTTCTTTTTATCATTTTCATTGGACGCTGGTTTCTGCCTGTCTAAGCTGATTCATACCGGATCCATACACTGAAGCCATCCAGGCATGCGCTGCGCTACTCTACTGGACGGGTTGTTACCTACCCTTCTTCACGCTTTATTATGATTATCTACTTGTGTGTCTTTTTGCCCTCTTTCAGGCGTACTGACCAGCTAGGCCAAGGCACACCTCAGGCCTTGGTAGTTAGGGTGTGGTATTTCCAAGTGAAAATTCTGACCACAAGTAAGAAGGCTGGCCGGAGCCTGTATTTGTGGGAGGAGTCTGAGCAGTATTTATCCCTCCTCCTCTGGCTGATCCTGCGTGGGCTTTTATCGGTGGTTCCCACCCACCTGTTCCCCATATTTCTCATACTTCTCGCACATTTCTTCATATTCATACATTCAGGGTATGCCCTTTTTCAGGTGTACTGACCAGCTAGGCCAAGGCACACCTCAGGCGTTGGTAGTTAGGGTATTGTATTTCTAAGTGAAGATTCTGACCACAAGTGAAAGAAAGTTAAACTGCAGCAATAAAAGATCAGGCTGGCAGCTATGGAGCAGGACTGTGCTGTGTGGCAGATCTGTGTAAATCTCATGACTGGATGGACAGAAATACAAATAGTTTTGTCAGGTGAAACAATTCCCATATACGTATGTGTAGCGGTTCCCCTGTTGGGTCGCTGCGTGTAGTAGTTCCACACGTCACCCTGCTTGGCCAGGCGTTCACTTCAGAAATACTTTGCCAGTCAATGAACAGTCCTTTAGCTTGTTTTTTTTTTATTTATTTTTTATTCTGAGGATTAAACTTGGATAGGGAAAAGGGACAGGGATGCCAAATAATCAATCTAGCTTGTTTGAACCCTCTGCTCACCTGCTCCACCAATGTTCCTCCTTTCTCATCTGCCCCACTACTGTACCTCCATGCACATCTGCTCCACCACTGAACAATCTTCTCATCTGTCCTAACACTGAACTAATCTGCTCATCTGCCCCACCCCTGTAACCCCCTTTCTCATCTGTCCCACTACTGTACCTCCCATACCTCTGTTCCCCCTGCTCTTCTGCCCCACCACTGTAACCCCATGCTCCTGTGTTTCACCAATGTACCTCCTTTCTCCTCTGCACCCCTGTCCCACCTCTGTAGCCCCTGCTCCTCTGTCCCACCATTGTAACCCCCTGCTCCTCTGCCCCACTGTTGTAACCCCCTGCTCATCTGTCCCAACACTGAACCCCCCTGCATATCATTCCCAGCACTGTAACCCCTTTCTTATCTGGCCCAACACTGAACCCCCTGCTCATCTGCCCCATATATACAGTGAAACCTTGGATTGCGAGTAACGCGATTAACAAGAGTTTCGCAATATGAGCAATTTAAAAAAAAATCCTGACTCGGTTTGCAAGTGTTGTCTCTGATCCAATATAGCCTCAATATAGTTGAATCTATATTGACAGTCTCTAGAGCACCACAATCCTCCAGCATCACTTTGCTTTCTCTACTGTACAATCCTAGATTCCTGTCACCGGTAGCACATGGTTAGGTCTCACTCTGAATAAGTCCCAACAGTTCATTAATCGCCATTTGCTGGCAAGGGGTCTACAGTCCCCTTTGGTGTAGCAACCAAATAATGATGGAAAAGGACACTTGTGCTAACTGAAACTTGGCGGACAACTGATCCCATAAATTCTGGTGCAAATCCTGCCAACCCTCTCGGCTGCAGCAACTTGACTTTAATGACACCAAAGTCTCTCCCTCTGGCTTCACATCCAATCCTGGCATGTTCCTCCCCGAGCTTCTCACTGTGCTTTAACACTCACCGAACCTGGCATGGCTCCCTCCTGAATGACTTGCCAGGCAGTGCTCCCCGGTGTCCTCTTCCTGCTCCCGTTCAGGACACCTCTCAATGACCGTGTAGAGAGAGGCTCCCTCCCAACTCCTGAGCTCAAGACCCGAGGTTCCCCCCAGAAAGGGGTTCCCTCAAAGGCCACAACAGTCTAACACTGCATCACTCGGTTCTTCCACCCGACAACTCCTCCCACAACAGGCTGCCCATGGATGCCCCCTGCCAATCGTAGTTGGGGATTGGTCAGGGCTCCCAAATACACTCCTTGCCACTCCCATCCTCTGCCCTGCCTCTTTTCCAGAACCCGCTGGAAACTGAGGAGTTGCCAGAGAGATGAAGTACATGTCAGTCTCTTGCTGCTACACTAAACCACTCCCCAGATCAAAAACAAACAGGCCTCCAGCTAGGCCTGCCTAAATTTACCTGCGCTGGCTGTAAAAAAAACACTCTAGCAACCTACCTACCTAAGGTGCTACATATGTATTTCACCTTGCAGCGATTTGGCATGCAATTTGACATGTCATGCTATTGCTGTAAATGACACCGTCCGAATTGGTGTGATGCCCCATTTGATTCCCAAAAGTAGTTTCTGTACTACTTTTGGCAACTTTGGGGTGCGATTTGTATAGACATCTGTGCAGGAACCTGAAATCGCCCCCGCAGTCAGACTGACATGCGGGAATGAAATCGTGCAAGTTTAGCTGAACTCGCACAATTTTAACCCCACTGTCAGTGTAAACCTAGGCTAATTCTCTTTGAAAAAAGTCAACAGTTACTAGGGCAGGAAGTTCAGAAAAGTAAACCAACAGATGATCCACTTTTAAGCTGGATTCACACCTATGCAGTTTTAGTGCTTTTTGAAGATTTGCACTACAGTCCATTTAACATGGTTTCCTATGGAACATGTTCTGTAGTGCTAATCGGCAAAATGCAAAAAGCACTAAAAATGCATAGGTGAGAATCCAGCCTAATGCCGCGTACACACGACCATTTTGAATGGTCCAGAAAAAAACAAAGTTTTTTTCAACCCGATTTTCCTGACGCCAGACATGGCAGCATACCTATGATATAGCCCCGCCCCTATATCCGCCCACAGGACACGTGACAACTCTCTATAAAACTCTGACTGAGAGCTACCTCCCCCATTCTCCTTTTTTGTCCTTAAAATATGCAATATCTCCCAGATTTGAGGGCCATATATCTTCCAGCCTATCAGAATTTGCAAGCGGATTGTCTATCCGGGCAATTCAAGGATCCCAACGAATGGTCCCTTCACCCTGAAGTGTTCCAAGGGATAATCCACGAGTGGAGGTTCGCTCAACTGCATCTGTTTTGCCTCATCGGCCTGCTACAAGGGGAACTGGTTCCTCTCACGCTACCCTCATCCATTAGTGGAGGGGACAGATGCCTTTACCAACCCTTGGGTTGGGCAACTGACCTATACCTTCCCTCCAGGAATTTTAGGATTAAAGAAATTGTTGAGCCTGACAGTCATCACAGGTTTTCCTTACTGGCCTCAGACCATGGGTCTCTCTGGCAATGGGTATCAGCGTGTGCACACCGATAATTCTGCCTGTGACTCCTCATCTCCTCTTATCTGAGGGAGATGCTCTACATCGGCAACCATCACGTCTAAATTTAGCAGCCTGGAAATTGTAAGGCAGAGGTTTCAAGAGTTTTCCAGAGGGGATTAGAACTCTGCAGAGTTCTTTGAAGGGGTCAATCGATGCTATCTACTCCAGAGTATGGATTAGGCCCACAGGCTTTGCAGCTGGGCATCAGTTTGACTCTTGTGACCCAAATTTATCTCAAATCCTGTCTTTTCTACAATCTGAATTGGATTTGGAGCTCAGTTTGCGTAAGGTGAAAAATTCTGCCATCTTGGCTTTTTCCCAAAAAAAAAAAAAAAAAATGGGCAGCAAACCTGCTGATGGATCACTTCATGAGAGGTACTTGGACTATGCCTTCCCAAGAGAAATAGGTTTCCTTTTAAGGAACCTGGCAGTAGTCCTCAATTTTCTAGCAAACCCTCATTGTACTCTTGACAGAAGACTGCTCTTCATGGGAGATCTCCTTTAAAATCGGCCTTTTATTAGCCTTGATTTCGGGGGAGAGTGCGTTGACTCCAAAATTTGGGGCGACAGAGCCTCATTCCATGTTCTTCCGAGACAGGGTTGGGCTGAAGTCTTTTTGTTCCAAAGCGTGACATCCATGTTTTGTCTTTTCAGTGAATGGGTGCTTCCAGCCTTCCCAGTGCAATCAGATGCCGATCTGCTCAAGTTAGGCTTTGAGGACTTTGGAATGTCCATCTCAGGCTACTTCTACATTCAGAATGATTAAGATTTAAAGAGTAAGTGGCTTCGGCCCGAACCATCTCGGCCTGGATCGTAAAAAATACTCACTGGGCATGTGGAGGCGGTAAGGATCCTCCAGAGATGGTTAGAGCTCATCGCTGAACCAGGGTGATGTCATCTTCTTGGATAGCCCAGGCAGGGTTGTCTCTGTAGACAGTCTGCAAAGAGGCAAGCTGGTCATCACATTATATGTTCTTAATACACCACAGGGTGGATCTAGCAGCTCTTACTACGGTAGAGTTTGGGAGGAAGTTTATCCAAGCTTCTTTGTCTTTTTTAAGTTACAGCATTAAACCCTCCCTCTAGAAAGCTCTTCATTTATCATAGGTATGCTGCCATGTCTGGCGTCAGGAAAATGGAAAATTGTATTAAATACTTACCGTAATTTTCCTTTCCTGATGCCAAGACATGGCAGCATACGAACCCTCCCTCTGATATTTTGTACTTTATACGGAGAATGGGGGAGGTAGCTCTCAGTCAGAGTTTTATAGAGAGTTGTCACGTGTCCTGTGGGCGGATATAGGGGCGGGGCTATATCATAGGTATGCTGCCATGTCTTGGCATCAGGAAAGGAAAATTACGGTAAGTATTTGATACAATTTTCCATTATTGTTAAGCCTGCCTTGCCTACACACGATCATGAAAAAAATGCTCTAGCAAAGCGCGGTGATGTACAACACGTATGATGGCACTATAAAGGGGAAGTTCCATTCAGATGGAGCCACCCTTGGGGCTGCTTTTGCTGATTCACGCTTTTCGGTCTTCGTGCTTTTCAGTCTGTTACAGCGTGATGAATGCATTACGAACGCTAGTTTTACCAGAACAAGCGCTCCCATCTCATAACTTGCTTCTGAGCATGCGTGTTATTTTCACATCGTTAGAGCCTACACACGACCATTTTTTGCAACGTTAAAAACGACAACGTTAAAAACGGCGCGAAAATTTAGAGCATGTTTTCAATTTTTCATGCCCATTTTTAACGTCACAAAAAATGTTCTGGAGCCCACACACGATCGTTTTTAATGACATAAAAAAAAAAACATTTTTCACATCGCGAAAAACGGTTGTGTGTACACAGCATTAGAACTGGTTACAAAGGGCAGTTAATCCATAAGGCCATGTGAAATGTTATCAGATATTTACTTACATATTATGTTTCTCCAGCTGCAGAACCTTATGTTGAAGTTCCTGGTTTTGGGCTGCGCAAGCAGACATCCTAAAAAATATGGTTAATATCACAAATTACTGGTCTTTGTCTTTACCTCTCTACAAAAGGTCTATTAGCATATTCAAAGTACTACTATTGCATATGTGTAGCAAGGTATTACCATTGCAAGCATATTAATGGACTGCAATTTGTGTTTAATAGAAGTTGGCTCCCTCTGGTGTTTGGTCAAAAGAAAAGGATTCGCCACAGGACTTTAAATTAAGTGGGTAACGTTTCCGCCAGTAAAAATAACAATAATTGTATAGTATATAATTTGTTCAAGTAAAATTGTTTACATGCATAAAGTAAAATTGTTACATACATAACACCAACAATTGCCAATTGAAACAATACATAGACAGTAAATATTAATACACAAGTATAGTAGTGGACAGAGTACACGGGCATCGTACTACCCAACTAGTCTAGTTTCGCAAGATCCAGCTCGCTCTTCAGGGGTGTGTAACACTGTACCTAGGATGAAAAAATATATATGTTTGCCAATCTGGCATAATATTTGTTGTAAGGGCACAGGGCAGGAGGGGTTGTAGGTCCCCATACTCACCACTGAGCTTGACCATGGCTGCAAGTGTGTGGCCCCAAGACGGCAGCAGCAGATGCCTCACCTGGGAACTGAGGGGGAGGAGTCAAAAAGGGGACCCCTCTAGGGCCAAACGGAGAGCAGGCATGGCATGTGTATAGTGATGTATCCATAGAGACCTCATAGTCCATAAAAAGTATAGGCTGTAAACATAAGTATGTTTTATCAGATATCCAATATAGTAAGGTAGTATCAATCAATATTAACATAAAATTATGTCTGAATGAGAGGCCTAAGCCAAAATGGTAGCGAGGTGGTTAGACACATGAGATATAGACATGTGCAGGATGAAAAAAAATGTTTAGTTTTGTTTTGTTTCGTTATTTAACCACTTAAGGACCGGACCAATATGCTGCTAAAAGACCCAAGGTGTTTTTACAATTTGGCACTGCGCTGCTTTAACTGGTAATTGCGCGGTCAATGTTGTACCGAAATGAAACTTGCATCCTTTTCTTCCCACAAATAGAGCTTTCTTTTGATGGTATTTGATTGCCTCTGCGATTTTTATTTTTTGCGATATAAACGGAAAAAGACTGTAAATTTTGAAAAAAAAAAGAAATTTATAAAAAAAAAGTAAAAAATATCGAATAAACTAAATTTTAGTCAAACATTTAGGCCAAAATGTATTCAGCCACATGTCTTTAGTAAAAAAAAAAATGCAATAAGCGTATATTTATTGGTTTTCGCAAAAGTTATAGCGTCTACACACTAGGGTTCATTTTCTGGAATTTACACAGCTTTTATTTTATGACTGCCTATCTCATTTCTTGAGGTGCTAAAATGGCAGGGCAGTACAACCCCCCCCCCTCCCCCAAATGACCCAATTTTGAAAAGTAGACACCCCAAGGAAACTGCTGAGAGGCATGTTGAGTCCATTGAATATTTTATTTTTTTGTCCCAAGTGATTGAATAATGACAAAAAAAACAAAATTTACAAAAAGTTGTCACTAAGTTGCTCACACATGCCATGGTTATATGTGGAATTGCACCCCAAAATACATTCTGCTGCTTCTTCTGAGTACAGGGATACCACATTTTTAGGACTTTTTGGGAGCCTAGCCACGTACAGGACCCCGAAAACCAAGCCCCGCCTTCAGCATTTCTAAGGGCGCAAATTTTTGATTTCACTCCTCACTACCTATCACAGTTTCGAAGGCCATAAAATACCAAAATAGCACAAAACCCCCCCAAATGACCCCATTTTCGAAAGTAGACACCCCAAGCTATTTGCTGAGAGGCATGTCGAGTCCATGGAATATTTTATATTTTGACACAAGTTGCGGGAATATGACAAACTGATTTTTTTTGCACAAAGTTGTAACTAAATTATATATTTCTCACACATGCCATGGTTATATACGGAATTGCACCCCAAAATACATTCTGCTGCTTCTCCTGAGTACGGGGATACCACATGTGTGGGACTTTTTGGGAGCCTAGCCGCGTACGGGGCCCCGAAAACCAAGCACCGCCTTCAAGATTTCTAAGGGCATACATTTCACTCCTCACTACCTATCACAGTTTTGAAGGCCATAAAAAGCCAAGATGGCACACAACCCCCCCAAATGACCCAATTTTGGGAAAGAAGACACCCCAAACTATTTGCTGAGAGGCATGTTGAGTCCATGGAATATTATTTTTTTTTGCCCCAAGTGATTAAATAATGACCAAAAAAAAAATTACCTAACGCTATAAAAACCTGGCAGGCGAAACTTAAAAAATAACTAGCTACCTAGCAGCACTAGCGACACTTATACAGCGATCAGAAAAACGATCGCTTAGTGACGCTGGCAATAGGGGGTGAAAGGGTTAGCTCTAGGGGCAATCAGGGGTTAAAACCTTTATTAGAAAATGTGGGGGTAACTAACGCTATAAAAACCTGGCGGGCGAACCTCAAAAAATAACTAGCTACCTAGCGGCACTAATACAGCGATCAGAAAAACGATCGCTTAGTGACGCTGGCAATAGAGGGTGAAAGGGTTAACTCTAGGGGCAATCAGGGGTTAAAACCTGTAACGGTCACCACCGCTTACAACCTTCCATCCAACCACGACAAGCTTATCTGACACACTCCGACAATATTGCATACACGATCCATATCCTTTCCCAGAATAAGACGAGAAAGAGCTCCGTTCTTGCTTCCAAAGATATGACAATTTATTGGTATTTTCTCAGCTTCTTATACAGTCTCAAGCATAATGCAGTTTATCACAGGACAATGCAATCTCCACCCCCCTATTCACTCACTGAGGATAATTCTTTAATTGGTAGCTAGACATGACGGCACCGTATCACCAATAGGGTTCAATTAACCTTGAATAGTAACACAGACATCTAGTTGAATAAGTTCTCTAGACAGCTTTATCACACAATGGCAGAGTCTTGTGAGAGTGGGTGCAATCCACACCTTCAACGGAATGTCTTTACAGTGAATAGCCAACACCTTAAGATATTTCAATAGCATATTATATGACTCACTCTGGTCTTGTAGACCTGAATTAACACCTTTCAAAAGCATGTGTGCCCAGATTGCATAGCTAACAGCTTTTGATATTTGAATACATCCTGCAAACATGAATTATTATTAATGTCCCTTATTAATGTCTTCTGTAATATATGAATTACGATTCTTTGTCATCCTATGGCCCTAGTGGACATAAGGTGACCCTAGACATAGGAATATCTCAGTCTGTCAGGGGCCATTCCATTACATCTCTCCCCTTTCGGTGGGAGACGGACACAGGTGGTAACCCCAAACGGGTTGACTCCGAAGTCCGTCAGTAGGTCCAGTCCTCCAATGCTGGTCTCCATACTGTACCCCAAATAAATGGCTCCAAACTGAGCATTACTCACCCCGCCAAACTCTGCCTCTCTCAGAGAACACGCCTGCCGCTGGGGAGAAGGCAGGGTGGCTGGGCTCAGTCCATCATGCTGTTGGGGGTCTGGGCCAACTGCCCCCCCTTCCTGGGGTGTACCAGTGGAGACTGAAGTCCCATCCACTGGTGCTTGGTAAAAAACCCCCGGTGCTTGCAAAGCAAAGCCGACATCCTCCTGTCCCAGTCCTGTACCATTTTCTGGGGTTGTGCCAGTGGAGACTGAAGTCCCATTCACTACCCCAGGAACCCCCTCTTCTGTTAGTGAGGAGCAGAGGCCTATGACACTCTGCTCTGTTGCCAGCTCTTCTGATGGGTTGCTGTGAGTGGAGACCACAGTCCCATACACCACCACAGGGTCCCCCTCTTCCGTTAGTGGAGAGCAGAGGTCCGTGACCCTCTGTTCTGTTGCCAGCTCTTCCGCTGGGTTGCTGTGAGTGGAGACCACAGTCCCATCCACCACCACAGGGTCCTCCTCTTCCGTTAGTGGAGAGCAGAGGTCCGTGACCCTCTGTTCTGTTGCCAGTGATTCAGCTGGGGGTAAAAGCTTTATCACCTCAGCTTGTTGTTGGAGAGAGGGGCCAACCGCCCCGGCTCTCTGGAACTCCACACCATCCGCTTCGGCTTTAGGGATGAAAATCTCCATATTTTCCACTGCCAATTCATCAGCCATGATTTCACAGTTATCTGACCTTTCCTCATAGTCCCAGGCAATGGGAGCCCCACCCTGCTGCTGAGCCGAGTCTAGCAGCTGTCTGTAGGCAACCTCCAGCTCCCATTCTTGAATGGCCAGAAATTCTAAATCTTCCTGTGACCAGTGGCCTCCCGAGATATTTAATTTTTCCTCTCTGTGCTCCATTATGTCCTCCAAGCGCCACTCCCGATCATCCCCAAAGTCGGGATCACTGGACATCCTCCAATACAACAATCCCAGGCCATCATAGTCATAGCCTTCTGTAGGGCTGTCATCCGCTGACCACAGGCACTCTTGGGCTACATACCACCGGAGGGCTCTGTAGCTCTCATCCAGCTGCATCTTTACCCGGATCAGCCTGCTTAACTCTGCTATCCACTCCTGCTTCGGTTGTTCCCCCAACAACAGCATTCGTACGTCATACTGCGGCCAGTACCTTGCATAGATGGAGGGCAGGACCTTTCCTTGGTGTTGCTGCTCCAGAGCTAACGCTTCCTTCCAGAGTTGGCACCGAATCACATCCGACCATCCCAACAGGACCTCCTCTGATACTGGTCCTCTATGCTGTATCCGCATCTCTTGTAGCCTCCTTTGGAATTCCTCTTCCATGGAGACTGGTATCTGCACCTCTCCTCTCTCTTCAGCTGCTGCAGCACTTCTTCGCTGTCGCAAGGTGGCATCCACAGCCGCTATAACCCTGTCTATGATCTCCGGCAGAGGATTAGGACCATATTGTGCCAATCCATGTTTAACAGCCCGATCAAAAAATTCTTCCTCGGGTGTCCTGTCTGTTATGCTGGGCCTCTTAGCTCTATTCATTTCGACAAGTTCTGCGATAATGTCCCTTTTCTTACGGTTGCTGGCCGGTCTGCCCCGGCTCTCCAGTAAGTCCATGAGGAAAGAGAGCTTCATCCGTTCATACAGCGTCTCCATTGTCCTGTGTCCTTGTAGCCGTCCTTCTGAAGATGGAATCATCCCACTGCTGCCACCAATGTAACGGTCACCACCGCTTACAACCTCGACAAGCTTATCTGACACAATCTTATTATTGCATACACGATCCATATCCTTTCCCAGAATAAGACGAGACAGAGCTCCGTTCTTGCTTCCAAAGATATGACAATTTATTGGTATTTTCTCAGCTTCTTATACAGTCTCAAGCATAATGCAGTTTATCACAGGACAATGCAATCTCTACCCCCCTATTCACTCACTGAGGATAATTCTTTAATTGGTAGCTAGACATGACGGCACCATATCACCAATAGGGTTCAATTAACCTTGAATAGTAACACAGACATCTAGTTGAATAAGTTCTCTAGACAGCTTTATCACACAATGGCAGAGTCTTGTGAGAGTGGGTGCAATCCACACCTTCAACGGAATGTCTTTACAGTGAATAGCCAACACCTTAAGATATTTCAATAGCATATTATACAAAGGTATGACTCACTCTGGTCTTGTAGACCCGAATTAACACCTTTCAAAAGCATGTGTGCCCAGATTGCATAGCTAACAGCTTTTGATATTTGAAGACATCCTGCAAACATGAATTATTATTAATGTCCCTTATTAATGTCTTCTGTAATATATGAATTATGATTCTTTGTCACCCTATGGCCCTAGTGGACATAAGGTGACCCTAGACATAGGAATATCTCAGTCTGTCACGGGCCATTCCGTTACAAAACCTTTATTAGAAAATGTATGGGGGTACCTAATAAAGGTTTTAACCCCTGATTGCCCCTAGAGTTAACCCTTTCACCCTCTATTGCCAGTGTCACCAAGCGATCGTTTTTCTGATCGCTGTATTAGTGTCGCTATGGTGGCGAACCTCAAAAAATAACTAGCTACCTAGCGGCACGAGCGACACTAATACAGCGATCAGAAAAACAATTGCTTAGTGACGCTGGCAAAAGGGGGGTGAAAGGGTTAACTAGGGGGTGATCAAGGGGTTAAAACCTTTATTGGGGGGGTAGGGGGCTACCCTGGACTTAACACTAACTGCCTGACACTAACTGCCTGTTACACTGACACTAAATGCAGTGATCAGTAAATAAATGATCACTGCTATTTAGTGACACTGTGACAGGAGGGCTGGGGGGTGATCGGGGGGTGACCGGGGGGGATTTGTGTGCCTATGTGTACAGGTGTCAGTGTAGTGCTTGTGTACTCACTGTTGTCATGTCTCCTCTCCTCCACCGGACGAAAATACCGGCGGGAGGAGAGGTGACATCACTTCCTCCTCTGCCTGTGTTTACAGTGCAGGCAGAGGAGGGCGGAGGAGGAAGCCGATTGGCTGGGAGCGATTCAGGATGAGGGGGCGGCTGTTCGTTTTTGTCCGCCCCTTCATCCTGGATCGCTCCTGAAGCTACGGGGACCGCCGCAAGTACCGGGGGGGGGTCCGATCAGACCCCTGACCCACGTCTAGGCAGGGACGTACAGGTAAGCCAATGTGCCTGTATGTGCCATTCTGCCGACGTATATATACATGCGGCCGTCCTTAAGGGGTTAATTAAATTTGTTTATTTAAGTTTGTTGCATTCATTACATTCGTTTTCCGGATTCATTTCATATTTGAAAAAATTCTGCCGCATTCGAAAAAAACTCTACCGCATTCGAAATAATTTTAACGCATTCGAAAACAAATCTACTGAATTCGGAAATAACTATCAAATTCGAAATAATGCTACCACATTTAAACAAAACTATATATAACCATTTCCTGAAATTCAAAATTCGTATAGAATGAAATTGAATTTGAATAGAAAAGATTAAATTAGAATCGAAAAAAATAGAAAAGAATAGTATAGAAAAACAATAGCACAGAACAGAAAAAAATATTTTATATACAGTATCTCTATATATGTGTGTATATATATATTCGATAATTTGAATTTCGTATAAAATGAATTCAAATTCGAATAGAAAAGATTAGAATGGAATAGAAAAGAAAAACAAGAGAATAGAATAAAATATAATATATATTATAATTGATTCTATGCTGTTCTATTGTTTTTCTAGTTTATTAACTTTTCTATTATTTTCTATTCTATTCTAATCTTTTCTAGATTTTTTCAAATGCGGTAGTTTTTTTTCAAATGTGGTAGCATTTTTTCGAATGCAGTAGATTTTTTTCTAATCTAATAACATTTTTCAAATTTTTTCAAATTCTAAAATGAAACTAATCTTTTATAATTTTTTCTATTCAAATTCGATTTCATTCAATAAGAAATTCGAATTTCGTATTAAATGAATTCAAATTTGAATAGAAAAGATTAGAATGGAATAGAAGAGAATAGAATAAAATATAATTTATGGTCGTGGCCCTCTGACCGAGAGTGATGTGGATCACATAAAGACGTGACAAGACTTACAACATAAATAGACATGAAGTGTGCCTTGGTGGTCTGGTCAGTATGCCAAGAAAAGGGGGCATACCCAAAGTAAGTAATGGGTAGTTAATTGAAGAAGGATATGCTGAGAAGTGCCCTGAAAAAGGGAAGGGCGGGAGGGTGTCGAATGCGATTGAATGTGCAGACTCACGGACATGAGGTGAGCTGGGAAGAGTCGGCCCAGTAACGTGTAGTACTGCACACTGAACCGACAAAGAGCATGTGTGAGTGGGCTGCTTAAATACCCTCCGGGCTCCTCCCATAAACTCAGGCCACCATACTGGCCTTCTTATTTATGGTCGTGGCCCTCTGACCGAGAGTGATGTGGATCACATAAACCACTGACTGTAAATTCTCTAGGTTGTAGGGAACCGTAGAAGGCCTGGTAGATGGCTGCTAGGATGACTATGCTGGGCAAGGCCCTAAATGGGGAACGAGTAAGGATTTCAGACATGTGCCTAAAGAGGGCACTCTTGAAAGTTAGGCGCTTGCCACTGACTACAGGTTGGTGCGCTTCTGTATGCTCTGTAGGAGGGACTTGACTGCATGGGCTCGAGAATACTGACAGTTTACTGGGGTCCTGCAGGGACAGGAAATGCTGGACGCCATCTAGATATGGCGTGATAGTATTGTGAGAAAGGGTCAGCTGCGTGTGGCAATACGATATGAAGGCTAGGACGTGTCTAACGTTGCCTATTGCTGCTCCGAGTCAAGTGGCCAAAAATTAGCAGTTAGTATTCCAAGCAGTGTATTAGGCCTTCAGTGTGTTGCGTGCCAAGGAGTGGTTAATAAGCTGGGTTGAGTTAGTGAGATGCTACTTCAGTCCATCGTCAGCAATGACCAGGGTGGGACAGGGATGGTTATTGGGTCAGCTCCAGGCTCTTGCTGGAAAAACAAATAAGGTTAGAATGGGACAGAGCATCAGCTGCGATTTTGCATTTGCCTGGAATTTGACTACAGAAGATATTAAACTGGTGACGGAGTGACAGCTGCGCGAGCCTGCGCAGGAAGGACGTGATGGGGAGAGGCTTGATCTACCTTAATTGATGAAGTCGGCTGTGGCCTGATTGTCTGTGGTGAAGAACACTGTCTGTCCAGTTCAAGTGTGGCCCCAAACCTGGGCAGCTGCCACAATGGGGTACAGCACGAGACGTGATGAAGACTGGGTGAAGCAGAAATTTAAGCGAATTTCTGGGGGCCAAGGTTTGGAGAACCAGTGACGGACGAAAAATGCACGCAAAAGCCTGTGGTGGCTCGGCTGACACTGCCGGGATGAAGATTGAAATGCTGTTCTATCAGGTGGGGAAGTTGTCCCACATAGCTAAGTCTGCTACTGATGCTTGGTCTAGTTTAAGAACTTGGACTGGATCTTGCATTGGTGTGAGAAAATCAAGACAATACACAGGTGCTCAACAAGATGATATACGTGCACTCACTGACCAACGTGCACTCGCTGACCAACGTGCCCTCGCTGACCAACGTGCACCCGCTGACCAACGTGCCCTCGCTGACCTACGTGCACCCGCTGACCAACGTGCACCCGCTGACCAACGTGCACTCGCAGACCAACGTGCACTCGCAGACCAACGTGCACTCGCAGACCAACGTGCACTCGCTGGTGCTGGATGGAAACCTGAACTAACTGCAGGGAAAAAGACAGGGAAAAGATGAGTGGCCCGCGTGCCACTAAAGATGAATGGCCAACTGGGTGCCACTGTGTGTTTGTTTGGCTGATTGTCACTGAGGTGTGTTTGCAAGTTTAGTTTGTATTCGGGTTTGCACGTAGGTGCGTGCTGCAAAGTGTTTTATACTGCTGCAGACAATATTGTGTGGTTGCAAGGGTCTCAGTCTGGTTTGCTGAGACGATATTGCGTGGTTGCAAAGGTCTCGATGATTATGAGGTTTGTTTTGAGATGGCCTTGTGTGGTTGCACGGGTCTCAACAAGTGAGGGGTTGCTGAGACGATGTTGCGTTTGCAATGGTCTCAAGTGAGTGTCGGGCTGCTGAGATGACTATGTATGGCTGCAAAGGTCTGAACGGGTGTCAGGTTGCTGAGACGATATTGCGTTTGCAATGGTGTCAAATGAGTGTCAGTTTGCTAAGACGACTTTGTATAGCTGCAAAGGTCTGAATGGGCGTTAGGTTGCCGAGACGAGATTGTGTGGTTGCAAAGGTGTAGACGAGTGTGAGGTAGCTGAGATGATATTACATTTTGCAAGGGTCTCAAATGAGTGTCAAGTTGCTGAGACAATATTCCCCCCTTCTTTTTTTATTTTTTATAAAAACGACTGTAAATGAAACGCTGGTAAACATGAGTTACCACATGTGGCTGTGTTTACAAGCTGTTACAGGCATCGGCGTTTCGAATGCCTTTGAACATCCGTCTGAACCCAATTTTTGTTTTTTTTGTTTTTTCGAGAAGGTTTCTGAACTCAACTGCCTAGAAATTACTATAAATGATCCTGTGTACATGTACTGATAAGATAACATAGAGGAGTGATTGGGGATCCTGTGTAGACGTACTGGTAAGATAACATAGAGGAAAGATCAGGGGCGGCTGAAAAACACCCATTTTTCTCTCTGCAAGGGTCTCAATAAATGCCATGTTGCTGGGGCGAGACTGCGTGGTCACAAAGGTCTTTGATGAGTGGGAGGTTGCTCGAGACGGTATTGCGTGGTTGCAAGGCTCTCGATGAGTGTGGGGCTGCTGAGACGGTATTGCGTTTGCAAGGGTCTCAACAATGGTGTGAGGCTGCCGAGACGGTATTGCGTGGTTGCAAGGGCCTTGATGAATGTGGGGCTGCTGAGACGGTATTGCGTTTGCAAGGGTCTCAACAATGGTGTGAGGCTGCTGAGACGGTATTGCGTGGTTGCAAGGGCCTTGATGAATGTAGGGCTGCTGAGACGATTTTGCGTGGTTGCAATGGTCTCAACAGGTGTCAGGTTGCTGGGCCGAGATTGCGTGGTGGCAAAGTTTTTTTTTTTTTTTTTGCGTTTTTTTTTTTTTTATATATATATTTTTCTTTGCGTTTTTGTAAGGGCCTTGTGTTGCAAGGGTCTTAACAAGGGTGTCAGGCTGCTGAGATGATTTTGTGTGGTTTCAAGGGTCTCGATGAGTGTGGGTCTGCTGAGACGGTATTGCGTTTGCAAGGGTCTCAACAAGGGTGTCAGGCTGCTGAGACGATTTTGCTTGGTTGCAATGGTCTAAACAGGTGTCAGGTTGCTGGGCCGAGATTGTGTGGTGGCAAAACATTTTATTTATTTTTTTGCACTTTAATGTTTAATTTTGCTTATTTTTTTGCGTTTTTATATATCTTTTTTTTTTTTTTGCCTTTTGTAAGGGTCATGTGTTGCAAGGGTCTTAAGGGTGTCAGGCTGCTGAGACGATATACGAATGGTTGCAAGGATGTCAATGAGTGTGAGGGCTGCTGAGACGATATTGCGTTTGCGTGGTTGCAATGGTCTCAACAGGTGTCAGGTTGCTGGGCCGAGATTGCGTGGTGGCAACGTTTTTTTTTTTTGCGTTTTTTTTATATATATATATATATATATATATATATATTTTTTTTTTCTTTGCGTTTTTATATTTATTTTTTATTTTATTTTGCATTTTGTAAAGGTCATGTGTTGCAAGGGTCTAACAAGGGTGTCAGGCTGCTGAGATTATTTTGCGTGGTTGCAAGGATCTCAATGAGTGTGAGGGCTGCTGAGACGATATTGCGTTTGCAAGGGTCTCAACAAGGGTGTCAGGCTGCTGAGACGATTTTGCGTGGTTGCAAGGGTGTCAGGTTGCTGAGGGGCTGAGATTGCGAGGTGGCAATTTTTTTTTTTTGCGTTTTTTTGCCTTTTTATATTTTTTTTTTTCATTTTGCGTTTTGTAAAGGTCATGTGTTGCAAGGGTCTTAACAAGGGTGTCAGGCTGCTGAGATGATTTGCATGGTTGCAAGGTCTCAATCAATAAGAATTGGGTTACTGAGAAAGGATAAAAACACCTGGTTTGTTTGTACCTTAAGCAAGCAGCATAAGGTAGAAGGACAACACCTGTTTGAATCGTGGTTCCGTAGGGGCCACTAATGAATGATATGGGAGACAACGAATGGTAGCAAATTGATATGACATAAAGAATGTAATAACAAATCTTACTTGCGACAGTGGGCCATGCAAGTGAGTTTGCGGCGGACTGTGGCTGGAGTGAAACATGTCGGGAAGGTGTAGCATGATGCCGTTTATGGGGCAAAACAATGAGGTTTGGTGTATAAAATAGAACACGAGAAGTGCGTATCAATGCTTTGTAAGCTCCACTGCGGGAACCAAACATATGGTACGGGTGACACCATGAGTGGCCACGAATGACAAACAAGCTAACAAATCCTACCTGGGACAGTGAACGTGCGACTGGGTTTGCTTTGGACTGGAGTGGATGTGCAACACATCGGAAGAGTGTGGTGTGGCGCCATGCATGACGCACAGGCAATAACTTTGGTAAATAAATGAGAGAGAAGAACCGTGAACAAACAATTCGTAAGTTCCGCTGCGGGAACTAAAAACACACGGCATGGGGAAACAATGAATGACAACGGTAGAAAGCATGCAACGGTTGTAAAAAGGACAGAAACAAATTCGATACGAATCTGTAGTAAGGAGTATTGAACGAATCTGATACGATTTGGTTGTAGAGTGTATGCTACCCCTTGCTTTGAAACCGAACACCTACCAACCACCCATCCCCCCAGGCTAATCAAGTGCAGACAAGGCACCATGTGAGTCCAATTACCACCTCAATCTGCCAAAGAACCCATACAAACACATGCTAATCTCCAAATGGATTTACAAATGAATCGTATGTTTGGCAGAAGGAAGTTACAAATGTACTACGCCTGAGCCAAATGATGTTGGAACATGAGCAACAATAACTCAGAGGCAGATTTTTTTCCAAAAGGGGTGCAGTATAGAAAGCATAACGAATTGCAAGATTGCACAAGATACGAAAAGGTTTGAATCCTACCTGCGACAGTAAGCGGGAACCGCCGGCGAAGACCATGAAGGGAGAAGCCACAAAGCGATTGTGATGTCGAATGCGATTGAATGCGCAGACTCATGGACATGAGGTGAGCTGGGAAGAGTCGGCCCAGTGACGTGTAGTACTGCACACTGAACCGACAAAGAGCATGTGTGAGTGGGCTGCTTAAATGCCCTCCGGGCTCCTCCCATAAACTCAGGCCACCATACTGGCCTTCTTATATATATTATAATTGATTCTATTCTGTTCTATTGTTTTTCTATTCTTTTATATTTTAGTTTCCATAATTTTAATTATTTTCCAATCTATTCTAGAATTCAAATTAATACTATTCGAATTTCAGAAGACTGTCATGTTCTATTTTATTACATTCTATTAACTTCTATTCTATTCTTTTTGATTGTATTGCTTTATTGTTTTATATTCTATTTTATTGTAGTTTTTAGAAAATCGATTTCTATTTTTTCAAATTCGATTCGAATTTTCAAATTTGTTTAAAATCGTTAATTTAGTAATTCAGAAATTCGGATGCATACGAATTTTCGAATAATGAAAAATGTGTCCGAACTTGAATTTGTAATGAAACTAAATGCACATGTCTAAGGAGATATCAGGGGGATACTAGCAGATGACAGGATAGAAGAGAGAGGTGTGAACTGTGAGTGTTTGTGTAGTGATGTGTCGCTGGAAACCTTTGTTAACCCCCTTAGCGGTAAACCCGAGCGTGACTCAGGGTGGATTTTCTATGTAAAAATCGGTAACCCCGAGTCACGCTCGGGGTGGATGTGCAGAGCCTGCAGCGTGCTGGCTTAACTTTTCCAGGCAGGGTTTTACTGTACTTACCTTGTCCCTGGATCCAGCAATGCATCCGCGCTGTGTGAGCGAGTGGCGGAGACCGGCGTCAAACTCAAAAATGTAAACAAACACATTACATACAGTATATTGCAATATTATAGATTACAGTACTGTATGTAAAAAATACACACAGCCCTTGTCCCTAGTGGTTTGCCCAGTGCCCTACATGTACTTTTACATAATACAGGCCCCTGACTGGGACAAAAAATAGGCCCGGGCATTTTAGATTGAGCAGCCCGGGGGGGGGGGCGGGGCGGCGGGGGTTAACCTCCCTGGTGGTTTTCCGTGTCTGACACGGGGTAAAAATTTCCTGCTACCATTGTTGATCCCGTGTCAGACACGGGGTGAGCTGCAGAGCGCACAGCGAGTGCCTTACCTTATCCCGCGATCCCGCGACGCTGTGCTCGCTCGATCTGTCACTTCCTTGTTCCGCTCTCTGCGACGTAGCGACGCACGGGTGCGGAACTGGGCGGGAATTTAAAAAAAAAGTTACACAAAAGAGGTGATACAGTGCAATACAGTGCAATCCCCTCAGATTATCACCTTTAGTAGTTACAACACTACTCACTTGACTACTCACTAGTAGTTACAACACTACTCACTTGACAGTGCCCTTGCCTTCCCCATAGTGCTCTAATAAAAAAAAATGACATAAAAAAAGCGCCACTTTTCACAAAAAGCGCTTTTGGAGCAGCTGAGTGACAGCGACAATGGTGCAGAGATGCTCGCCGAACAGAGTGAAAGTGAGTCGTGGGATTTGTCATCTGACCCTGAGACCGACACTGATCTGTCAAGTGATGAAGGCGAAGAACCTGCACTTAGCCTCAGTAATGTGCGCACTTGGTGCCCTATTGCCGATACGGACCAGGTTGCGCCCCCAAGATTTCCGTTTACCGGATCACCAGGGCTGAAGGTAAATGTGGAGCAGGACAACCCTCTGGCCTACCTAAAATTATTTGTTACAGAGGATGTCATAGAAAAAATTGTAACGGAGACAAACCGCTACCAGGAGCAGCAATCCGCTACGCCGCATGCCAAATTTTCCCGCAGCAGAAAATGGGAACCGGTGACCAGAGAGGACATCTGGCAGTTTTTGGGGCTCATTATTCTGCAGGGCGTGGTGGGGAAACCGCTCCAGAAGTGGTACTGGACCACCAACAAATTATTGGCCACTCCATTTTTTGGCACTGTGATGTCAGAATGCCGTTTCTCTCTCATCATGAAGAACTTCCACTTCACCAACAATGAAGAGTTCGATGAGGCCACGCATCCTGCGCCCAAACTCAAAAAAATATGGGAGGTATGGCAAATTATTGTTGGTAATTTCCAGCGGACCTATGTGCCAGATAGGGATGTCTGTGTGGATGAGAGCTTGATGGCCTACAAGGGTCGCCTGAGTTGGATTCAGTACATCGCTTCAAAAAGAGCGCGGTTTGGCATCAAGTAATTTATGCTCTGCGAGGCATCCACTGGGTATATATGGAACTCCGTCATTTATACTGGTAAAGGCACAAAGTTCAACCCCAGGTACAGCGGCTATGGGATGGCCACATCATCTGTGCTTACACTACTGGAGCCATTGCTGAACCAGGGGTACTGTGTGATCACCGATAATTTCTATACATCTCCGGAACTATATGAAGTCCTGATACAGAATAAGACTGATGCCTATGGTACCGTTAGGCCTAACCGCCGTGACATGCCATCTGCATTTGGGAAGAGAAAATTAAAAATCGGAGAAATTGTTGCCTGGCAAAAGGGTAAGATCATGGCAATGCGATGGCGAGACAAAAAGGACGTGTGCCTCATGAGCACTGTCCACAATACCTCCACTGCCATGGTCCACACAAAAGGTGGAAAAGACGTGCTGAAGCCCCAAGTCGTGGTCGACTATAACAGCTCAATGGGAGGAGTCGATAGAGCCGATCAGGCTATGACATACTACCCCGCTATGCGGAAACAACAGAAAAAATATTACAAAAAAATATTCCGGCATCTTCTGGAACAATGCCTTTGGAACGCCTACATCCTGCACAGGGCATATAGTGCCAAGCCTCTTGTCCACTCTGACTTCATCTGGAAGGTGGCTGAGCTGATTTTCATCAACCACCAGGTGCCATCTGTATCTGCAAACAGACCAGGACGTCGGGCTGTTGATGTGGTGAATCCAGAGCGTCTGACGGGTCGCCATTTTTTGGGTTATATCCCACCAACTGCAAAAAAGGCAGCACCTGCCAGAATGTGCGTAGTGTGCTGCTCAAAAAGAGATAGCAAGGGGAAAAAAGTCCGAAAAGAGACAAGATACTATTGTCCTGACTGCGATGTCGGACTTTGTGCAGTCCCCTGCTTCAAAGTGTATCACACTCAAGATGTATATTGAATTTTCTTTATTTGACTAAATTCATTATTCTTTATTACAGTATTAAATAAAATAATATTAGTTATTAGATTATAATTCATGATTTTGTGTTTCATCTTTTATCACATCTGGGATGTCTACTAGAGTCTTGTTTGGTCAGGTTTAAGTAAGTACTTACTAAGAATTGCAGGCCTATAATACATAACACCACATTTCCTTGCAAAACAATTGCAACACTTTTGGTACAAAATTCCAGACAGAATCATAAAGCCAGGGAGGTTAATGATGGGATGTGGGGTGAGATAAAGAAATATAGATAGACAGAGAGAAAAAGAAATATAGATACAAAGAAAGATAGATATAGATAGAAAGATAAAGATAGAAAGAAAGGAAGATGGATAGATAGATAGGAAGGAAGATAGATAAAGAAAAACGATGAATAAAGATAGAAAGAAGGTAAGGAAGAAAGATAAAGAAAAAAAAGATAGATAAAGATAGAACAAAAGAAAGAAGGGAAGGGAAGGAAGGAAGGAAGGAAGGAAGGAAGAAAGATGGATAGATAGTAGATAGATAGATAGATAGATAGATAGATAGATAGATAGATAGATAGATAGATAGATAGATAGATAGATAGATAGATAGAGAAAGAGTGAACGAAAGGAAGGAAGAAAGGGATAAAGAAAGGAAGGAAGATAGATAAAGAAAGAAAGATACATATAGAAAGAAGGGAAGAAAGGAAGATAGATAGGAAGGAAGATATATAAAGAAAGAATGATAGATAAAGATAGATAGATAGAAAGAAGGGAAGGAAGATGGATAAAGAAAGAAAGAAAAAACATGTATCAATGAAAAAAAGTCTTAAAAACGGTTGTTTTTTCAAGAGCAGGACTGCTGAAAAACAACCGTTTTTAAAACTTTTTTTTACATTGATAGTAGTATCAATGGAAAAAAAGTTTTAAAAACGGTCGTTTTAAAGACCAATTTTCAAGTTATTGTTGGAAAACGTCTTTCAGAACCTGGGTCTTGCCCCAGGGAACATGTATCAATGGAAAAAAGTCGTTTTGTTTCACTCGAATTTCCCGCGAACGTTCGCTTTTGTTCGAAATGCGACAAACGATCGAACGGACGATGTTCGAGTCGAACATACGTTCATTTCGAACGCGAAGCTCATCCCTATTTGTAACCCCTGTTGTTTGTTCATATTTTCAAGCCTTTCTGATTACTGCCTTTTAAGCACAGTACCTCCAGCTAATGTTCATGGCTGGAAGCTAATTCATTTACAGGTTGCAAGGGACTGTATAGGTATTTGCATGCTGATCCTGAGGCCCTATCTGATAGAGATGATATCCTGCGGATCTGTGCACACATGCTATGCCTCTAAGCAGTATGGCCGGTATTAAATTCCTACTATGGAATGTGCGGGGAATGCAGGATAAAATCAAACGTACTGCTGTATTGAACTATCTCAAGGGTCAGAGGGCTGACATCATCGCCTTGGTAGAAACGCATGTCACGGGTCATTTGCAGGCAGCCTTGAAACGCTTCTGGGTGGGGTGGGCATACCATAGCACTCATACCAACATGTCTAGGGGGGTTACAGTGCTAGTTTCTAAATCTACTCCTTTTGAGCTGGTATCGGTGACGTCGGATCGGCAGGGTAGATACTTCTTTATGCATGCCACTGTGGGGGTTGCCCCTATACTGATTCTAGCTAGCTACATCCCCCCTCCTTACAGGTCAGATGTGGTGACGGAGGGCCTTGCCTACATGGCTCAGTACCCATCGCTACCGGTGGTGTGGCTGGGGGACTTCAAAAACACAATGACGCCAACACTAGATCGCCCTGGGCGGGCTGACCTTGGCCCGGAAGAGCCATTACACACTAGACTATGTCGTACGTTGACAGAGTTTGCACTTATTGACGTCTGGAGACACAATAACCCCACGACCAGAGCATATACATGTTATTCTGCGAGTCACAACACGATGTCCAGGATAGATTACATTCTCGTTTCCAGGGCGCTGTTGCCTAGGGTTACAGGTTCAGGGTTTGCCCCCAGGATCCTGTCAGACCACTCCCTGTGCTGGATGACGGTGTCTCTTAGGGTGGCCTCCCCTGAGCGCCTGTGGAGACTTAACCCCCACTGGTTGTTGGTCCTCACGGACCATGATTTCATAACGAGAGAATTGCTTTTCTTTTTTGATAGACTGCAGGGGCCCTATACCCTCAATTCGCAATGGGACGACTTTAAAGTACACGCCCGTAGGCTATTATCCGCCAGAATAAATAGACAAAAACATGTTTCTAATACTATACTGTATGTAACTTTAGACAAACTTAGAGATTTGGAAGCTGAGTATTCAGCCAACCCAACCCCTGAAAATCTTAATAGAGTCAGACTCCAGTCACGTATGGTTACGCAATTGCACACGGAGAAAGCTAAACAGCAGGTTTTTTTCTGCAGGCAGAGAGTGTATGAGCAGGGGGAGAGGGCGGGAAAAACTGCTGGCATATCTGGCTCATTTGGATGACAAGCCACCGGATGTGGTTTCGCTTACTGACCATAATGGACATAGTATTACTGACCCGAAACAAGTTGCAGCTAAATTTCAGCAATTCTATAGCACCCTCTATAAGTCTCAAGGAACTCACACGCATGAGGAACTGCAGTCCTATTTGGCCACTATTCAGTTTCCCCGGCTTAACCAAGAGCAGGTTAAACTATTAGAAGCGCCTATTACGGCACATGACATTGCTGAGGCGATTGCCCACTTAGTCAAGTCTTAGGTACCAGGGCTGGAGGGACTCCCTTTGGAATTCTATGCTACATACTTCGATATACTTGTTCCCAAACTAAAGGCCCTGTATCATTCTATCTTTAATACAAACATACTCCCCGAGTCTATGCAAGAAGCCCAAATTATAGTAATCCCCAAACCTGGTAAGGACCCCCACTACCCTGAATCCTATCTGCCAATTTCGCTACTGCAGGTGGATATTAAAATCCTAGCTAAAATATTAGCAACTAGGTTGAACGCTGCCATTTTGTCACTTATTCACATGGACCAAACAGGGTTCATGCCGGGGAAGAACACTGCCATGAACATTAGACGACTGTACATGAATATTCAGGCGTGACACGATAACTCTGGAACCAGGGTGGTGGTGGCACTGGATACGGCCAAGGCCTTTGATTCAGTTGAGGAATCTATGGGAATGTCTACGTAACTATGGCTTTGGACCACATTTCATAAAATGGGTGCAACTCCTGTATCAGACTCCCAAAGCGAGAATCTTTGTTAATGGATGGCTCTCGGAGTGGTTCACTCTAGAGAGGATGTCCCCTCTCCCCATTGCTGTATGCCCTGGCCACTGAGCCACTGGCTATGGTTATTAGAGCACACCCTGATATTCAGGGTTTGCGTCGGGGTACCACAGTCGACAAGATAGGCCTATACACGGATGATACTATCCTATACCTGGCAGATCAGGGACCATCACTGCAAACAGCGCTACGACTTATCGAACGAATGGGTGGCTATTCGGGAGTGCGCATTAATTGGGATAAGTCCCAAATTCTCACCATAGATGTCTTCCCCCCTCCTGTGCCACTCTCTAGGGTGTCTAGGATTAGATACCTAGGAGTTGAGGTCACCAGGAGACTGACAGACTATACACCTCTAAATGTGGCACCGCTGTTTGACATGATCAAACTTAAAACGCAAACGTGGGCTAGATTACCCTTATGGGTGATGGGGCGCATAAATATTATAAAAATGATTATTCTGGCCAAAACTTTATACATGGTGTGGCACGCCCCTCTGTACATTCCCTTAAAAATCTTCAAGCAAATAGAAGCTATTTTGAATTCCTTTGTTTGGGGAAGTGGTAGACACAAACTTGCTTGGCACATTTTAAAGAACCCAACGGATATGGGAGGTGTTTCCCTCCCCGATCTCCACGAGTATTACTTGGCCTCGCAGCTCTCTCACCTATATCACTTCAATACCTCTGAATTCCAACGCTATAGGTCTTTAGTTTGCGACAAACCCGGGCACCCGGCGCATACGCCACTTCAGGCAATCCTCCGTGGGAAACACACACAAAAACAGCCCGCAAGGCATAACTCAGAGATGTTGAAGCATCACCAACAGATTTGGGAAATATCCCTTACAAAACAGAATGTTGGGAAATGTTATTCCCATACCCCATTGTGGCTTAACAGCCATATGCCAGAGCTAGCAGGGGTCCCTGACTCAGTGGTGTGGGCCAGACACGGAATAATATACTTGCACCAAGTCCTATCAGGCCCAGGGCTTATGCAGTTTCAGGCACTTAGAGAAGAATTCTCGCTCCCACAGCACTTGGCATTTAAATACTTACAGCTCCGTCATGCACTCCGAACCCAGCTGCCATCTCTAGAGGTAGAGACGGAACCCCCGCTGGTGCTAGATATCGTTTTGGGGAATGTTCCTTTTAAACTTATTTCGCACCTATACCGCACCATTAGACATCAGGGTACAGTAGCTGTTACTCAGAAGGCTAAGACGGTTTGGGAGCGGGACGTAGGCCCAATAGAGGGTGCAGACTGGGATGAAATACTTGAGGGGACCAAGACTGCATCACCTAAACTGTCAGATAGACTGACGCAACTTTACATTGTTCACAGAGCCTACCTAACACCGCTGAAACTGGCACACCCAATCCGACCTGTTGGCTGTGTCAGTCCACGAGTGCCACGTTTTACCATCTCATTTGGAGTTGTCCAAATATTCAGGCTTACTGGATGCAGGTTGTACGCTTTCTGCATGACAACATGGGATCCCCTGTGGTACTTGACCCTAAGGCCACGTACAGACGAGGAGACATGTCCGCTGAACGTGTCCAACGGACCGTTTCCAGCGGACATGTCTCCTCGGATATTTGGTCTGAGGGCGTGTACACACCATCGGACCAAAATCCCCTCGGACGGATAACGCTGTGACGTGGCGGTGACGTTGACGCCGCCACGTCACCAATCCAGGAAGTAAAATACTTCTACGCATGCGTCAAATCCATTCGGCGCATGCAGGGGATTTCTTTCCGCTGGTTAGGCGTACTAACCAGCGGACATGTCCGACGGACAGGTTTGCAGCGGACAAATTTCAAAGCATGCTTTGAAATTTGTCCGCTGGAAAAACCTGTCCGCTGGGTCGTACACACGATCGGATATGTCCCCTGAAACTGAAACTGATCGTGTGTACGCGGCCTAAGTTGTGTGTTCTGGGGCTGTTGCCTGACGTGGAGGTGGATAAATATCACACGATTTTCATATTTCAAACATTATTTTTAGCCCGTAAAGTAATTGCCCAGGGATGGATGCGGGATTTGCCCCCCACTCTACAGATGTGCAAAAAGGCTGTTAATGACACCTTGCCATTCAAGAATCTACACACACAGGGGCTCCACACAAAAGTATACCAAGGTTTGGGACAGATGGCTTGAGGCCGGGGAAACGTGTGTCTGATTGTGTCTAACCTGGAGGTTGTTCTATATTGAAATGCTCCTTTGTCCTCGTGAACATGTAAATATAGGACTCGTGGTATTTGAGTAAACGAAAAAATGAGCATGCATTTCATCTTATGACACTGTATTTTTATTGTCAAATGTGTTTGACCTGTTTTGTAATATGTGCTTTCAATGAATAAAGTTGTTTTTTCCAAGTAAAAAAAAAAAAACACAGTGGGTGGGCGGGGCTGGTCATTCTGGGGCCAAGAGGTAACACACAGACTTTTTTTTTGTTTTCTCTTGCTGTTACCTCATCCATGGATCTCGTCGGTGGCCTGTTGGTATACCTCCCCACCTCCACCCCGCGCGATTGCGATGGTTCGCGGTAAATTCCTGCGATTCGCGGAAAATCCCCATTCGCGGCAATAGAGTCCCGCTATTCCGTGCCCCCTCAACTCAGATTCCCCCCCCCCGCTCGACAACTCTGATCCGATCGCCCCCCCCCCTGCTCAACGACTCCGATCCGATCGCCACCCCTCCCCCCCACTCTACTAACTGTCCTGCAAAAAAAAAATCAAAACGTTGGGAGGTATGCTGTTGGAGCGGCTGTGGTCAGCGGCGATGGAGCAGGGGTCTCCAGTGGGACTCAGAGCAGCTGGTGGTGATGTTGCCAGGATCGGGGAAAGGTAGGTCCAGCGACACCCCCCCCTCTCCATGCCGCGCAGTCCATCGGAGGGGTACAGCCCTGGGGGCCCTGCTAGGGGGAGCCGGCGTGGGGGGAGCCCGATCACGGACCCTCCGGGTCCTGGGAAGCGTTCCGGCTGCTGCTCCGGCGGGGGACACTAGGGGGAAGCCTAGGCCGCGGCACGACACTGCACTGTAAGCGGCATCCCCATCGCCTGCTAGGCCTGATCGGGGTGGTGATGATGGAGCGGTAGTGTGGTACCCGATGCGGGAGAACGGTGGGCATATTATATTTTATTATATACTATATATTAGGTATTCATACCACACGATACAGATACTCGGTGCCTTTTACTTATATACACTGTTTTCACCATGTTTATCTGTGCTGATGTTGGTCAGAATACACCCTTCAGACATTCGCATATGTGATTAATCACATTGATTGCATATTGGGTGGAGCAAGGGGATGATTTAGAACACCATGCTCATATATATTTGTGTTGTTTGCTCTTTGTGTATCTAGCTATGACTAAGCATTGATTGTCAATGCGAAACGCGTCAGCTGTTTTCCCCTTCTGCATGCTATTTTTGTAGTGCATTCTCCTTTTACCCCAATAAAGGGCTTTTTTGGATTTTACATTTTTTGAAGTGCGGCTGTCCATATCTGTTCCTTCCTCGTTTGCCTAAGCGCATTGCCAGCACCTGTTTGGTCTCTGGACGGACATTGACTACCTGGAGCTCACCTGGAGCGGCTGTCTCTTCTATGGGACTCAGAGCAGCTGGTGGTGATGTTGCTAGGATCGGGGGAAGGTAGGTCCAGCGACACCCCCCCTCTCCATGCCGCGCAGTCCATCGGAGGGGTACAGCCCTGGGGGCCCTGCTAGGGGGAGCCGGCGTGGGGGGGCCCGATCACGGACCCTCCGGGTCCTGGGAAGCGTGCCGGTCTCCGCTCCGGCGGGGGACGCGGGGGGGAAGCCTAGGCCGCGGCATGACACTGCACTATAAGCGGCATCCCCATCGCCTGCTAGGCCTGATCGGGGTGGTGATGATTGAGCGGAGAAAAGGGAGGGGGTGGTGTCTGCGCTGTAATGGTGAGGTGGGTAAAGTGGGAGGTGACACAAGTGTCTGGATGAGTGGATGTGATGAGGGAAAGTGAACTTAGAACAACATAATAACCAACATAATAAAATAAACAGTGTATAAGTTATAATCATACACAATGGGAGTGATTCCAATATTACACAAAGCGGTGACAGATACACTAACCCGTGCAGCGTGAGACCAATAGAAAAGTCCATGCAATAGAGAATAAAATAATTTTCACAGTGCTAAGTCCAATGAAAACTTTGAGACCAGAAAACATCCCATAGGGAAATGCCTCTGGATACACAAAAATAAAATAAAAAATAAATAAAGTCTCTTATGAAAACCCAAATGTCCAGGAAGGTCCAGAGTATAGGATAGTGATGCCAGGAAACGATGATAGCAGTAAACACTTCAGGTGGTCCCCAGCTCCTCACCTCAAGGCTATTACATGGATAGCCTATAGCAACACCTCCAGGGGGGGGCAATAATCCCTCAGTAGGACAAGCAGCAGAAGCACTCCTCAGCAGTAAAACATAAAGCAGATATGGAGCGAGTGAGAGTACAGTACAAGGAACGTCTATATAGACAACATGTGTCACTCATACATCCACTCACCAGGAGGTGATGGATGATGGGCCTATCTCCCACGAACAGCAAGTTCGTTCTTGGTCCGGAAATGGTGTCAGGTTTGCACTCTTCTATGGATGGGCCAGATAATCACTCAGGACAGTGAGACTCTCAGGTGGCATACATGATGGAAGAAAAACAAACCATAGCGCAGTCCCGCAAGATACAAACACATTTAATAAAAGAATTGCACTCACAATTTAAATGATCCAATGGGGCATAAAACAAACAGACGTCAGGTGGATCACTCTGCGTCAGGCGTGTGGACTCTGTGGCTCCTCGATCCCTACGCGTCTCGTCACACCACGTGACTTCCTTAGGGGATCCCCTAATTGAATTGTGAGTGCAATTCTTTTATTAAATGTGTTTGTATCTTGCGGGACTGCGCTATGGTTAGGGAGGCCCGGAGTGGAAGAACAGCAAAGCAAAATAACGTAGGGCCGGGCATGACTAGGTGGAGGTAGGGCAACTAAGAGTTAACTGTAGGAAGGAGCCGTTTGGTTGGAAGGAAGTCATGTGGAGAAGCTGAGAAGGGAGGAGTATTATTTAAGGAAGGGGCGGGGACAGAGAGGCAAAGTGCGGGAAGGAAATTGCAAGTAGTGTTGCTCACGAATATTCGCATTGCGAATATTCATTACGAATATTGCATATTCGAGTATTTGCGAATACATAGAATATCGCGGTGAATATTCGCTATCGCGAATATTCGTATTTTTTCAAATTTATTTTTAAAACAGATCACATCCTAGTGATCTCCATCGACGTCTAAAAGCATTGCTGGTATGATTAGAGACCCTGGGCCAAGTAGCTGAGGCGATCCTTTTATGTTGCCGAATATTCGCGAATGCGTTCTCTGCCCTTCTGTGTTTTGTGTATAAAAAAAAAATAGCTTTAGTTTAGTCATATAAGTTTGTGTAAGTAGAGTTAGTGTTTAGTGCATATTAGTTTAGTAATCCAGGAAATGATCTCCGTTTTCGCGTGTTGACGAGAATTTCGCAATCAATTTCGCATTCGCACTAGCGAAATTTTGCAATTTTTTTTTTTTATAAAATATCACGAATATTCGATATTAACGAATATTCGAGAATACGTTCTCTGCCCTTCTGTGTTTTGTGTATAAAAAAATAAATAAATAAAAAATTAGCTTTAGTTTAGTCATATTAGTTTGTGTAAGTAGAGTTAGGGCCAGATTCAGGTAGTCCAGAGCATCTTTGCTCTGGAGTAACGCTTCTCATTTGCGTTGCGCTGCAGAAATTTTAGGAGCAAGTGCTGTCATTCACGAAGCACTTGCTCCTAAAGTTGCGGCAGCGCATCGCAAATGAGCCGGCAGAATTCAAATTGGGCGGGTACGGGACGTGTAGTATGCTAACTAAGCGCGATCCCGCCGCCAACGTACTGCGCATGCGTCGAGTGTCAAAACATCCCCGTGCGCATGCTCCAAAATCTGTGAATGAACGTCAATGACGTCACATTCCCATTCATGACCGTTTTACGCAAGCGACGTTTTTTTTTTTTTTCCCGACGCGATGACGACGCCTATACCTAACATAGGATACTCCAACCCCATGTAGGTATATCTATGCGCCGCGTATCCCGTCCGGAAACATCGTATCGTCATTGCGTCGCGCCGGAATTCGATCGTGAATTGCCGATTTTCGCTCATTAACATATTTTTTGAGCGTAAATCGGTGGGAACGCCCCCGGCGCCATTTTTAAGTTGAAGTAACGATGCGATGGCGAAACTCAGTTACGCTGCTCGCATCGGAACTTCAACCCGGCGTTTCTTGTTTTCTGGTTACAGAAAACAGAAACGCCGGCTCAAAGTCACAGTTAGGCTGGCGGATCACTCGATCCGCCAGCCTAACTGTTCGTGAATCTGGCCCTTAGTGTTTAGTGCATATTAGGTTAGTAATCCAGGAAATGATCTCCGTTTTCACGTGTTGACGAGAATTTCGCAATCAATTTCGCATTCGCAATTTTTTTTTTATAAAATATCACGAATATTCGATATTAACGAATATTCGCGAATATTCTTCTATATATTCGCGAAATATCGCGAAATCGAATATGGCGTATTCCGCTCATCACTAATTGCAAGGAGGCAGGTTTTTTCTTCTCTGCTCCTTGCTCGTTTGTCTTTTGCAGCATGGGGGACATTGACAGAATTTTTGCTAGGCTGAGGGCGGCGGCTGCATCTCGGGGACCCGGATGGCTAGAAGAGCAGGTTGGGGATTGCTGCAGGACGAAGCGGGGGGGTCTCAGGACACGGACAGGTCTAGGCCCCCGGAGCGTTACTCCCCAGGCCCATCTACAAGAGCCCAGCGCCAACCTAGGAGCCCCCCTTCCGACCCGGCGCCCCCCCCGGCTAAGCGCGCCAATGCTGCGGCTGGGGGTGAGGCGGACCAGACTCCACGCCGTTGGCAGGGATCGGTGGGCGGGGCTACGGGTAACAATGGCGCCCGTGCCTCGCCTGCCCGCCGTGGAAGACGCGATCGATCGGTCTCCCCCACTTGCCCGGGTACCACTGGGGGGAGGACTCGCCGCGGGAGGAGCCGTGATAGGGCCGGTGGGCTGCCCCTTTCCTCGGCTGCCGCCTCCAGGGCAGGGGGGAGGCCGGAATCCCCAATGCAGGGTGGCGGATCGGTGGGGCCCAGTCGGGGCCCTGGAGATGAGGACGGGCGGTCCACCCCAACGACAGCAGGGTCCCATACTAGAGGTCGCCCGGCAGTTAGGCCGGGGTTTGCGACCTCCAGGCCGGCGCCGCCTGGGGGGTTGACATCGCCAGGGACGCCAGCTTCAGAAGACCGGTCGGAAGGAGAGGCTTCAGATTTGGATAGAGATGATCCTGCGGTGGTGACGCCGGCGGTGGATGGGCCTGCGAGGACTGTGGGGGAGACATCCAGCCGGCACGGTAAGGGGAAGTAGCGGCGGTATTAGGTAGATTGTTGGGGGTGGGGGGGGTTTTAATGTGCCGGGTGGGGGGGCTATTCCTGTTCCCAATCCTGGCCCTGCTGCTGTTCCGCTTGTGGCGGGCGTTCCGCCTGCGGCAACGGGGGTACCGGCGGGTTTGGGGGAATTTTTCAGGGGTTTGCGGGATTTGGTGCAGCAGTTTACAGGTGGGTTGCCATCACATCCGCAGGTTGCGCCATGGGTGGGGGGAGGGGTTGAGGCACCTGGGGCAGCACCCCCTCCAGTGGTGGTGGACGTCCCCCTCACCGGGGGGCCGAGTTCAGTCCCGGACAGCAGCACGCCTGGGGATAAAGGGGGGGCCGAGAAACCAGCGGCGGTCCGATCTGATGTGGTGCGCATAGCTGACTCCGCGAAATGTGAGGTTTACGTGTGCTACGAGGGTCCCTTGGGGGCTCATTTAAAACAGGAGGTGAGGGACAAGATAGTGAAAGGGGATTATGTTGAGATCTTCCCCCTCCTCCCGTTGGAAAAATTCAATCTGGATAGGGTCAAGCCGGATGACTCCAAAAAGGAGGATGAGGAGAAGAGGAGATACAGGTTGATCCCACGTACTTTCCAGAATTGGTTGCAGGCTTTTGCGATAATGGCAAGCGTCATAGGGGAGAGGAACCCGGAGCATTGTTCTGGGTTGTTCTGCTATATGGATGCAATTGGGGAAGCGTATCGGGTGTATGGGGGTACAGGGTGGTTGCGCTACGACAAGCAGTTTCGCCAGCGCAGGGCCGTCCGCCCCTCCCTGCGATGTGATCACAAGGACATAAGTCTGTGGATGCGGATGATGTCGGCGCCACGGACACAAAACCATTTTTTTCCGGGGGGGGGGGGCCGGGGGGTTTCCACCTCAGGCCCGCGGCCGTAAAGAAGTGGGGGGTGTGTTGGAAATTCAACTAAGGCTCCTGCACCTATGGAGGAACCTGTCGTTTCAGGCATGAATGCTCAGGGTGTGGGGGTAGTCATCCCTTGTCCCGGTGCTTTAAAAAGGGAAGCGGGCCGGGGAGTCTGGGAACAAGAGGGAGGACGCCAGTGAAGGGGGAAAGGATGCTTCCTTTTCTAAGTAGGTACCCGGATAGGGCGGCGGCTGAGCTGCTCACCGCGGGTTTCTCGGAAGGGTTTGTCATTCCATGTGCTTTGTTGGAGGTACCACCCTTTGCGAGGAACCTGCGGTCAGCTTTGGAGAATCCGGAGGTGGTGGCAGGTAAGTTGGCCAAGGAGGTGGAATTGGGCAGGATGGGGGGGCCGTTTGAAGTTGTGCCCTTGCCCAGGCTGGTGGTTTCACCCTTGGGGGTGGTGCCCAAAAAGGAACCGAACAAGTTCCGCCTCATTCACCACTTGTCCTTTCCTAAAGGGGGGTCGGTGAATGATGCGATTGACCCGGAGGCATGCACGATGTCCTACACTTCGTTCGATGCAGCGGTTAGATGGGTCAGGCGGTACAGGAAGGGGGCGCTCATGGCAAAGTCTGACATTGAGGCGGCATTTCGCTTGTTGCCGGTGCACCCGGACAGTTTTTGGCTGTTGGGTTGCCAGTGGCAAGGGAAGTACTACGTGGATCAGTGTTTGCCCATGGGATGTTCCATCTCTTGCGCACTGTTTGGAAAAGTTCAGTTCCTTTCTGGAGTGGGTGGTCAGAGATGTGTCTGGCATCGATTCGGTAATCCATTACCTCGATGATTTCTTGTGTGTGGGCCCCCCGTCTTCCAGGTTGTGTGGGATCCTATTGGCAACGCTGCAGCACATCGCAGAGAGGTTTGGCGTGCCGTTGGCTGCTGATAAGACGGAGGGCCCAACCACAGAACTGAGTTTTTTGGGGATAGTGTTGGATTCGGAAGCCATGGAATGTCAACACACTTCATAAGGTTGACGAAGGTTGACGAAGGTTGACGAAGGAGCTACACGCGATTTGGACCTTGTCACAGATGCAGCAGGGTCCACAGGTTACGGGGCTTTCTTTAAAGGGCACTGGAGTGCGGAGGGGTGGCCTAAGGAGTGGATCACGGCAGGATTGGTAAAGAACCTGGTATTGCTTGAATTGTTCCCAGTGGTGGTTGCATTGGAGCTGTGGGGGGAATCCTGCAAAAATTTGAAGATCAGACTTAATTGTGACAACATGGGGGTGGTTCAGGTCATCAACCGTATCTCTGCGTCTTCCTTGCCGGTGGTTCGGTTGTTGCGCCATCTGGTGTTGAGATGCCTGCAATGGAACATATTCTTGTATGCTGTGCATATTCCGGGTGTGGACAACAGGCTGGCTGACGCTTTGTCTCGCTTCCAGTGGGACAGGTTTAGGGAGCTGGCCCCGCATGCGGAAAAAGAAGGGGTGCCTTGCCCGGGGTGGATGTGGGGGATTGTGTCGGAGTCGCCGCAGCATGGATCAGGCGTTCGGTGAGTAGGGTTACATGGGCGGCGTACGCCAAGGTCTGGAACGAGTGGTACAGTTACACGCGGCTGGCGGACGCCAGCCTGGGGGATGCGGAAGTGGGGTGGTTGGTGCTGTACTTTGTGGTACGACATATGGAGAAGGAGGGTTCGGTTTCTGCCCTTAATAAAAAACGAACGGCGTTAGCTTTCTTGTTCAAGCTTGAGGGCAGGCCGGATCTAACTAAATCTTTTTGGGTAAGACAAACGGTAAAAGGATACAAAAAAGGTAAGGTGTGCAAGGACACTAGGAGACCAGTTTCCTTTTCGGTGTTGCAGTCGATATGTAGTGTGCTGGCGGAAGTATGCTCTTCGAGTTACGAGGTAAATTTGTTCAGGCCAGTTTTTTCCATAGCCTTTTTTGGAGCTTTCAGATTGGGTGAGTTGGTCAGCCCTTCCAAGACAGTCGGGGGGGTTGCTGGTCAGGGATGTGAGATTGGGTGAGGACAGGGTGGTGCTCCGGCTGCGCAGGTCCAAGACGGATAAGGCGGGTAAAGGGGTGGACGTATTTCTCTATGCTTTACCTGGGTCGGTGGTGTGCCCAGTGAGGGCCATGGGAGAGTTCTTGGCTATTCGCCCGGGGTTGGGAGGTCCCCTGTGGATGCACAGGGACGAGGCGTTTGTCTCTAGGTTCCAGTTTGTGGCAGTATTCCGGAAGTGCTTAAGGGCAGCGGGTTTCGCTGCTGAACAATTCGCCTCACACTCCTTCTGCATCGGGGCGGCTACAGAAGCGGCCCGGTGCAGGTTGGATGAGGCGGCTGTAAAACGGATTGGGAGGTGGGAATCCAGGAGATTCAGGTCCTATGTTAGGCCGCATAAGTTGCTGAAATAATGGTTGGGGGGTTTTGAAAGTACATGGGAGTCTACAGATGGGGTCGTTGGAGTGTAGTACATTATTGCTTGTCACTCATGTTTGTTGTTTGTTTTTCAGATGGTGGTCAGGAGTGCCTCGTTTGGATTTTGGGGCACTCCTATGTGTACTGGGGAGCCTTAAGGATGGATGCTAGGCCAGACGGACAGCAATTGGGTATCCCTAGGAGGGAGGCGAAGATCAGGTGGTTGGGGACCCGGGGTATGGGGTGGGGCAGGGTGCTGCCAGAGGTGCAGCATTATGCCCGACTGGACCGTCCTCCAGACGTACTGGTGCTCAATGTAGGGGGGAATGATTTAGGGATTAGGCCTATCGGGGATCTGATAACGGGCGTTAAGGCGGATGTCTTAACTTTTCGCGCGGCCTATCTTGGCATGCTGTTGGTCTGGTCCGACATAATCGCTCGGACGACTTGGCGCATGGTGAGGTCAGTGGTGAGGCTGGACAAAGGGCGGATCAAGGTAAATAAGGTGATTGGGAGGTTTGTGGTGAGACATGGGGGTTTAGTAGTGAGACACATGGAGTTGGAGAGGAACGTGGGCCTGTATTTACGCAGAGATGGTATTCACCTATCCGACGTGGGGATGGAGTTATGGTTCTTAGATTTACAGGAAGGGATCCAGAGGGCCCTGCGGGTGTGGAGGGGCCCTTGAGGGTAAGGGATTACCCTTTCGGGCTGTGGCGGTGTGGCGGCAGTTACAGATGTGATGGAAATGTTGGTGGGCTCATCGGTGGGATGGGACCCTTATGGGGGATTATTCCAGCGGAACGGTGTCCATTGGAATACGGTTATGGTTGCACTGCAGGGGAAAAAGGTTTGTCTCCGAGCTGGGTCGGCTGGGGGCCGGTTATGGTTAATGGTTGCGCAGTGTAGTGGTAAAAAGGAAGGTGAAGCCGGGTTGCCGTCAAAGACCAGGAAGCTGGGTTATAAAAGTTGGTTACAAAATTGTTAAGGAATAAAGTTTTGTGTGATTTAATTATTTTGATTTAATTATTTAATTTAAATATTTATGTGGTTAAAATAAATTGGCTGTTGTGGCCATTTTACTCCAACAAGATTGTGTCTCTCGTTAATCTTAGTAAAAGGGGGTAACTAAGGTAATTAAAAGGGGTTGATGGTTTTTGGGGAAAAGTTGGGCTATCCGAAGTACACTGGTCAAGGGAGGCCCGGAGTGGAAGAACAGCAAAGCAAAATAACGTAGGGCCGGGCATGACTAGGTGGAGGTAGGGAAACTAAGAATTAACTGTAGGAAGGAGCCGGTTGGTTGGAAGAAAGTCATGTGGAGAAGCTGAGAAGGGAGGAGTATTATTTAAGGAAAGGGCGGGGACAGAGAGGCAAAGTGCGGGAAGGAAATTGCAAGGAGGCAGGTTTTTCCCACCCACCCTCCCTATGTGTTGTGCGTCGGTGTTGTTCGTTAGTGTTGAGCGGAATACGCCATATTCGATTTCGCGATATTGCGCGAATATATAGAAGAATATTCGCGAATATTCGCTAATATCGAATATTCGTGATATTTTATCCAAAAAAAAATTTTGCAAAATTTCGCTAATGCGAAAATGATTGCGAAATTCTCATAAACGGAGATCATTTCCTGTATTACTAAACTAATATGCACTAAACACTAACTCTACACTAACTCTACTTAAAAGAAAGGAGAATAAGGGGGCAAAAGAAGGGCGGAGAAGATAATCGCGCAATATTCCTTTTGCCGAATATTCAAGTTATTCTGATTGGCTCTGATGCAAAAGAAGGGCAGAGAAGCTAATTGCGCAATATTCCTTTTGCCGAATATTCGAGTTATTCTGATTGGCTCTGATGCAGCATCAGAGCCAATCAGAATAACTCGAATATTCGGCAAAAGGAATATTGCGCGATTAGCTTCTCCGCCCTTCTTTTGCATCAGAGCCAATCAGAATAACTCGAATATTCGGCAAAAGGAATATTGCGCAATATTCCTTTTGCCGAATATTCAAGTTATTCTGATTGGCTCTGATGCAAAAGAAGGGCCGAGTAGCTGATGCGATTCTTTTATGTTGCCGAAAATTCGCAATGCGAATTTTTGGCAACATAAAAGTGTCGCATCAGCTACTCGGCCCAGGGTCTCTCTCTAATCATACCAGCAATGCTTTTAGACGTCGATGGAGATCACTAGGATTTGATCTGTTTTAAAAATAAATTTGAAAAAATACGAATATTCGCCATAGCGAATATTCGCCGCAATATTCGAGTTATTCGCGAATACTCGAATATGCAATATTCGTAGCGAATATTCGCAATGCGAATATTCGTGAGCAACACTATTGTTCGTTTGTTTTCTTTTCTTTCAGGTTTGGATGTGTGGTCGTCACAACAGCAGTATCGGAATGGTTGGCGGCGTTAGTTGGTCTTTGATGGCGGCAGTTACAGATGTGATGGAAATAGTGGTGGGCTCATCGGTGGGATGGGACCCTTATGGGGGATTATTCCAGCGGAACGGTGTCCGTTGGAATACGGTTATGGTTGCACTGCAGGGGAAAAAGGTTTGTCTCCGAGCTGGGTCGACTGGGGGCCGGTTATGGTTAATGGTTGCGCAGTGTAGTGGTAAAAAGGAAGGTGAAGCCGGGTTGCCGTCAAAGACCAGGAAGCTGGGTTATAAAAGTTGGTTACAAAATTGTTAAGGAATAAAGTTTTGTGTGATTTAATTATTTTGATTTAATTATTTAATTTAAATATTTATGTGGTTAAAATAAATTGGCTGTTGTGGCCATTTTACTTCAACAAGATTGTGTCTCTCGTTAATCTTAGTAAAAGGGGGTAACTAAGGTAATAAAAGGGGTTGATGGTTTTTGGGGAAAAGTTGGGCTATCCGAAGTACACTGGTCATGTTTTTCTTCCATCATGTATGCCGCCTGAGAGTCTCACTGTTCTGAGTGATTATCTGGCCCATCCATAGAAGAGTGCAAACCTGACACAATTTCCGGACCAAGAACGAACTCGCTGTTCGTCGGAGATAGGCCCATCATCCATCACCTCCTGGTGAGTGGATGTATGAGTGACACATGCTGTCTATATAGACGTTCCTTGTACTGTACTCTCACTCGCTCCATATCTGCTTTATGTTTTACTGCTGAGGAGTGCTTCTGCTGCTTGTCCTACTGAGGGATTATTGCCCTCCCCTGGAGCTGTTGCTATAGGCTATCCGTGCAATAGCCTTGAGGTGAGGAGCTGGGGACCACCTGAGGTGTTTACTGCTATCATCTTTTCCTGGCATCACTATCCTATACTCTGGACCTTCCTGGACATTTGGTTTTTCATAAGAGACTTTATTTATTTTATTTTTTTATTTTTGTGTATCCAGAGGCATTTCCCTATGGGATGTTTTCTGGTCTCAAAGTTTTCATTGGACTTAGCACTGTGAAAATTATTTTATTCTCTATTGCATGGACTTTTCTATTGGTCTCACACTGCACGGGTTAGTGTATCTGTCACCGCTTTGTGTAATATTGGAATTACTCCCATTGTGTATGATTATAACTTACACTGTTTATTTTATTATGTTGGTTATTATTAGTGTTGAGCAGAATATGCCATATTCGATTTCGCGATATATCTCGAATATATAGTCGAATATTCGAGATATATTCGCTAAATACGAATATTCGTGATATTTTTTGGAAATTAAATTATTGCGAATTTTCGCTATTGCGAATGCGAATGCGAAATTTCGAGAAATGCGGAAGGAGCACTCTGATTGGCTCAGAATATTCGTGATATATTACAATACACAATAATTGCGAATATTCGGCAAATGCGGAAGGAGCACTCTGATTGGCTCAGAATATTCGTGATATATTACAATACACAATAATTGCGAATATTCGAGAAATGCGGAAGGAGCACTCTGATTGGCTCAGAATATTCGTGATATATTACAATATAAAATAATTGCGAATATTCGAGAAATGCGGAATGGAGCACTCTGATTGGCTCAGAATATTCGTGATATATTACAATATAAAATAATTGCGAATATTCAAAAAAATGCGGAATGGAGCACTCTGATTGGCTCAGAATATTCGTGATATATTACAATATAAAATAATTGCGAATATTCGAGAAATGCGGACTGGAGCACTCTGATTGGCTCAGAATATTTGTGATATATTACAATACAAAATAATTGCGAAATTTCGAGAAATGCGGAATGGAGCACTCTGATTGGCTCAGAATATTCGTGATATATTACAATATAAAATAATCGCGCGATATCGCTATTGCCGAATAATCGCATTGCGATTTTTCGGCAATATAAAATGAGCGCTGCAGCTACTCGGCCCAAGGTCTCTAATCATACCAGCAATGCTTTTAGACGTTGATGGGGATCTCTAGGATGTGATCTGTTCTAAAAAAAAAATTGAAAAAATTTGAATATTCGAAATAGCGAATATTCGCCGCGATATTCGTGTTATTCGCGAATACTCGAATATGCAATATTCGTAGCGAATATTCGCAATGCGAATATTCGTGAGCAACACTAGTTATTATGTTGTTCTAAGTTCACTTTCCCTCATCACATCCACTCATCCAGACACTTGTGTCACCTCCCACTTTACCCACCTCACCATTACAGCGCAGACACCACCCCCTCCCTTTTCACTTGCTATTTCTTTCTGCCTAGGACAGATTGTTAGGCGTCTGCTGCAGTACTCCCAGTCCACCTGCCAGCCCACCCCCCTCGGTAGCGCAGGAGCCTTTCCATATATTTGATGATAGAGCGGTAGTGTGGTACCCGATGCGGGAGAACGGTGGGCACGGCTGGGGGCCCCTCATCCAGGGCGGCCATGGCTGGAGCTGGAGAAAGCAGAGTTCCTTTTGAGGGTGACGTCAGAAGAGGCACGGCCTGATCCCAGGGCCCCTACAGTTTGTCCAGCAGCGGGCATCCGGCCTTGTTGACGGGTACAGCGTCCCCTGCTGGGCGGGGGGACCAACGGTCGGAGGGTAAAATCTCTGACACGAACTACGAAGGTTCAGGCATAGTGGCGGGCCCGTCAGGGCTTCAGCGGGGACCCGGAGTGGCGGCTGGTCGGTTGGTTTCCACTGGGCAGCCGGGTAAGTCCTCTTTCGTATCATCTACTGTGGTGTCTCCTGTGGCTTTTTTCTCTCTCCACCCCTTCTTCTCCCCCCCTTTTTTTTTCCTCCTGTGCTTGTTGTTTCGTATGCTGGGTCCCCGGCGGGGGGGGGGTTCCGGGTTGGGGTGCTTCTCCTGTGGGGGGGGTTCGGTTGTGGGGGTGTACACCTGTAGTGGGCGCTGATGCTGCAACAGTTGTTGTCCTCCTTGTTGCAATTATGTTGGGCCATGGCAGGTGGGGGGCCAAGCGGGCCCCCCTTCTGCCGTCACGGTGCCTCCCACTGCCGCGTGGCTGGTTCCTCCTGTGACTGGGCCGGTTTAATGTAGGTACATTTAATGTGATGCATACAGGTTTGGGTTGGTGGTGGGTTGTTAACCCCCTCTGTTCCGTGAGGGGTGTCAGGAGTGGGGCTAAGTCCCAGGTGACTTCGTCAAAGTGCTTCAAGAAAGGAAGGAAGCCAGGTGACGCTGGAAAAAGGTGGACCAGTGAGAGTGCAGAAGATGGCGCTGTAACTGAGTAGGTACCCAAATAGGATAGCTGCGCGGGCGTTGTGGTTGGGGTTTTTTAAGTAGGGTTTCCCAATTTCCAGTGATTTGTAAGAAATCCCTCCTTTGGCGGCTAACTTAAAGTCATCTTACGACGACCCGGAGGTGGTTACTGAAAAGCTCGGGCAGAAAGGGGGATTGAGCAGGATGGCGGGCCGTTTGCGGCCTTGCCCGTTGGGGACGTGGGTGTTTCGCCACTGGGGTAGTGTCAAAGCGTGAGCCTAAACAGTTTCGGGTCATCCATCATCTCTCTCACCCCAAAAAATGGGCCCAGTGTAAGGTGCTGTATGCGTCTTTCGTTGAGGTGGGGTGCTGGGCCCAGCGTTTTGGGGGGGGCCTAGTTGGCCATGACCGACATTGAATTGGCATTTCGGCTGTTGCCAGTTCACCCGGATAGTGTGCGTGTTGTTGGGGGGGGGAGTATTTTGTTGACCGGTGTTGGCCTTTGGGCTGCGCTATTTATTGTTCTTATCTTGAGATGTTCAGTTCAATTTTGGAATGGGTGGTTCGGGTCCTGACTGGCTTGGCGTTTGTGTTGCATTATCTCGATGATTTCTGGGTGGTTGGTCTGTCGAATGACCGGACCTGCCTTATTTTACTTACCACCATTCACCACCAGAGCAGGGGGGGGGTTTTGCCCCCAGTGCTTGTGGTACCTCGTGTTGGAACAGTGATGGCTCTAGTTCAGAGGTCAGTGGCTGACTCCACTTGGGGGTCATATAAGCGTGTGGGGCAGGAGAGGCATGGCCTGGTGAGTGATCTTGAGGTTGGTTCCTCGGCTGAGGGCCGGTTACATGTATTTTTTACTTGGCTTCACTAAACTAAATAATGGCTGGATTGGCATGCCTTTTCAATTGAATGGGGTGTGAGATGTAACCAAGGCGTTCGTGGTTCGCAAGGCGTTTGCAGGGTTATAGAAAAGGTCAGGTCAGGCCGGATTCCGGGAGGCCGGTTTCTTGGCATATGTTGGAGGTTCTTGTGGGTGTTTTGCCTCAGGTGTGCTCTTCAAACTTTGAGGTTCAGTTGTTTCGGACGGCGTTTTTGTTGGCAATTTTTGGGGCTTTAAGGGTTGGGGAATTGGTCAGCCCTGCTAAGGCGGATGCACATATCTGATGTGACGGTGCTCGCTGATTTGGTCACGTTGTTCATGCAGAGGTCAATAAACCGATCAATTGGGCAAGGGTACCAAGGTGGTTCTGGAAAAGTGTCGGGGGCTGGGGGTGTGCCCAATGGAAGTGGTTCAGGAATGGTTAGGTTCACGGCCTCCAGGGATGGGGTCCGCCCCTTGTCTCGGGAATGGGCTGCCTTGTCCAGATATCAATTTGGGGCAGTTTTTAAACAAAGTTAGGGGGCGGGAGGTTTTCAATGTGGTGACTACTTCTCTCATTCTTTTAGCATTGGGGCGGCAATGGGAGGCTCGCGTTGGGGCTTGAGTGTTGAGACCCTGCAGCGGATAGGTCGTGGGCAGTCCCGCCGGTTCAGGTTGTATGTCTGACCGCAACTGTTATAAGGGAGGGCAGGGGGTTAGGCATTCCTTACCCTGTTCTCAAGTCTTGGGTGTTATGTGTCAGTACGTCAATGCTTGTTCTGGGTGTGTGGTTGTGTGAATCTTATATGTTTAATTTTCTGTTTCTGGTATTTCCCCATCTGTTTCTTTCAGGCCTGGTATGCTTGATATATATCTTGGGCCACTCCTAAGTTCATTGGGGGGCCAAGAGGGTGATGGTTAGGGGAGAAGGCAGACAGATGGGTTCTTACAGGGAAGAAGCCAGGTTGAGTTGTATTGGGATTCCCTGCATGCTCTGGTCCAGGGTTATGCCGGAAGTTCGGCATTATGCGAGATTGGACAGGCCCCCGGATGTGCTGTTGGTTAATGTCGGGGGGCAATGACCTTTGCCTTATGGTGTCTCGTGATTTGATACAGGATATTGCATGGTACTTCATGTGCTTACGCAGTGTGCTTCTTTATACTTTAGTCCTGGGGTCAGAAATGGAGCCTGGAGGGCTGTAGACAGGATTAACAAAGCCAGAATTAAGACCAATAAGGTGGTCTCCAAGTTCGTCATACGTGGCGGGGGGGGTTGGTTGTGGTTTTGGTCTTTACCTTAGGGGTGATGGAGTACATTTAATCCCGGTGGGTATTGATATGTGGGTCCTGGGGGCTCCAGGATGGGTTACAACGTGCCTTAGGGCTGTGGCGGGCCGCCCACGCATGAGGTGTCACCGTGTGCGTCTGTGGCATTGGTCTGGGGTTCCTGAGGGTTGGGTGGTGGTTGGTATATATATATGGGATGTATATACCTGAGATGGTTGGTAGGAGTTGGGGCCTGTCATGGGATGGGCACCTTCCCTATCTGGTTAGGTGGGGGCTATTGGTCAATTGTGCTGAAGAGTGAAATGAAGGAGGAAGTCATTGTCCCGTGAGCTGATTGGAGCACGGCTAGAGGCCAGGATGCTTCCCGATGGAGTACAGTCGATTACCTAGCACTTTTTCTTTCCCTTCTCTCAGGAACCCCCCCTTTACAGCAGTTTTGTATAATTGTTGTGTTTGGGTTAATTTATTCTATTTTGGTAAATATATATATATTAAGTTTTATAAAGATATATATATTTATAAATGGTATTTTATTAAAGTTATTTTAATATTTACCTGTTGGTATTAAATAAAGGGGCCTTTAGTGGCCATTTAATCCAGAAGGTGTTGCATGGTTTATATAGGGGGTTAAGAGGCTTTGGGGTTTGTTATTGGTTTAAGTAGCAAAGACACTAGTAGTACACCAGTCAAGAAAGCCCCATAGTAAGGGGAACCCAGGCGGAAGGGGCCACATGACTGGAGGAACACTGTGCGGTGCACACACAGGATAGGTAAGTGAGGTATTAGGGGTGGGGTTACCTAGCACGAGGAGGGTTAGTTAAAAGTAGTGGGTGGGCGGGGCTGATCATTCTGGGGCCTTTCCATGGAAGAGGTAACACACAGACTTTTTTTGACTTTGGTGCTAGGGGCGATGATTTGGCCCAGAATGGGCGGGGGTGTCCAAGGTGTTGTGAGTTGTTTCTTACGGTTGGCGTGAAATAGGAGATGTTCTGTTTTGGAGCTGTTGAGTTTAACATAACTCTTTGTCATCCAGTTTTCTATCAAAGAGAGGCATGTCTCTAGACTGAGATGATGATTCTTTTTGTTGCAGATGCGAAATACAGTTGAATGTCATCTGCATAAGAGTGATAAAGTTGTTTTTGACTACTGATGATTTCAAAGAGAGGGCGAAGATAGATGTTGAATAGCAGCGGCGATAGAGGGGATCCTTGAGGGACTCCGCATGACGCCGTGCGGTTTCCAGAAGTGAAAGGTTCCAATTTCACTATTTGTGATCGGTTTTCCAGAAAAGAGGAGAACCAGGCTAGATCACCTTCTGCGACTCTGGCTACTTCAGCTAGCCGAGTCAGTAAAAGTTTGTGATCTACCGTGTCGAAAGCTGCGCTTAGGTCCAACAGAACTAGAAGACAAGATTCTCCTTCATCTGCGGCCTCGAGAGCATCATCCTATATTTTGAGCAGTGCTGTCTCCGTCCCGTGCCCAGGACGGAAACCCGATTGAAATGGATCGAGTAGATTGTGGGTATCTAGATGCTGTTGCAGCTGTTGTACCACTACTTTCTCCATTACCTTGGAGAAGACATTTAGGCCTTTTATGGGACGACGGTGAGTTGGGTCTTTGGGGTCCAGCGTGTTTTTTTTTAAGATGGGTTTGATTATGCCCTGTTTCAACTAGGAGGGCACTATGCCTTCCGTAACAGACTGGTTTATAAGCCGCGTGATAGGGGGAGCCAGAATACCGGCACATTCCTTTAGCAGTTTGGTGGGGATGATATCATTAGGCGCTGTTCTATTTCGCAGGGCAACGATGATATTTTTAGTGGTCTCGATGGAGATGGGTTTAAGAGTGAACTTTGTTGATTGTGGAGAATTTGTGCTGAATGCTTTCACGGATTCTTTCTTTGAAATAATCCGATAATTCATTGCAAAATTCTTGGGTGTCTGAATTGGGGGCTTCAAGACAGACTGGGTTCATGGTCTGGGTGACCAGCTTGAAGAGTTCGCGGGGGCGATTTAGGGCATTGAAGATGGCATTGGAAACGTGTTTTTTTTTGGCGTTGAAGATTTCTCTGTGGTATTTTTTTGTTATTGCCTTGTAGATGGCGTAGTTTTCTTTTGAAGAGCTTCTTTTCCAATCGGCTTCCGCTCTTCTGCGCTCTTGCTTCAGCAACGACAGCTGGTCATTAAACCAGCTGGAGTTGTCTTTCCGGATGCCGGTTTTACGTTTGGGCGCTACTAAGTCGGCTGACTGTAGTAGAGCCGTGTTTATGGCATCCAGTGTTTCTGTGGCTGTTTGCTGTGATTGAATTGCTTTTATTTTTTTCCCTAAAGTGGTTTTGAAGAGCTCTGAATAGAGCTTCTTTTTCGATCTAGTCCAGTGTGTTGTCACAGGTTTTGGCGTTTTTGTGGAGGGGGGATTTATGGTGATTGTGAGTTTAATTGCATGGTGGTCTGTCCATGGCAACGGTTAATTTTTTTTTGGATCCAGATCTTGTCTGAAAATCAGATCAAGCGTGTGACCTAAAATATGTGTGGGCCCACATACTAGTTGCTGCAGACCTAATCTTTCCAGATGATCAATGCAGGCGTCGGCCACTGGATCCTGTGAGGAGTTTGCCCAGAGGTTAAAATCCCCGAGTAGCAAAAGATGTTTGCTGTTTAGGGTGTAAGTGGACATGAACTCCGTCCAAGGTGAGAGAAGCTGCGATTTTGGACCAGGTGGTCTATAGCAGAGTAGAATATGGATGGTCTAAGATGGCGTGCACGTAAGGACGTGACGCACCTGGAGGAGGGAGGAGCCACAGAATTGCTGGGTCGGATGCCATCCAGGAGAGAGGACGGATCGGGCTGTAGGGCTGAGGGAGGCTGAAGGAGACGCAGACAACGACAGGCTGATGCGACCGCCACACACGATCAGCCTCGCTACGCTCCGTTCCCTCTCAGAAGCCGTCCCCGTAAAATGCTCGGTGTGTAGAGCGGCATACCGCGGCAGGACCGCCCCCTCACCTTCCTCTCCTCCCCGTTAATACTCCTGGAAGTAAAGACCAGCGGATGCTCCAGAAGATAAGAGCCGCTCCGCTCCCGCCCTGTTCCGAAGCCACCCCCGCAAACGATCCGCAGGCAGCGCGGCATACAGTGGTAAGACGCCTCCTGATCTCCTCCTTCTCACTGCCAATACCCCTGGAGGTAAAGATCAACGGACCCGCAAAGAAGCTGGTAAGGTAAGCCTTCTATGATCGATCCCTCTTGGGAGAGACAGACATGGACAATTATAAGAAGACCAGCGTGGAAGGTATGACATTTACCCTTAGCTCCATATAGATAAATACAAAAGCGGGGATCCAATAAGGTATGGGGATCAAGGGAAAAAGTTTAAGGCTATTGACTGATTATTGAACATCTGAACCCATTGAACATGAATACCGCCCCTAACTTTTTTTTAAATTAGCGGAGACAGATCAGAAGGGCAAAAAAAAAAATACCTCACTGTATAATGAGACCATAAGGGGGAATATAAATATATTATCATAAACGTCTTAGGATACATCCAAAGCTATCAAAAGAAATTACTATTGCTTTATACTGTACTGTCATATAATGTATATTGAACAAATTGCTGAAGTGGGTCAAGGCTAAATGAGGGGGAGAGGTTTGGGGTCTAATCGAAAAGGGACAACGAGTAGAAATACTCGAGATACCCCTCCAACTCCTCCTTGCACCCCTGCATTCCCAGGACGACCTGAGGGCCCCCTCAGCCGCTGTCTCATCTCGAACATTTTGTGAAAGCGGTTAAATAGAGATCCTTAGGACCTAGTGGAAGGAAATAGGAGGGAAATACTCAAGAGATCAAACTGGGGAAGAGAATCAGAAGGAGGGTGAACACCATGCAAAGGATGACGAGCAGGTCTACAAAGGGGGGCCCCCCCGAAAACACCCCCGAATGTACCAAGTAACCCAATAGCAACAAGTTCTATCAGACAATATATGACAAAAGAGGATAGCCCACGAACCCAGGATACAAAAAAACAACAACAACAAGCAAATAAAGATAAAAAGATGGATAACAAGAACCCCCAAAATAAGATTCTAAAGGAAAAACCCATGGAACTAAGAGAAGAAGGGACTTTGGATAACGAACTAGAGCGCAGCTGGACAGATGAACAAAGATTAGATGAACTAGGCCCATCAAAGAGTGAAATGGCAGAGATGTTGTTGAGTCTGTAGAACGCCATCAAGGGAGAAATACAAACATTACGGATGGACCTAGGACACCTTCTCTCTAGAATAGAGTCTGTCGAGGAGAAAACTGAAAAGCAAGAACAATTTATCTAAAAGACCAAATAGAACAGATAAAATTACAGCAGAGGCATAACTTATACAAATTGGAAGACCAGGAAAATAGAAATCGAAGAAAATTTTTTATTAAATCAATACCGGAGGAGCAAGGAGAAGAGCTGAGGAAGATCATGCAGGAAATATTCAATCCATTACTGGAAAGACCCCCAGAAGATCCAATTAGGATCGACAGAGTTCATCGTGTAGGCAATCCCAGAAGAATGGACACTGAGAGGATAAGAGATGTTATAGTAAGATTTAGATTGTTTGAAGAAAAGGAAAGGATCTGGAAAAAATTAAGGGGAAAACCACCTCTGGTATATAGAGGATCAAAACTCCAGATTTTTACTGACCTAGCCTCAAACACTGGCAAGACGACGATTATTAAAACCTCTTTTAAACCAGCTAATAACTCAGAAAATTAAATACAGTGCGGAAAATAAGTATTTGAACACCCTGCTATTTTGCAAGTTCTCCCACTTGGAAATCATGGAGGGGTCTGAAATTGTCATCGTAGGTGCATGTCCACTGTGAGAGACATAATCAAAAAAAAATTCCAGAAATCACAATGTATCATTTTTTTAACTATTTATTTGTAGGATACAGCTGCAAATATGTATTTGAACACCTGAGAAAATCAATGTTAATATTTGGTACAGTAGCCTTTGTTTGCAATTACAGAGGTCAAATGTTTCTTGTAGTTTTTCACCAGGTTTGCACACACTGGAGGAGGGATTTTGGCCCACTCCTCCACACAGATCTTCTCTAGATCAGTCAGGTTTCTGGGCTGTCGCTGAGAAACACGGAGTTTGAGCTCCCTTCAAAGATTCTCTATTGGGTTTAGGTCTGGAGACTGGCTAGGCCACGCCAGAACCTTGATATGCTTCTTACAGAGCCACTCCTTGGTTATCCTGGCTGTGTGCTTCGGGTCATTGTCATGTTGGAAGACCCAGCCTCGATCCATCTTCAAAGCTCTAAGTGAGGGAAGAAGGTTGTTGCCCAAAATCTCGCAATACATGGCCCCGGTCATCCTCTCCTTAATACAGTGCAGTCGTCCTGTCCCATGTGCAGAAAAACACCCCCAAAGCATGATGCTACCACCCCCATGCTTCACAGTAGGGATGGTGTTCTTGGGATGGTACTCATCATTCTTCTTCCTCCAAACACGGTTAGTGGAATTATGACCAAAAAGTTCTATTTTGGTCTCATCTGACCACATGACTTTCTCCCATGACTCCTCTGGATCATCCAAATGGTCATTGGCAAACTTAAGACGGGCCTTGACATGTGCTGGTTTAAGCAGGGGAACCTTCCGTGCCATGCATGATTTCAAACCATGACGTCTTAGTGTAATACCAACAGTAACCTTGGAAACGGTGGTCCCAGCTCTTTTCAGGTCATTAACCAGCTCCTCCCGTGTAGTCCTGGGCTGATTTCTCACCTTTCTTAGGATCATTGAGACCCCACGAGGTGAGATTTTGCATGGAGCCCCAGTCCGAGGGAGATTGACAGTCATGTTTAGCTTCTTCCATTTTCTAATGATTGCTCCAACAGTGGACCTTTTTTCACCAAGCTGCTTGGCAATTTCCCCGTAGCCCTTTCCAGCCTTGTGGAGGTGTACAATTTTGTCTCTAGTGTCTTTGGACAGCTCTTTGGTCTTGGCCATGTTAGTAGTTGGAGTCTTACTGATTGTATGGGGTGGACAGGTGTCTTTATGCAGCTAATGACCTCAAACAGGTGCATCTAATTTAGGATAATAAATGGAGTGGAGGTGGACATTTTAAAGGCAGACTAACAGGTCTTTGAGGGTCAGAATTCTAGCTGATAGACAGGTGTTCAAATACTTCTTTGCAGCTGTATCACACAAATAAATAGTTAAAAAATCATACATTGTGATTTCTGGATTTTTGTTTTTGATTATGTCTCTCACAGTGGACATGCACCTACGATGACAATTTCAGACCCCTCCATGATTTCCAAGTGGGAGAACTTGCAAAATAGCAGGGTGTTCAAATACTTATTTTCCGCACTGTATAACTGGGGATTTCCAGCTTGTTTAATAGGGATCAAAGAAGGGAAGTCCGCTACCTTAAGATTCCCTGAAGATCTTAAAACATTCTGTAGCAGATTGGACATTCAAATCCCAGACCTCCCTGGCTGGGAGTAGAGGGGAGGAAGATGAGAGGGGGAGGGGTTAGGTTATGCCATTTTTGTAGAGGCGAAGACCGGCATCTCTCCCCCCCTCCGTAATGAAGGGGGGGAGAGTTAAATCCCAGGCCCCATCTAGAGAGATCTGAGCCAAGTCCCTTTTGGAGTTGGCCCAGAGGCCGTTAGATGGCCGACAAGGGGGAGGGAGGGGGGATAGAGAAGGGGGGGAGGCTGGGAGGGAGGGGGGATGGAGAAGGGGGGGAGGCTGGGAGGGAGGGGGGGTGGAGAAGGGGGAAGGGTGGGGGGGGAGAGGGTAGGAGAGGGAGGGGGAGGGAGTGAGGGTAGGCGGGGGTATTATCTCACCAAATATGCCAAGAAGAAAGAACAGTCTTAAGAAGGATAGACGTGTTACCCAAAAACAGAGAAAGGAAAAGAAAAAAAAAAGAGAAAAAGATGCCGATAATTAAATGCCTGTCGTATAAATGTGAAAGGTCTTAACAGTCCAACAAAAAGACACAAGATCTTAAAGGAATTGAAAAGTTACAGAACAAACGTGGCCTTCCTACAGGAAACTCACCTTACAATAGAATCCAATATTAAGTTATTCTCACCAGATTTTCCTGTTTGGTTTATGGAGATACCGTTTCCAAACGAGCTAGGGGAGTAGCTATTGGATTAGCCAAAGGAGTTCAGTTCACACTAACCGATAGGTTGGTAGACCCCAATGGGAGATTCCTCTTCCTAAAAGGGAAACTAGAAGAGATGGAATGTACCTTGGCTAATATTTACGCCCCCAATGTGCATCCGATAAAATATCTCGTTGAATTATTAGAAAAACTGAAAGATTTTAAGCAAGGGAAGGTGATTATGGGGGGTGATTTAAACTTCTGCCTAGATCCAGGGGTGGATCCCAGACACAAGAGATTAAAAAAACGCTCCTAAAAAAGATAAAAAATAGTCTATACAGAAGTCAACTAGTAGATGTTTGGAGAGTCCTTAACCCGGGACAGCGGGACTATATGTTCTATTCCTCAGTTCATGGTAGCTATTCCCGCATTGACCACATTCTTGTGGACCATAGCGGGTTGGAGATGGTGGTGGATGCGGAAATAGGGGCTATGACACTCTCGGACCGCGCTCCAATAAGTGTATCCTTAAACATACCAGGAAACCAGAAATGATTTCAGAATTGGAGGCTTAACGAGGAATTAGTGGTGGATGAGAGTAGCCTAGCTAGGATCAAAAAAGAGGTGGAGGATTATTTTAGGATTAACGACACACACGAAATATCGGAAGCAACATTATGGGAAGCACATAAAACGGTGATAAGAGGATCCCTGATCTCAGAAGGGACGAGGAAAAAAAAGAAAGAAGCTGTAAAAGGGATAAAATAATAGCAGAGACATTTAATTTAGAGCAAAATCATAAAAAAATCGGTAAAGCAACGGGAGATTTATCATGCCCTAGTTAACAAACGAAACAAACTTAAAGAGCTAATGGACCAAGAAACGAAAAGGGAATTTAACATAATTGCAAAAGAAAGGTACATGTGGGGGAATAAAACAAATAAACATCTGGCCAGGATGGTACGGAAAAAAAAAAACAAGAAATTATATTGATAAAATTAAAAATGAGAAAGGGGAGATTGTACACACAACAAAAGAAATAGCAGAGACCTTTAGAGCATACTATGGAAGTTGTACGCAGTGGAACAGAGGAAGTGGAAACTGCTTCGTAAAGGAAGCGGGCGTCTCAAAATGTAGCCAAAACGATGCATTTGCGATGGAAAGGCTCATTACAGAAAATGAAATTAAGGTAGCTTTAGCAGACTCAGCGTTAGGTAAAAGCCCAGGGCCGGATGGCTTTACAGTCTTATATTACAAAAAATGCAAGGAGATACTTATCCCTAGACTCTACCAATATTTTAATGGCCTGGGGACAGACTATCCGCTAAGTAGAGAAGCAGCAGAGGCAACTATTACAGTAATCCCAAAGGAAGGAAAAGACGGTAAAACCTGTTCAGGCTATAGGCCGATATCTCTGTTAAATACAGATATTAAATTATTTGCAAAGATAGTGGCCGAAAGAGTGAAACAGGAGATGACAAAACTCGTACATCCTGACCAGACGGGGTTTATTCAGGGAAGAGAGGGAAGAGACAACGGGGTGAGGGCACTCCTTATCCTTCAAAAAATTATAGAAAGCAGGTCCCCAAGTCTACTCCTGTCGATAGACACAGAAAAAGCGTTTGACAGGGTAGACTGGGGACTTATGCTACACACGCTAGAAGAAATGGGCTTTGGGCAGACGATGATGAAGTGGATTAGAACCCATACCAAGCCCCGACAGCAAGGATTAAAATAAATGGAAGTCTCTCCCAAGCATTTAAAATGAGAAATGGAACAAGACAGGGGTGTCCCCTGTCACCAATGCTATTTTTTCTATCAATTGAACCCCTGCTGGCCAGAATACGTAGATGCCCAGAAATTGAAGGAGTTGAAATAAAAGAGGAGGAACACAAGCTCTCTGCCTTCGCAGACGATGTTCTCTTCTATTTAGTTAATCCCAAGACATCAATCCCAAAATTACTCGAAGTATGTAGCCAATATGGAGAAATATCAAATTTTAAATTAAACATTAGCAAAACAGAAGTTCTGAATGTAAATACACCTAGGGCAGAGGAACAAGAACTTAGAGTTAAGTACCAATTTCCGTGGGTAGAAAAACTTAAGTACTTAGGGATTAAATTAACAAACTCAATTAAAAAGATCTACGAGATAAATTATATCCCACTCCTCGATGAAATCAAAGCAGAAATAACAAGGGTAAAGAACATAATTTGGAACCCCCCTCAAAGCAGGGTTTTGGGTATAAACACACACGAGATCACAAGGAATGCACTCAATATTTGGGACACTATCTACAAAAGAACTGACAAAGAATTCAATTCACCTTTTATAGCATTAAAGGACAATGATTATTTTGAACCAGGTAAAGTTTCAGTGGGAGGAAATTGGATAAAAAAAAGACACGGCACAATTAAGAGACGTTATAAAGGATGGACACTTAATATCACTGCATGAATTGAAAAAATAAATACAAATTATGATAATAAATAATTGGAGGTACCAACAGCTCAGACACTTTATTCTAAAATTACCACAACCTTTAAGGACGGGAGAACAGCTAACAGAACTGGAAAAATGTTGTTCCATGGAAAATTCTAAAGGAACGATCTCAAAGCTATATAAGATCTTACTGAAAGTGGAAGAGCAGGGGGTACCCCCTTCTATTAAAAAATGGGAGAGGGAATTAGGGACACAACGGGATAGGGTCACAATAAAGAAAATATTAAAACTGACACACACCTCTGCGATCGACAGCCGGACGGCAGAAATTAATTTCAAATGTTTGACTGGATGGTACATAACACCGGATAAACTAAGTAAATTTAAAGAAGGGCAATCAGCAGCGTGTTGGAGGGGGTGTAGATCCATAGGTACGATGGCCCACTTATGGTGGGAGTGCCCCAAAATTAAAAAATACTGGGAGACTATCATAGGTTTCATAGAGGAAATCACAGAGAAGAAAATCAAGATGGACCCGTGGATAGTTCTTTTCCACAGAGGAGAAGAAAGTATTAAAAGATACAAGAATTCCCTAGTTCTGCATTTGCTCAATGCGGCTAAAAGGCTTATTTCTAGCAATTGGCAAGAGGTCGAATGCCCTCAGGTTTGGGAATGGATCGATATGGTTGAAGGGACATACATCATGGAAGACCTAAAAAACAGTATTGAGGGCAATAAAAAGAACCAAAATAAGAAATGGGATAAATGGAAGAGATTTAAGAGGTCCTGGAGCTACGCTGAAAACCTGAGGGAAGATATTTAAAAGGAAAAGAAGGATAGATAGGGTAAAAAAATAAATAAGACAAACGTGGCAACATTTTGGTGAGAATAGATGAGCAGGACGTGGGGGGGGGGGGGGGGGGAGGGAGGAGGGGGAGATTCACTTGGGGAGAAAATTGAAAACATTTTGTAAAAAGGAAAGAGTATATATTTTTATATATATATATAAAAAATAAAAAATAAAAAAAGTATGCATATAAAAAAAAAACAAAAAAAAACAAAATAGTTATTTTCACTGATGATGCGAAACCATAATAGAGACGCTTTTGACAGACTCAAAGGATAAAAGGAGCGTCCCACATAAAATTTACGAAAACTCTATGAGGTGGAGTCTGAAGTGAAAAAAAAAAAAAGAATATGGACGGTCTCCTGTGGATTTGTTTGTAGTTGCAGAGTGAGGGTTTCCATGAATTGAAGTGGGTTCTGAAGGACTGGTTTAGTGATCGCGAGATGAGTCTTATGGGTCACTGCCAGGCCCCACTCTCTTTTCTGTTATAATGCGATAATTTTCCGGCACCAATTCTCCTAGAATGGTGTTACAGTTGGCTGTGAGCCAGCTTTCTGTAATAAAGAAGCAGTCTAAATCGCATTGTAGGATGAAATCGTGGATTTCTTGACAGTGTTTTACTGCTGATCTTGTGTTAACCAATGCACATAATATGTGCTTGGGTTGGGGCTGATGCATTTGATTTTTAACTGTCGGTCGTCGATTAATTCGTAACAGTTGTTCGTACCTTAGCGCTTTTTTGGTCATGGCTGGTAAACCTGAAGCACATGGTTTTAGCCCCCAGATGAATTCTGCAGAGTAACTCAGGCGAGCCATACCTGCAGAAAGTACCCGGGGGGGAAGGAGTTTTTTATGGGGGGGATTTTCAATGAATGATGGGGAGCTAACCTCCCCGTTTGATCCAGAGGAAGGCGAAAAACCCTTAGCTGTGCTGGGCCAATCTGCACAGGCAAGGGAGAAAAATTCCTTCCTGATCCCCCATTAGAGCGATCGGAGAGCCCCTGGATCAAGACACTGAATGGTGGGGGGGCACGAGTTGCCGTATTTTAGGATTGTGGAAAGGGGGGGGGGGTTGTGCTGTCTCAACAGTTGCTGGTTTTAATTAAAGGGATTGCAAAATCTTGTTTCTTTATTTATTTTTAAATAACAAGCATGTCATACCTCATCTGTGCAGTTGGTTTTGCACAGAGTAGCCAGGATCCTCCTCTTCTTGGGTCCCCCTTCGCTGCTCCTGGCCCCTCCCTCCTATCGAGTGCCCCCACAGCATGCAGCTTGCTGGGGGGCCCCGTAATCTCCTATTGCCCGGTGGCCCCATAAGTTGTCAGTCCGCCCCTGTTGCTGTTTCATGCAAGACCTGGTGGAGAGGTGTGCCAGTGCTGACGTCATTGCATTGAACGATTCCTCCACTAGGGATGAGCTTCGCGTTCGAAACGAACGTATGTTCGACTCGAACATCGTCCGTTCGATCGTTCGACGAGTATCGAACAAAAACAATCGTTCGCGGCAAATTCGAGTGAAACGAAACGGCCCATAACGGCGCATTGCGCCCTGATGATTGGCCAAACATGCACTATGACCCTGCATGCTTTGCCAATCACAGCACGCAAAAAAAGGAGAGCCATAATTGGCCAAAGCCTAGGTGGCTTTGGCCAATTATGGCTCAGGGCTTTAGCACACGCCCCACACGATATAAGGCCGCCTACTGGGCGGCCTCGTGTAGTGTGTTCCGGCTTGTTAATGAGAGCAGTCAGAGAGACAGAGAGATTGTCTTTTTAGCTAGCTAGATAGAGCAGGCTTTAGTTTAGCTTTATTACAGTGTGTAGAGAATATACATACATTCCAGTGACAATTGCAGAGGGCTATATGTATTTAATATTCTTTGCATAAATATTGTTCTATTCTTTTTGCCAAGTAAACATCTTAACACTTTGTAAACCATATCTTGTGTGGGACTCTGTCTGTAGCAGCTGTGTGGCAGGTGAAGTACAGCAAGGTAACAATATTTGACTGCATTTATTGTTGTGTGGTATAATTGTGGATTCCTATAACCATTCAGGGTCCACAATTACATTATTGTCCATTTGTGCCAGGCAGAGTGCAGGCCCAAATCTAAACCAGCAGCTCCTTCGAGGGTAGGTAGTGCTACACATGGGGGCTCTTCCTGGATTCCTGCAACTCTGCAACCAAGACCCCTACATCCTAGACGGAACCAGGCCTGGACTGGCCATAGGGCAGACCGGGCACAAACCCGGTGGGCCGGCCCGGCCAGGGCCGCCCGCTCTGTAGCCTGTTGCTGTTCAGGCCGCACAGCGGAAGGTAAGCGCCGACCGTGGCCTGAATATGGTTAACACAGGGCGTGGCAGCCGCTCACCGTTACCGCTATGAGACCGGCCATGCCTGCTGTGTCTCCAGCGGAACTTTCGGCTGCATGGGCTGAGTTGTGTGTCTCTCTCTCTCACACACAGCTTAGCCTCAGAGCCGATACAAACAGTTCCGCTCTCTGCTCCTCCTCCTCCAGCAAAGGTGTTTGCACGGTGGGACGGGGGAGAGCTGCAGGCTGCAGGCCGTTTCCCTCGCTCACCACCCTTCAATTCTCTTGTCGGAACTCGGCAGCAGTAAGCAGTGAAAGCCGTTGTTCTTCACTCACCATTAGCCACAACAGCAGCCAATCGGAAGAAATGGAGGGGCATCATAGGAAATGTAGTCCCAGAGATAGTTGGCCCAATTGTTTACAGCAGGGAACTGACTACACTCCCCAGCATGCACTCTGATGGGGGGGGAGAGAAAACCAAAAACACGCTGAGGAGTGCTTAAAGATGCTATTATAGGACACATGAAAAATGAAAGAGGACTGTGCTGGGGAAACTAATAGCCCCAGCACCACCAGATAGAGCCACGCTGCACCGCACCACCAGAGAGAGCCACGCTGCACCGCACCACCAGAGAGCCACACTGCACCGCACCACCAGAGAGAGCCACACTGCACCGCACCACCAGAGAGAGCCACACTGCACCGCACCACCAGAGAGAGCCACACCGCACCGCACCACCAGAGAGAGCCACACCGCACCACCAGAGAGAGCCACACTGCACCACCAGAAAGAGCCACACTGCACCGCACCACCAGAGAGAGCCACGCTACACCGCACCACCAGAGAGAGCCATGCTGTACCCACACCACCAGTGAGAACTACGCTGTACTGCACCACCAGAGAGAGCCACGCTGTTCCGCACCACCAGAGAGCCACGCTGCTCCGCACCACCAGAGAGCCACGCTGCTCCGCACCACCAGAGAGCCACGCTGCTCCGCACCACCAGAGAGCCACGCTGCACCGCACCACCAGAGAGCCACGCTGCACCGCACCACTAAAGAGATCCACGCTGCACTGCACCACCAGAGAGATCCACGCTGCACTGCACCACCAGAGAGAACCACGCTGCACTGCACCACCAGAGAGAACCACGCTGAACCCACACCACCAGAGAGAACCACGCTGCACCCACACCACCAGAGAGAACCACGCTGAACCCACACCATCAGAGAGAACCACGCTGCACCACACAACCAGAGAGAGCCACGCTGTACCGCACCACCAGAGAGAGCCACGCTGCTCCGCACCACCAGAGAGAGCCACGCTGCTCTGCACCACCAGAGAGAATCACACTGCACTGCACCACCAGAGAGAGACACTCTGTACCGCACCACCAGAAAGAGCCATGCTGCACCGCACCACCAGAGAGCCACGCTGCATCACACCACTAGAGAGAACTACGCTGCACCGCACCACCAGAGAGAACCACGCTGCACCGCACCACCAGAGAGAACCACGCTGCACCACACCACCAGAGAGAACCACGCTGCACCGCACCACCAGAGAGAACCACACTGCACCGCACCACCAAAGAGAACCATGCTGCACCGCACCACCAGAGAGAACCACGCTGCACCCACACCACCAGAGAGAACCACACTGCACCCACACCACTAGAGAGAACCACGCTGCACCCACACCACCAGAGAGAACCACGCTGCACTGCACAACCAGAGAGAGAGCCACGCTGCACCGCACCACCAGAGAGAGAGACACTCTGTACCCCACCACCAGAAAGAGAGAGCCATGCTGTACCGCACCACCAGAGAGAGAGCCACGCTGTACCGCACCACCAAAGAGAGAGCCACACTGTACCACACCACCAGAGAGAATCACGCTGTACCCACACCACCAGAGAACCATGCTGTGCTGTACCACACCACCAGAGAGAGAGAGCCACGCTGTACCACACCACCAGAGAGAGAGCCACACTGTTTACGCACCACCAGGGAGAGAGCCACACTGTACCACACCACAAAAAACAGAGCAGGTCAGTGTGGGCACAATAGGAGACAGACAGTACTAGCATTGTATGGCCACAATAGGACTGGTTGTTTGAAAAAGAAAATGGACTTTCTAGGCACCAATCATTAGCATAAAATACATTTTTATTGATGTAACCCCAAGAGGACTTTGGTGTTAGAATCAACGTTACAGTACAAATTCATAAAATTACATAAAAAAAACCCACATAATTGATCACAGAGTATTTTGTAAGAGAACAAAGAGAAAGTGGTTGTTGTAACCAAGAGTGGTCCAATGTAGACACCAACATTAGTTGATGGCTACTGTGGATACGGGTAACAATGAACATAAGCTCTACATGTTTCACAGTTGAATGCTTCTTCAGGAGCTATAGATTTTCTAAGGAAGAAAAGAGGACTGTTATTGGTTTACAGACATAAATTCATATATAAACAAACATTTGTGCGTAGTGCTAGGTTGTATCATTTGTGCACTAAGGCACTATAATAGAGATGCAATAATGACCAGAGTTGCCATGGCGTCATCAAGGGACAGCACATTGGGGGACCACAGACGGGGCGTGCAGGGATACACCAGGAAGGGGGGTATATTGTAGTAGCAGTATGTACGTGCATCCCTGTGGGGGCACTGAAAGTGATGTGCTCGCACATTACAGGGAGTGTTAAATAGTAGTACATGAGTTAGGAGTGCTGGGAATAGATATAGATAGAGGGTAACCACCAGAAACCAGGGTGATAGCAAGATGGCCTATGTGTGGTGAACACAAAATGGCTATGAGGTCATGTGACTGCCTACAGTCCACAATAGTGGGTATTATTAGATATGGAAACCAGTAACGTGTACTGGATGTAACAATAAGAAGTCCAAAAGGCTGGTAGGAGGTCCAAATAAAAGTAAAACGGATGGCTCACTCTAATAGGAAAAATAAGAGTAAAAGTAGAAATGCCAAAGCCTCAGTAATGCCGCGTACACACGATCACTTTATGTGATGAAAAAAAACGAAGTTTTCTGTGAAGTAAAAAACTAAGTTTTTGAAACTTCAATTTTCAAAGACGATGTTGCCTACACACCATCGTTTTTTCACAATGCTCTAGCAAAGCGAGGTTACGTTCACCACTCTTTTCCATTGAAGCTCGCTTCATAACTAGCTTCTGGGCATGCGCGGTTTGAAAAACGTAGTTTTAAATAAGTTTTTTGCTACACACTGAATTTTTGTGAAAAAAAAAAACGCCGGTTTGCTTCAATTTTTTTTTGTCGTTTTTCACAAGACATAAAACAACGTTTTCCCCCACACACGGTCATTTAAATTGACGTTTTTTAAAATGTCGTTTTTTTTCATCACATAAAGTGATCGTGTGTACGCAGCATAACTTGCCAGAAGGTAAAAAATAACAAATAGAAGTAAAAAGTAGTTAAGTTTCATAGAAACAAAAATAGGGGTGTAAGTAGAAGTGACAGATATTTTATACGTACCCAGATGTATGCACCACAGCATATAAGGGGGGCTGGTCAGATTAGTACGATAATACACTCAGACAGATAGATATGTGGAGAGGAGGGAGTGATCCCATAACAGTAGGAACGTAGATTCCAGGCAGTGTAAGAGACCAGGAATTAGTTGAGGGCTGCGATGTGGTAGAATAGTGTCTGGGCAAGAAATATAATGCAAGTTAGGCTGTGGGTCAAAAGCCCATTGCAAATCGTGTCTAAATAAGTGAAAAAAGCAAGGCACAGATATAATATCCAAAGGGCCATGCATGTACTCACCAGCCGGGCCGTTTAGCTAGATTTCCTGTTAAGGATAGGAGCCTCTATGCATTGGGTTATCCGCCCCACTAATTATGTGTATCACCGGTCACATGTGCGGATGGGACTTCTGCATCATGTGACCCGGCCAACACCCTGACTGTCCAATCCCCTCGCACCAACCCTGTCAGCATCGGATGACGCTGTGCCAATGACGTGGGCGTGGAGATGGAACACCAAGAAGAGGAGGTACAGAGACACGCGTGCCGCCAATGGGATTTGAGCGGGGCGTGTCCATCATACCTCTCGTGTTGCGATGGTAGTACCATCGCACAGCATTGGCGTGGGCGTAGGGAAGGAGCGTCATGGGGGGAGGAGTAGGGGCACACACCTCACCAATGGAAGTCGGCAGGGCGTGTTTACAGTCCGTGGCAAGGAGCGATGGCAGAAACCATCGCCGCAAGGACACGGAAAAAAACACTCTCACACCCCTGGTTTCCACAGCATACAAGGAATGTGCTGTGGTTACCTGGCCGTGCATGTCCCATTATGAGCCCCAAGGTAACGCGGCAATCCCCAGAGGACACAAGGGCAAGAGGTCATATGCAACTGTATAAAACAAAGAAAAAAGAGTTTTATTAACGGTGTTACTAGTATAATGCAAACAGACAGTCTATACTAGCATACAACTCAGATAGATACAAATATTCTGGTAGTGAGTAGTTCAATATTATGAGTAGATATCCTAACTCATAGTAGTCATTTCATGATTGGAAGCATAGACGTTATTTCAGACATTGGGCCAGATTCAGCAACACTTGCGCTGGAGTATTTCGATATGCGCCGCGTAACTGTGAAGATGCGCCGTCGTTTCTATGTGCCCGCACCCACCAAACTAGATGCGCCCACTAACGGGCCATTTGCGACCGGCGGAACGTTCCGACGCCAGAGTATCGTCAGCGCTTAATTTCGCTTGGCGCATCAGTCGCGCCTATTGATTTCCCCGAATTTCCCCGAATTCACGAACGGATTAGCACCATACGCTGGCTACATGCGCCGCGCGTATCTCATCCGTCCGGCGCAAAGTTATTTCTACAAATAGCTGCTTTATCTTTACTCCAGACGGCCACAGGTCAGCAGGAGAGCAGCTACAGCAGCGTTACCGACGATAAGAGCTAGCTGAGCACCCCCACTTGCAGGACAACACCTCTGTCCATGCTTGTCTGTCAAATTTTACAGCCATGGAGGAAGACATCATAGGTCTCCATAGCCGAGATGACGGCTGACAGCTCCTGGCCATTAAAGTTCAGCTTTCTCCTGTGTGTTTGCGGGGAACGGGAGCAGCCATCTCAGAACAAAAGTAACATCACTGCGGGGAGGGGGAGCAGGATATACTTTAGTGCCGGAATGGCACTTCTACGGGCGCATTTAAACGCCCAACGGAAGGCATTGCGCTGACGTTTCCCGTGAAGTGGTGCCGACGGAAGTTGTGAGCATGTGCACAAAGGGGGCGAGTGGAGCCTCACTCACTGCGCATGCTCCGTGGTTGATGCGCTGAACGTAATGCCTCTGCGCTGGGCTCCGCCCATCATTTACATATGATCACACCCACTTCCCCTTGCGTCGGCAGAGTATATATAAGCAAGCTAATATTGCTTATATATACTCTGTATACCCTGTTTTTGTATATTTTATTCTTTGTTTTTGGATTTTATGATATATAATTAAATATTTTTTCTTAACTTTTATGTCCTTGTGATTGCCTGAAAAAGTCCGCCTCTCTACTACCCTATGTAGTATTTTTCTATTTTTGAGTTCCTAGGTTGTTGAATGGTTTTGTTATAAGCCTTTCGTAGGAGGGATTTGGCGTACCCTCTTGCCAGTAAACGATCCCTTAGTAAGTTGGCATGGTGTTTTAAATCCATGTCATGTGTACAGTTACGTCTTAACCTAAGGTATTGTGCGTAAGGTATGCTGCGTTTCAATGGGATGGCATGTGCGCTGGCTGAATGTAAGATAGTATTTCCTGCAGTTTCTTTACGATATAGGGTGGATGCTAGGCAATTATCACTGTCTATGAAGATCTCAACATCAAGGAAGGAAATCTTACAAGGGTTGCTACTGACCGTAAAATTCAGATTGTAGCGGTTGGTAGGGATACGTTTTATACGTTTTATACGTTTTTATACGTTTTTTAACCCATGTGACATCACATTCCCATCATGCCCTGTGATGTCACATGGGTTAAGGTCACATTATGGCATCACCACACCCCCACGCCCTATGCCAATATAAGTCGATGCGCACCGCTCTGTCGGCATTTCAGCGCCGGACCTCGTCGTGTAAACATCTAATGGAAGAAGACAGCGACGAGAAGCCCTGGCCCCAGAGGAGGAGCCAGGCGCAAGCCGGCAAAGCCTGCGGCCCTCCCCCATAAGCACGGGAGCTTCGTGGTGAAGGGGGCCGCGGCGGAAGACGGCGGCGAAGACCGGGGTGGGATGTACGACCCCACCCCGGCAGAAGCCTACGAAGCCCGGCGAAGACGCGACACAGTGACGAGAAGCCCTGGCCCCAGCGGAGGAGCCAGGCAGAAGGCACCGGAGAAGCCGCGGGTGGCGCCCCGCGGCGGAAGACAGCGGAGAGAAGCCCGGGGGGTGCTGGAATTTTTTTTATTTAAAACTACGACCAAAAACATTTAACAAATAGACAAAATAAATAAAGTAACATAAAACAAACAACAAACACCATACCACCGACCTCCACCCTCCAAGAAAAGAACTTAAAAATAAAAAAAAACAGAACAGGTATTTACAACAGGCTCACTGGTACAAGAAAAAGTTCTTTATAGTCCTCAGAAAAAAGCTTGTCCAGATCATTGCCAACGAAAAATATCAAAACCAACTTAAAACGGCTCACTGGTACAGTAGGGAAATATTAAAGTCCATAGAAACCACTACTGCCCAGATCATCGCCAACCCACAACACACCCCACCACAAAAACAAATAATACATACAACCCACGTATGAGCGAGAACATGATAATCAGACATGTCTGTAGCCTTATTTCAAAAAGTACTCTGTAAACGAAATCTAAGGGGGTGAAAAGAATAGTTCCCCTTACCTATGGAGAGGGGCAGAGTCGTGACCTAAGGGGGCTGGAAGAGGAACCCCCTCCATAAATGGGCACACCTCTCAGGCCCGACCATGCTCCTTTCCAGACTCCGCACCTTCACCAACTCCCGAAAGATATCGCCCACCACCTCATGCACAGACAGGATTTTGTCCCTAGTGGACACCAAACACCGAGCGCGCCAAGTGTAATAAAGCACAACTACTAAATAAAGTGACGATAACTCAAAACCCCTGCGGACCCCGAAGTCACCGTACACTCGCTCAGCATAGGTCAGGGCCGGAAGGCGGGGGTAGCCAATGGCACCCCCTACCCCCGTAAGAACCTCCATGTTGAAGGGACATTGGACCAGAAAATGGTCCATGGTCTCCAACGTCGCTCCACATTCCCTTCGGGGACAGCCCCTGTCCCCCAGGTTCCGATACTTGACATTTGCACGGACGTACAGTCGTCCATCAAACGACCTCCATGCAAGATCCCAAAATGTATTCGGAATTCTGGAAGAATTCAAGAGGGCTAACCCCTCCGTGAGGACCCTCTCAGGACAGTCCCTTAAAGACAGGGGCTTCAAAATGTCCGAGGCCATGACCCTCAGGCTGTGTACACACGGCAGAGAACCTCGACGGGCAGAACACATCGTTCCGCCTGTCGAGGTTCTCTGCCGGCCGTCGAAATCGGCGACCCGCCCGTCGGGAATGGCAACCAGCCATTCATCCAGGCGGGCCGTCGAGCAAATAGAGAGCGTGCTCTCTATTTCTGCTCGACGGGCTTCCCGACGGGAAGCTCGCCGAGAGTGTACACATGGCCGAGGTTCTCGCTGGTTTTCAGCGAGAACCTCGGTCGTGTGTACGCCGCCTCAGGTACAGCTCACGCCGACCAAGAGAGCCCACCTCAAGGGCAGTTATCCGCCACTGCCTCAGTATCTTCAATGCCAGGGGGATGTAGGATGGGAGATACCCATGCAATCTCCTCAGATTGCCGGGCCTCCCCCCCTCCCCCTCAAGAACAGCAAGAGCCAGTCCTTGCATGAACATTCCCACCAGGAAGGCGCGTCCACAAAGATAGACTGCAAGTTGTACTTTACAAAAATGATGATGAAGAACACCACCGGGTTAACCATGTCCAACCCACCTTGCCTTCACTGGCGGTATGTGACCTCCCTCTTAATCAGGTTCAGTCTGTTTCCCCACAACAGCAGGAAGAACAGACCATAGACCCGAACATAGAGAGATGCTGGCAAAAGACACACGTAGCTCACAAAGAGAAACTCAGGCAGTAAGTACGTCTTGACCAAGCTTACCCTTTCCCTCAGGGTTTAGTTTGGGATAATCACCCGGGCCGAAATGAATGCCAAGGACTGGAATTTCTGGTACTGGCGTGGGGAACACTACGGAAGGGGGAACTGCTCCCCCTCCTTCCCCATCCAGAAAACTTCACTCTTATCCCAATTGACCAGCGAGCCCGACACCTCAGAGTAGCACCCGATCTGGGATTCCACATAATGGGCCTCCACACGACCAGATACCACCACCGAGAATTCATCCGCATAGGCCACGACCCTCACTGCCGAAACCGGACCCCCGACAGGTCCCACCAGAACCCCCTCAGACGCTCGCAGTCTAGCCTCCTTACGAAGGGGTCGACCACAAAGATGTACAGAAAGGGGCTCAGCGGGCACAGGGGCCGGACGCCAGAGTCCACAGCAAAGGCCCGACCCACCCAACCATTGACAAGAGGGAAGCTCTCAGCTCCCCTATACAATACCTGTAGCCAATCAACGAATTGACCGTATCTCCTCAGAAGCAGCCCAAGGTACTCGTGGTTCACCCGAACAAACGCCTTAGCCTGATCCAGTGCAAGCAAATACCGCTCACTACCATCAGCCCTGCACCTTTCTACAGCCTCCCGGACGTTCAGGACGGCACTAAAAGTGCCCCGGCCAGGAATTGTGCAGTGCTGAGAGGGAGACAGCATCCCGCCCGCCAAAGCAGACAGACGTGTAAACAAGATCTTTGCCAGTATCTTCCTATCTGTGGTAAGAAGGGCGATCGGACGCCAATTCTCCACCACAGATGGGTCTTTCCCCTTTGACAGAAGGATCAGAGCTGACCTTCTCATTGAGGGAGGCAGCAGGCCATAGGCCAAACATTCACAGTACACATCCCTCAAATGAGGAGCCAAGAGGCTCTTAAAGGTTTTGTAAAACTCTGCCGTGAGCCCATCGGACCCAGGTGACTTTTTAGATGCTAAAGAGCTGATAGCCTGCTCGACTTCAGCTACCGAGATCTCTTCTGTCAGAGAGTCAGGAAGGTCAGACCCTGGGGGTCTCATCAAGGAATTCCCTGACCTTCTCCATGTCTAGAGGCCGCTTCCTCAGGAGGTCCAAAAAGTGGTCTCTGACAACACCCAGGATCCCCGATCTGGACCGGACCAGAGATCCCGTTGCATCCTTCAGGCCATGTACGACCTTCAAACTCGTCGCCTCACCACAGCTCTTGTACGGATCCGGGGAGATAAACTTCCCATAATCCCTCTCAAAAAACAGGGAGGCGAGACGGTCGTACTGACACTCCTTCATCTGCGCCCTCAGACCGGTTATCTGTTCCCGAGAGCCCCCAGAGGACACCAGGCGGTCAAGCTGCCTGCGTAGTCTCTGGTAGGCCTGCTACTTGGAAGCTGCCCTGTACCCTAAGATTTCCCGGAAAAAGTCGCCAGACCTCTTTTTAACTATTTCCCACCACTCAAGGCGGGAGCAGTTGCCCTCAAGGAGCGAGGTCTGGTCCAGGAAAAAACCCTCATAGGCTTCCCTAACCTCAGGATCCTCCAGTAGCGACCCATTCAGGCACCACAAACCCCTCCCTTTTTGAGGAGTGTCGGCGACATACAGGGCCACAGATACCATACAGTGATCAGAGAACTCTACCGACTGCAGCACGGGAGCCGAGCAAGCAGAGTCCTCCTTTAAAAAAACCTATCTAATCTACTCTTACTACTACTTCGGGCAAATGTGAAACCAGTGAGGTTGGGGAGGTGACAAACGTGCACATCCATCAACCCGGCCTCCCTCACTACGCTATTCAAAAAGATACTATCGTATCCCAGAGGGTTGGTGGCACCTGCCCGGTCTTTGGGCCTAGTGATCATATTGAAATCACCACCAAAGATAACCTGCTGGAATGTAAAAAGATAAGGCTTAACCACCGTAAGAAGGCTCTTCCTCTCCCTCTTGGTTTGAGGCCCATAAAAATGTATGAGCCGGAGGAATTACCCCCTCACGACGGCATCCACCACCAGACATCTACCAATCTCCACTTCAATCACTCGCCGGCATACCACCGGACCAGTCTTAAAAAGGACCGCAACCCCACTTCAGGGCTCGGCCGCAAGAGACCAGAGGGAGGGCCCACATCTCCACTCCCTCTTTGCTAGATGCATCTCTGCCACAGATGCCAGCCAGGTCTCCTGCAAAAACAAAATGTCAGCTTCAACACGGCTGAGAAAATCAAAGGCCATAAAACGAGGTCCTACAGAACGAATACTTGCGACATTAATCGCCGCTAGCCGTATTGGAGAGGGTACCGCCATCAGAATGATTGAAAGTGGTCACGTTCTCCTTCATACTACAAACACAATAACATATTTACACTCCGTCCTCCTCGGAGTCCGAGGAGGAGGAGAGGATACCAAACGGGTTCCCCAGGGACACCCCACTTCGTGCCCCTGGGGGAACCCCACCCTTCACAGGGGACTTCCCGCCCCCAGATCTAGCAGCCTTCCCCTTCTTTTTGCGTCTCACCTGCTTCCACTCCTGCCATCTCTCTGAGGTGACTACGCCACCCCCCTCCTCGGACCCGCTGCTCGAGATCTCCTTCTTAGAAGAGGCCCGAGCAGCTTCCGTCTCCATGGCCACAGGGCCAGAGGAGACTCTGGGCCCAGAAGGGGGGGATGGAAGAGGCAGGAGGGGGGCCAGAGACAGGGGAGGGGACAGGGGGGGACCAGACTTAGCCGGATGGGGAGAACAAGAAGGGGGAGGGGGGACGGGACTTGCGAGGGAGGGGACAAGGGTGGGTGGCACAAGGAGGGGAAGGTGAGGGGGAGGGCATGGGGTGACAGATGGAGGGCCAGGTGATGGGGGGGGGGGCAATGAGGTGGAGGGGGGATGGGGATCGGCCCTGCAAAAAAAGGAGGGGAAGGCCAGGGGCCCGTGACCCCCAGGCCTTCCCGACTCCTCCCCACCGGCGTCGCCCTCCGGAGGATCGGGAGCCTCCTGACCAACCGAGCCTGCGCCCCCCCGGGGGGAGCCCCCCGCCCACGCCTGCTCCGCCTTCTCTGAGGCAATGGGCCTGTTGGTCCCTCCGGAGCAGCACTAGGGGCTCCAGGATCCCCATCCCCCCGGCCATCACTTGCCAGGGGAGCTTCGGCCGCTTCCGGCCTGGGAGGTCCCCCGCCTGAGGAAGAACCCCGATATGCTTTGGGACACCTGCTAAACGGGTGCCCCATCTCACCACACAAATTGCAGCATATCTCCCCACATGACTCGGACAGGTGGCAAAACTTGTGACACCGGCCACATCTAACCACCGTGCAGTCCGAGCTCATGTGGGTCGGGCTGCCGCATTTGAAGCAACGACGGGGCTGTCCCGGGTAGAAGGCCAGGATCCGGTCTCTGCCTAGGAAGGCGCTTCCAGGGAGGTGGGCAACACTGTTGCCCTCCCTCTTGAGCCGGATCCTGGTCAACCAAGCCCCGGTCCAGACCCCGCGCTCATCAAGGTTCTTCCTCAGGGGGGTCTGCAACTGCCCGTACCTCCCGAGCCGGAGGGAGCGACTCATTCCTCACCAGGATAGTGATGTTCTTAACCTCCTCCTGCCTGGAGATGGGAATGAGCCTGTACCTCTTCCAAGGGTCAACGCCCCTCACCAACCCAAAGTTGGTGATGAAGCGTTCCATACACACGAGAGTGACAAAACTTATATTGAACTCCCGTGTGTTGGTGGGGTGGATGACAGCAAAAAGGTCACCCACCCCAAAACCCAAGGAGAGTACCAGGCCCACCACCTCACCTCGGGCGGGGCAGGGGTCCGGACCCTCGTACCGAAGCTGGACAACATTCCTACGCCTCCTCTCTGGACCACCTGTACCCCTCGTCCACGCCGACCCCTGCGTCCTCTCCTGGTCAGCAGGGGGGGCGCGGAAATTCTGGGCACCAAACCGGCTGTACAGGTGGTCCAGAGGGGCACGAGAGCCCGCCACCTGGGCGAAAGAGCGACCCCCCTTAGGGCAGACAATAAGTTGGCCTCCGGAGACCCCCGAAAGATGTTCTCCGGAAGCGGGCCCCCCCCCTCAGCACCCCCAGAAGTGGGGGAGCACGGGGGGCCCCCCATCCCTGCCGCTGGTGTTGCACCCACCCCCGCTGATCTACCCTGACCACCCTGACCCACCACCTTTGGCCTGACTACAGGCTCCTCCCCCCGGGGCCACAGCAGAGGGGGGTACCTCCCCCACCAAACTCCCCCACCCAGACCTCTCTGCAACAACACCAGCCCCTTGGGACTCAACCTGTACTAGGGGGATGCCCCCCTGGGACCCCTCCAACTGCTGGATAAAGTCATAGGCTGCACAGTCCACCTGGAGGGGTCCCACCTGACATTCCCCCCACCCCGCTTGTGCTGCAGGGAGCCCCTCAGGGCTTGTGGTTATGTTCATGGGGACCTGGGGGGTAGGCAACATACTGTCCATTATACCGTCCATTATACAGTCCATTACCCCCGGCCTCTCATCCCCCAGGTCCTCCAAACTGGTGACACTAGGTGCAAATTCGGGGGGGGGAAGTTCCGGTTCGCGGGGGCACTTTTGGTTCGCGGGGGCACTTTTGGTTCGCGGGGGGGCACTTCCGAGTCCCTGATGCTGGCCTCAGCTGCTTCTCCCCCAGCAGCCGGCGCCATCTTGGCCATGCTGCATACTTTCACTACACCGCCATGCACCTGCCTCTCATCCTGTTCTTTACCAGCCGCAGGAGTGGTCACTGGCGCTGCCTCTGTCAGGTCCTCCCGCTCTACTGCAGGCTGAGGGGTCCTGGAGATAGGCACACAGCGGGCTTCCACAACTGCAGCGTGGCCATCCTGTGGGAGCCTGGGCGTGCTGACCTGTAGACGCCGGAGGGTACCTCCGGCGGCGCTTGGGCCCTGCGACCTCCTGGATCACTGGACTCCCCTGACCTAGCCAACCCCCCAGTCCCTTTCACGGACCGAGGGATTGACTTCCGGGAGCCCTCCCCAGGTTTTATGGCGATAGTGGGCCCTGCACCACCGGAACTACCACCCCCCCACTACACCCAGGCTCTCCTGGCTTCCCCGGCTGCTTGGGGGCTTGGGACCCTGACCGCCCGTTTTTCCTCCTCGCCGCCTGGCTTGCCTGCTGGAGGGTCTTCCTGAGCTCCTCTAAGAAGCTTACCTCCCCAGCCCCACGTTCAAAAAAAAAAACCCAAATATTCCCAAATTTCCTTAACCTCCAGGTTTAGGGTGTTGATGGCCCCCCTAAACTCCGACCTCCTAGTACTGGCGCAAATTTTTTATTTATAAAACTACGACCAAAAAGTTAACAAATATATAAAATAAACAAAATAACTAAATAAACCAAATAACACAAAAACAAACAACAAAACACAAACCATCAAACCTCCGACCTCCACCCACCAAGAAATAACTATAAAGAAAGAAAAATAACACCAGAACGGGTATTTACAACAGGCTCACTGGTACAAGAGAAAGTCTTTATAGTCCATCAGAAAAGCTTGTCCAGATCATTGCCAACACAAAAAAATAAAAATAAAAAAAAAAAACCACTTAAAACGGCTCACTGGTACAGTAGGGAGATATTAAAGTCCATAGAAACCACTACTGTCCAGATCATCGCCAACCCACAACACACCCCACCACCACAAAATACCTACAACCCACGTATGAGCAAGAACATGATAGTCAGACATGTCTGTAGCCTTATTTCAAAAAATACCATAAACAAAATCTAAGGGGGTGAAAAAGGATAGATGCCCCTACCCATGGAGAGGGCAGAGCCGTGACCTAAGGGGGCTGGAAGAGGAACCCCCTCCATAAATGGGCACACCTCTCAGGCCCGACCCTGCTCCTCTCCAGATCCCGCACCTTCACCAACTCCCGAAAGATATCGCCCACCACCTCATGCACAGACAGGATTTTGTCCCTAGTGGACACCAAACACCGAGCGTGCCAAGTGTAATAAAGCACAACTAGGCTGACTAAATAAAGTGACGATAACTCAAATCCCCTGCGGACCCCAAAATCACCATACACTCGCTCAGCATAGGTCAGGGCCGGAAGGCGGGGGTAGCCAATGGCACACCCTATATATGGCAAGGCTCCTGCGCTACCAAGGGGGATGGATTGGGGTGAAGTTGGGCTGAGAGGTGGACTGGGGATACTGCAGCAGACCCCTATGGCGGCGTACACACAAGGGGATATGTCCGCTGAAAACGGTCCGATGGACCGTTTCAGCAGACATCTCCGCTCGTGTGTATGGGCTAGCGGACAGATTTCTCCACCCGACAGATTTCAAAGCAAGCTTTGAAATCTATCCGGTGGAATCTGTCCGCCCGACATGTCTGCTGGTTAGTACACTTACCAGCAGACATGTCGGCCCCCACCGTCGCCGCGCTGCTGCCGAATGGATTCGGAGCATGCGCGGAAGTGTTTTACTTCCTGGTGCGGTGACGTGGCGGTGACGCGGCGGCGTCAACGTCACCGCCGCGTCACCGCGCCGTCCGGCGGCGGGGAATTTGATCCGATGGTGTGTACACGCCATCGGATCAAACTCCCGATGGGACATATCCGAAGGAAATGGTCCGCGGATTGTTTTCATCGGATATGTCCGATCGTCTGTACGCCGCCTAACACTCTGTCCTGGGCAGAGAGAAAATAGCATATAAAAAGGGAGGGGGTGGTGTCTGCGCTGAAAAAGTGAAAGGGGGAGGGGGGAATATGTGAAAATGTGTGGGAATGGGGCAGGTGACTGGTGGGGTGGAAGGTGAATAGAGGTGAATTTAGGACAACATAATAACCAACATTATACAATGAACAATGTGAATGATGGTAAACATTAAGGGTGATTACCAATAAATATTGTGACAACAAAGGAAAAAAAACAGCCAGTGCAATGTGAAACCAAAAAAACCTTAAATAAAACACAATACTAGATCCAAACAGACTATAAGACCAGAGAAAAATCCATGGGGGAATGCCTCTGGATACACAAAATAAATAAATAAATGAATAGATAAAGTCTAAAATGTCCGGGAAAGTCCAGATTGAAATAGTGGTGCCAGGAAAGGGTGACAGCAGAAAACACCTCGGGTGGTCCCCAGCTCCTCACCTCAAGGCTATTGCACGGATAGCCTACAACAGCACCTCCCGGTGGAGGACAGTGATCCCTCAGCAGGGCAAGCAGCAGAAGCACTCCTCAGCAGTAAAAAATGAAGTGGGTGAGTGACAATACAAAAACTTCTATATGGACAGCTTGTGTCACTCATACATCCACTCACCACAGGGTGATGGATGATGGGCCTATCTCCCACGAACAGCGAGTTCGTTCTTGATCAAGTAGCAGGTACCCTCTCCTAAGATGGCCAAATGGTCACTCAAAGCAATGGACCTCTCAGGTAGCATACATGATGAAAAAGAAACAGACTATAGCGCAATCCCGCAAGGTAAAAACACATTTAATAAAAAATAACACTCACATTTAAAACGATCCAATGGGCATAAAACAAACAGACGTCAGGTGGAACACTCTGCGTCAGGCGTCTGGACTCTGTGGCTCCTCGATCCCTACGCGTCTCGTCACACCACGTGATCCCTAAGGAAGTCACGTGGTGTGACGAGACGCGTAGGGATCGAGGAGCCACAGAGTCCAGACGCCTGACGCACAGTGTTCCACCTGACGTCTGTTTGTTTTATGCCCATTGGATCGTTTTAAATGTGAGTGTTATTTTTTATTAAATGTGTTTTTACCTTGCGGGATTGCGCTATGGTCTGTTTCTTTTTCATCATGTATGCTACCTGAGAGGTCCATTGCTTTGAGTGACCATTTGGCCATCTTAGAAGAGGGTACCTGCTACTTGATCAAGAACGAACTCGCTGTTCGTGGGAGATAGGCCCATCATCCATCACCCTGTGGTGAGTGGATGTATGAGTGACACAAGCTGTCCATATAGAAGTTTTTGTATTGTCACTCACCCGCTTCATTTTTTACTGCTGAGGAGTGCTTCTGCTGCTTGCCCTGCTGAGGGATCACTGTCCTCCACCGGGAGGTGCTGTTGTAGGGTATCCGTGCAATAGCCTTGAGGTGAGGAGCTGGGGACCACCCGAGGTGTTTTCTGCTGTCACCCTTTCCTGGCACCACTATTTCACTCTGGACTTTCCCGGACATTTTGGTTTTTTCACCAGAGACTTTATCTATTCATTTATTTATTTATTTTGTTTATCCAGAGGCATTCCCCTATGGATTTTTCTCTGGTCTTATAGTCTGTTTGGATCTAGTATTGTGTTTTATTTAAGGTTTTTTTGGTTTCACATTGCACCGGCTGTTTTTTTTTTCCCTTTGTTGTCACAATATTTATTGGTAATCACCCTTAATGTGTACCATCATTCACATTGTTCATTGTATAATGTTGATTATTATGTTGTCCTAAATTCACTTCCATTCACCTTCCACCCCACCAGTCACCTGCCCCATTCCCACACATTTTCACATATTCCCCCCTCACCCTTTCACTTTTTCAGCGCAGACACCACCCCCTCCCTTTTTATATACAATGGCACACCCTACCCTCGTAAGAACCTCCATGTTGAAGGGACATTGGACCAGAAAATGGTCCATGGTCTCCAATGTCCCTCCACATTCCCGCCAGGGACAGCCCCTGTCCCCTAGGTTCAGATACTTGAGATTTGCACGGACGTACAGTCGTCCATGGAACGACCTCCATGCGAGATCCCAAAAATTATTTGGAATTCTAGAAGAATTCAAGAGGGCTAGCCCCTCTGTGAGGACCCTCTCAGGGCAGTCCCTCAAAGACAGGGGCTTCAAAATGTCCGAGGCCATGACCCTCAGGTACAGCTCCCGCCGATCCAAAGAGCCCACCTCCAGGGCAGTTATCCGCCACTGCCTCAGTACCTTTAATGCCAGGGGGACATAGGAAGGGAGATACACATGCGATCTCCTCAGATCGCCAGGCCTCCCCCTCCCCCACCCCCTCAAGAACAGCAAGAGCCAGTCCTTGCATGAACACTCCCACCAGGAAGGCTCGTCCACAAATATGGACTGCAAATTGTATTTAACAAAGATGGTGACAAAGAACACCACCGGGTTGACCATGTCCAACCCACCTTGCCGTCGCTGGCGGTATGTGACCTCCCTCTTGATCAGGTTCAGTCTGTTTCCCCACAACAGCAGGAAGAACAGACCATAGACCCGAGCATAGAGAGATGCTGGCAAAAGACACACATAGCTTTTTCTTTTTTTTTTTCTCTGCTAATCAGTGGGGAGTGTTTAATTGTAAACAGGTGAAGAGGTGAGTATAAAAGTCTCAGTCAAACTCCCATAAGGAGCTGGCTCCCAGTGGATGTTGCTGGCTTAAGTGATTTTCTAAACAGAAGTGTGATTTTTAAACACAAGTGGGAAGAGTTAAAAAACAGGAGTTGAAAACAGAAGTTAAGACAGGAGTCTTCTAAACTGTAAGTAACATCTTAAACTTCCTACAAGTAATTATATTGTAACTGGGAAATGTGTGCTAGCAGGGTTGAAGGTTTTGCTCAGTGCACAGTGTGTCACATGTATACAAAATTGGTGCAACAGCTCCAGGATGGATACCGCTGTGACAGATGTGAGCAGGTTGCCCTTCTGGAAGCTCGCATTAGAGATCTGGAGGAGCAAGTTGCAACACTGGGCAGAAAAGACAACCTTTAAAGGGGTCCTCTGCTCGCTGAGCAGGTGGTCAGTAGGGTTAATGTGGAGGGTGGAGGGGCAAGTCAGGATTATCAGATAGGAAGATGGGTTAATGTAGTTAGAGGGAGTGGAAGGGGCTTGCAGACAAGGAAGGCCAATCCTGTGTTTGTGCATCAAAACAAATTTGCCAAATTGGGTGAAGATGTGGAGGTGGCTAACACAGAGGTGGCAGCCCTAGATGTTACTGCTACCCCTAACAGCCGGGAGAGCAACCCATCTAGTAGAAGTGGTGAGGGGAGTGCAGGTAGGCCTAGACAGTTGGTGGTAATAGGGGATTCTATAATCAGAAGGACTGATAGAATAATTTGTCGCCAGGATCGCCTCAACCGAATGGTTTGCTGTCTCCCTGGTGCCAGGGTTCGGCATGTGGTGGACCGGGTGGATAAATTACTGGGAGGGGCTGGGCATGACCCAGCTGTCTTGGTCCATGTTGGAACCAATGACAGTATACATGGAAGGTGGAGGCTCCTTAAGAATCAATTTAAAGAACTAGGCTGCAAGATGAAGGGAAGGACCTCCAAGGTGATATTCTCTGAAATATTGCCTGTGCCATGCGCAACACAGGAAAGGCAGGGGAAGATTAGAGAGCTGAATGCATGGCTAAAGACCTGGTGTAGGAAGGAGGGATTTGGGTTTCTAGAGCACTGGGATGACTTTTCATTGGGGTGCAACCTATATGCTAAAGATGGTTTGCACTTGAATGGAAGGGGGTCTGCTGTGCTGGGGGAGAGGTTTAGGGGAATGCTGGAGGAGTATTTAAACTAGACTTGAGGGGGGAGGGTGAACGTGAATTACATCGGGCACACAGGTCAGTTAGGGGTCAGACATTAATGGAGAGTGGAATGGGGATAGATGGAGGTGGGGTTATGGCAGGTGACAAGAAAGTTCCCATGTTGCAAACAGCCATTGGAAATTATAGTGCCATTTGCACTACTAAAAATTATATGAATCATATGAAAAACGCCAGCGAAAAATGTAACAATACATTTAAGTGTTTGTTCACCAATGCCAGAAGCCTTCCAAGCAAAACAGGTGAGTTGGAAGCTCTGGTGCAAGAGGAGAGCTATGATGTAATCGGTATTGCTGAAACTTGGCTTCAATCCTCACATGACCGGGCTATTAATATTCCTGGCTATGCTCTCTTTCGGAAAGACAGGGTAAAAAGGAAAGGTGGAGGGGTCTGTCTCTATGTGAGAAGTGACCTCAAAGCAAGCGTGAAAGTGGACCTGGTTGATGGAGAGTGTGATGAAGTTAAAGCATTATGGGTGGAACTGCATACAGATGTGCGTAGTTCAAAGCTAATCATTGGAGTTTGTTATAGACCACCCAATGTTAATGAGGAGGTGGAGACTCGGCTCCTTGCACAGATGGAAAGGGCTGCAAGGGCAGGGACGGTGATAATAATGGGGGATTTTAACTACCCAGAAATTGACTGGAATAATGGAATTTCTGGGACAGTTAAAGGACAAAAATTTAAAAACCTATTGCAGGACAATTTTATGGTCCAGTTTATTGAGGCCCCAACTAGGAATGATGCTCTGTTGGACCTGGTAATCTCAAACCATGCAGAGCTCATTACTAATGTTCAGATAAAGGAACACCTGGGTAGCAGTGATCATAACATGATTTCGTTTAATGTAAACTATAAGCAAGAAATACATACAGGAAAGATAAAAACACTTAATTTCAAGAGAGCAAATTTTCAAAGCATGAGGACTGCTCTCCGGGGCTTGGACTGGGAGGGAATATTGGCACCGATGAACACAGAACAGAAATGGGAATTCTTCAAAAAGACTCTTTGGAACCTCACTGCAAAGTATATTCCCATGGCAATAAGTTTAAAAGGCTAAAGATAAAACCTATGTGGCTCACGGTCAAAGTTAAAAAAGCTATAAACAATAAGAAAATAGCTTTTAAAAAATATAAAAATGAAGGAACACTAGTGTCGTTTAAATGTTACAAAGAATATAATAGAATATGTAAAAAGGAAATCAAGGATGCAAAAATTCAAAATGAACGACAGATTGCAAAAGATAGTAGGACAAACCCAAAAAAAATTCTTTAAATATATTAATAGTAAAAAGGTCAAGTCTGAGCATGTAGGCCCTTTACAAAATAATCTAGAGTGGGTGACTGAGGACATAGAGAAGGCAAATTTATTAAATGCTTTCTTCAGCTCTGTGTATACAATGGAGAATGGGGGAGCTCATGTCGATATAGGGGGTGGGAGTGACACAGCCCCAAATCCACAATGGCTCAAAAGTGATATGGTCCAGAAATATTTAGACAGAATAAAGGTGGATAAAGCACCTGGACCAGATGGCATCCACCCACGGATCCTAAAAGAATTGAGCTCTGAAATTTCAAAGCCACTGTATCTAATATTTAGGGACTCATTAATGACAGGAATAGTACCACTGGATTGGCATAAAGCCAATATGGTGCCCATATTTAAAAAGGGAACAAAGTCTTTACCTAGTAACTATAGACCTGTTAGTTTAACTTCTATAGTTGGGAAGATACTGGAACGTTTAATAAAACACCACATGGATGAGTTCTTGCTGGAAACAAACTATTTAAGCAGCAGACAGCATGGATTCATGAAAGACAGAAGTTGTCAGACAAACCTGATTTCCTTTTATGAAGTGGTAAGTAAAACCCTGGACAGAGGCGTAGCAGTGGATGTGGTATACTTGGATTTTGCAAAAGCGTTCGATACAGTTCCCCACACGCGGCTCATGTGTAAGGTAAGGTCTACAGGATTAGATATATCAGTTTGTAAATGGATAGAAAACTGGCTGAAAGACAGAATTCAGAGAGATGTGGTTAATGATTCTTACTCTGAATGGTCCAAGGTTATCAGCGGTGTACCCCAAGGTTCAGTGTTGGGTCCCTTACTTTTCAATATATTTATAAATGATATTGGGTCTGAGATCAAAAGTAACATTTCTGTTTTTGCAGATGACACCAAGCTATGCAGTGGAATAATGTCCTTGCAGGATGTCTCCAATTTACAAGCCGACCTCAATGCTCTGTCTAATTGGGCGACTAAGTGGCAGATGAGGTTTAATGTTGATAAATGTAAAGTTATGCACTTGGGGGCTAAGAATATGCATGCATCATACATGCTAGGGGGAGTACAACTGGGGGGATCTGTAGTGGAGAAGGATCTGGGTGTTTTAGTTGATCATAAGCTCAATAATGGCATGCAATGCCAAGCTGCGGTTTCCAAAGCGAGCAAAGTCCTTTCTTGTATTAAGAGAGGTATGGACTCCAGAGATAGAGATATCATTTTGCCCCTGTACAAATCATTAGTAAGACCTCATCTGGAATATGCAGTCCAGTTTTGGGCACCAGTTCTCAAAAAGGATATCGGAGAACTGGAGAAAGTGCAGAGAAGGGCAACCAAACTGATAAGAGGCATGGAGGAGCTCAGCTATGAGGAAAGATTAGAGGAACTGAATTTATTCACTCTTGAGAAGAGGAGAATAAGGGGGGATATGATCAACATGTACAAATACATAAGAGGTCCATATAGTGAACTTGGTGTTGAGTTATTCACTTTAAGGTCAACACTGAGGACAAGGGGGCACTCTTTACGTCTGGAGGAAAAGAGATTTCACCTCCAAATACGGAAAGGTTTCTTCACAGTAAGAGCTGTGAAAATGTGGAACAGACTCCCTCCAGAGGTGGTTCTGGCCAGCTCAGTAGATTGCTTTAAGAGAGGCCTGGATTCTTTCCTAAATGCACATAATATAACTGAGTACTAAGTTTTGTAGGTAAAGTTGATCCGGGGTAAATCCGATTGCCTTTCGGGGGATCAGGAAGGAATTTTTTCCCCTCGGGTAGCAAATTGGATCATCGCTCTGCTGGGGTTTTTTGCCTTCCTCTGGATCAACTGTGGGTATGGAGTTGGGTGTATGGGAGGATGTACTGTGTTTTACTTTGTTTTATTTTTATTTATTTTTTATGGTTGAACTGGATGGACTTGTGTCTTTTTTCAACCTGACTAACTATGTAACTATAGCTTACAAAGAGAAACTCAGGCAATAAGTACGTCTTGACCAAGCTTACCCTTTCCCTCAGGGAAAGTTTCCAACCTTTCCAGGCTTTTACCTTCCGAGTGGCACTCACCAGCCTGCGCTCCCAGTTTAGCTTGGGATAATCACCCGGGCCGAAATGAATGCCAAGAACTCGAATCTCTGGTACGGGCGTGGGGAACACGTCCGGAAGGGGGAACTGCTCCCCCTCCTTCCCCAACCAGAAAACTTCACTCTTGTCCCAATTGACCAGCGAGCCTGACGCCTCAGAGTAGCACCCGATCTGGGACTCCACATAATGGGCCTCTTCGCGATCAGATACCACCACCGAGACGTCGTCCGCATAGGCCACAACCCTCACCGCCGAAACCGGACCCCCGACAGGTCCCACCGGAACCCCCCTCAGACGCCCGCAGTCTAGCCTCCTTACGAAGGGGTCGACCGCAAAGATGTACAGGAGGGGGCTCAGCGGGCACCCCTGCCGGACACCAGAGTCCACAGCAAAGGCCCGGCCCACCCAACCGTTGACAAGAGGGAAGCTCTCAGCTCCCCTATACAATACCTGCAGCCAATCAACGAATTGATCAGGCAGACCGTATCTCCTCAGAAGCAGCCAAAGGTACTCGTGGTTCACCCGATCAAACGCCTTAGCCTGATCCAGTGCAAGCAGATACCGCTCGCTGCCATCAGCCCTGCACCTTTCCACAGCCTCCCGGACGCTCAGGACGGCACTAAAAGTGCCCCGGCCAGGAATTGTGCAGTGCTGAGAGGGAGACAGCATCCTGCCCGCCAAAGCAGACAGACGTGAAAACAAGATCTTTGCCAGTATCTTCCTATCTGTGGTAAGAAGGGCGATCGGACGCCAATTCTCCACCACAGACGGATCTTTCCCCTTTGACAGTAGGATCAGAGCTGACCTTCTCATTGAGGGAGGCAGCAGGCCATAGGCCAAACATTCACTAAACACGTCCCTCAGATGAGGAGCCAAGAGGCTCTTAAAGGTTTTGTAGAACTCGGCCGTGAGCCCATCGGGCCCAGGCGACTTTTTAGAAGCTAAAGAGCTAATAGCCTGCTCGACTTCAGCTACCGAGATCTCTTCTGTCAGAGAGTCAGGAAGGTCAGACCCCACTTCCAGCGGGGTCTCATCAAGGAATTCCCTGACCTTCTCCATGTCTAGAGGCCGCTTCTTCAGGAGGTCCGAAAAGTGGTCTCTGACGACACCCAGGATCCCCGATCTGGACCGGACCAGAGATCCTGAGGCATCCTTCAGGCCATGTACGACCTTCGACCTCGCCACCTCACCACAGCTCTTGTAGGGATCAGGAGAGATAAACTTCCCGTAATCCCTCTCAAAAACCAGGGAGGCGAGACGGTCGTACTGACACTCCTTCATCTGCGCCTTCAGACCGGATATCTGTTCCCGAGAGCCCCCAGAGGACACCAGGCGGTCAAGCTGCCTGCGTAGTCTCTGGTAGGCTTGGTACTTGGAAGCTGCCCTGTACCCAGAGATTTCCTGGAAAAAATCGCCAGACCTCTTTTTAACTACTTCCCACCACTCAAGGCGGGAGCAGATGCCCTCAAGGAGCGAGGTCTGGCCCAGGAAGAAAACCTCATAGGCTTCCCTAACCTCAGGATCCTCCAGTAGCGACCCATTCAGGTGCCACAAACCCCTCCCTTTCTGAGGAGTGTCAGCGACATTCAGGGCCACAGATACCGTACAGTGATCGGAGAACTCTACCGACTGCAGCTCAGGAGCCGAGCAGACAGAGTCCTCCTTTAAAAAAAACCTAATCTAATCTACTCTTACTACTACCTCGGGAAAATGTGAAACCAGTGAGGTTGGGGAGGTGACGAACGTGCACATCCACCAACCTGGCCTCCCTCACTACGTTATTCAAAAAAATACTATCATATCCCAGAGGGTTGGCGGCACCTGCCCGGTCTTTGGGCCTAGTGATCATATTGAAATCGCCACCAAAAATCACCTGCTGGGACGTAAAAAGATAAGGCTTAACCGCCGTAAGGAGGCTCCTACTCTCCCTCCTAGTTTGAGGCCCATAAAAATTTATGAGCCGGAGGAATTGCCCCCTCACGACAGCGTCCACCACCAGACATCTACCGATCTCCACTTCAATCACTCGCCGGCAAGCCACCGGACCAGTCTTAAAAAGGACCGTAACCCCACTGCAGGGCTCGGCCGCAAGAGACCAGAGGGAGGGCCCACATCTCCACTCCCTCTTTGCTAGATGCATCTCTGCCACAGATGCCAGCCAGGTCTCCTGCAAAAACAAAATGTCAGCTTCAACACGGCTGAGAAAATCGAAGGCCATAAAACGAGCTCCTGCAGAACGAATACTTGCGACATTAATGGTCGCAAGCCGTATTGGAGAGGGTACCGCCATCAGAATGATTGAAAGTGGTCACGTTCTCCTTCATACTACAAACACAAAAACATATTTACATATTTACACTTCCTCCTCCTCTGAGCCCGAGGAGGAGGAGAGGATACTAAACGAGTTCCCCAGGGACACCCCACTTCGTGCCCCTGGGGGAACCCCACCCTTCACTGGGGACTTCCCGCCCCCAGATCTGGCGGCCTTCCCCTTCCTCTTTTTGCGTCTCACCTGCTCCCACTCCTGCCACCTCTCCGAGATGACTACACCACCCCCCTCCTCGGACCCGCTGCTCGAGATTTCCCTCTTGGATGAGGCTCGAGCAGTTTCCATCTCCATGGCCATAGGGCCAGAGGAGACTCTGGGTCCAGAAGGGGGGGGGAATGGAAGAGGCAGGAGGGGGGCCAGAGACAGGGGAGAGGACAGGGTGGGGACCAGACTTAGCTGGACGGGAAGAAGAAGGGGGAGGGGGGGACGGGACTTGGGAGGGGGGGACGAGGGGGGAGTACGAGGAGGGGAAGATGAGGGGGGAGGGCATGGGGAAACAGATGGAGGGCCAGGTGGAGGGGGGGGCAATGGTGAGGAGGGGGAGGGGGAAGTGGGATGGGGATCGGCCCTGCAACATTAGGGGGGGAAGGCCCGGGCCCCGGACCCTCAGGCCCGGGACCCCCAGGCCTCCCCGACTCCTCCCCACCGGCTCCGCCCTCCGGAGGATCGGGAGCCTCCCGACCAGCCGAACCCGTGTCCCCCGGGGGGGGGGCCCACGCCCACGCCTGCTCCGCCTTCTTTGAGGCAATGGGCCTGTTGGTCCCTCCGGAGCAGTACTAGGGGCTCCAGGATCCCCACCCCCCCGGCCATCACTCTCCGGGGGGGCTTAGGCCGCTCCCGGCCCGGGAGGTCCCCCCCCTGAGGAAGAACCCCGATATGCTTTGGGGCACCTGCTAAATGGGTGCCCCATCTCACCACACAAGTTGCAGCATATCTTCCCACATGACTCGGACTGGTGGCCAAACTCACGGCACCGGCCACATCTGACCACCGTGCAGTCCAAGCTCATGTGGGTCGGGCTGCCGCACTTGAAGCAACGACGGGGCTGTCCCAGGTAGAACGCCAGGATCCGATCTCTGCCTAGAAAGGCGCTGCCAGGGAGGTGGGCAACACTGTTGCCCTCCCTCTTGAGCCGGATCCTGGTCAACCAAGCCCCCGGTCCAGACCCCGCGCTCATCAAGGTTCTTCCTCAGGGGGGTCTGCAACTGCCCGTACCTCCCGAGCCAGGTGGCAATGTCCTCCGGAGGGAGCGACTCATTCCTCACCAGGATGGTGATGTTCTTAACCTCCTCCTGCCTGGAGATGGGAATGAGCCTGTACCTCTTCCAAGGGTCAACGCCCCTCACCAACCCAAAGCTGGTGATAAAGCGTTCCATACACACGGGAGTGACAAAACTTATATCAAACTCCCGTGTGTTGGTGGGATGGATGACAGCAAAAAGGTCATCCACCCCAAAACCCAAGGAGAGTACCAGGCCCACCACCTCACCTCGAGCGGGGCAGGGGTCCGGACCCTCGTACCGAAGCTGGACAACATTCCTACGCCTCCTCTCTGGACCACCCGTACCCCTCGTCCACGCCGACCCCTGTGTCCTCTCCTGGTCAGCAGGGGGGGCGCGGAAATTCTGGGCGCCAAACCGGCTGTACAGGTGGTCCAGAGCGGCACGAGAGCCCAACACCTGGGCGAAAGAGCGACCCCCCTTTAGGGCAGACAATAAGCTGGCCTCCGGAGACCCCCGAAAGATGTTCTCCGGAAGTGGGGCACCCCCCTCAGCACCCCCAGAAGTGGGGGGGGGTGGGGGGCCCCCATCCCTGCCGGTGGTGTTGCACCCACCCCCGCTGATATACCCTGACCACCCTGACCCACCACCTTTGGCCTGACTACAGGCTCCCCCCCCCGGGGCCACAGCAGAGCGGGGTACCTCCCCCACCAAACTCCCCCACCCAGACCCCTCTGCAATCTCACCAGCCCCTTGGGACTCAACCCGTACTGGGGGGATGCCCCCCTGGGACCCCTCCAACTGCCGGATAAAGTCATAGGCTACACAGTCCACCGGGGGAGGGGTCCCACCTAACATTCCCCCCACCACGCCTGTGCTGCAGGGAGCCCCTCGGGGCCTGTGGTTATGTTCATGGGGACCTGGGGGGTAGGCAACATACCGTCCATTATACCGTCCATTATACCGTCCATTACACCCGACCTCTCATCCCCCGGGTCCTCCAAGCTGGTAACACCAGCTGCAAACCCGCGGGGGGGGGAGGGGTACTTCCGGTCCGCGGGGAGTACTTCCGGTCCGTGGGGGGTCACTTCTGGTCCGCGGGGGGTCACTTCCGGTCCGCGGGGGGGGGGGGTATACTTTCGGGTCCCCGATGCTGGCCTCAGCTGCTCCTCCCCCAGCAGCCGGCGCCATCTTGGCTACACTGCAAACAAATATTTTTCCTGCTGCTGTCTGAACCTCTACTTCACCGCCATGCACCTGCCTCTCACCCGATGGCTCACTAGCCGCAGGAGCAGTCACTGGCGCTGCACTTGCCAGGTCCTCCCGCTCTACTGCAGGCTGGGGGGTCCTGGAGACAGGCACACAGCGGGCTTCCACAGCAGCAGCAGCAGCAGCAGCGTGGCCATCCTGAGGGAGCCTGGGCACGCTGACTTGAAGACGCCGGGGGGGTACCTCCGGCGGCACTTGGGCCCAGCGGCCTCCTGGATCATTGGGCTCCCCAGACATGGCCAACCCCCCAGCCCCTTTCACGGACCGAGGGATCGGCCCCCGGGAACCCTCCCCAGGTTTTATGGCCTTACTGGGCCCTGCACCACCGGAACTCCCACCCCCACTACACCCAGGCTCTCCTGGCTTCCCCGGCTGCTTGGGGGGTTGGGACTCCGATCGCCCGCTTTTCCTCCTCGCCGCCTGGGTTCCTTCCCGGCTTGCCTGCTGGAGGGTCTCCCTGAGCTCCTCTAAGAAGCTCACCTCCCCAGCCCCACGTTCAAAAAAACCCCCCAAATATTCCCAGATTTCTTTAACCTCTAGGTTTAGGGTGTTGATGGCCCCCCTAAACTCCAACCTCCTAGTACTGGTACACCTGTCCCTCTTGTCCCTCAGGCCTGCGAGAGATGTAATTTTTTCCACGCAGGCCTGGGATATCCTCACCAGCAGGGATTTGATCTTCTCCCGCCTCTTCCTAGCTTTAGCCTCCGTCTCACCTGGCTGGGGAGCGGTCCAATCTGAGAGTCCTTCTTGGGTCCCTAGGAAGAGACGGTCCTCCCTGCTGATGGTGGTGGTGGTAATCTGGCTGGAGGGCAGGTGCTGCTGGTTCCTCCGGAGGCCGGATGCTGGTCCTTCCCCTGGGCTGAGGGAGGCCATCCCTCCCCTGTTCCGGGGCTGGGGGGTTTGGGCTGGAGGCTGGTCTTGGTGGCTGGAAGCACTGGAACTCAGGAGCTCAGGAAAAAGGTCTTCACTCCTCTCCAGCAGGATGAAAACTGAAGGGAGTGGGAGGAGCTGGAACTACTGCCAGTGGGAGGAGCTACACAACTGGTCTGGAGCACCCCTGGCAGAAGACGCCTAGAAGCCCCGGGGGAGCGATACCCCCGGTCTTCTCCGCCATTTTCCGCCGGGCTCCCCCGGATGTAAAAGAGCTTAACGGGGTGGGGGGCCCGGTTTAAGACGGCGGAGAAGATCGGAGGTGTGGCCCCTACGGCAGAAGACAGCCAGAAGCCCAGGGGGGCGACACCCCTGGTCTTTTCCGCCGGGCCCCCCCGAATGTAAAAGAGCTTTATGGGGTGGGGGCGTCGGTGGAAAAGATCGGGGGTGATGCCCCCCGGTGGAAGACGGCCAGAAGCCTGGGGGGCAGGAGCACCCCCTGGCAGAAAACGGCGAAGTCCGGGGGCCCAATGGGGTGTTGGTGGGGGGTCCCGGCAGAAGACCCCCTAGCTAAATAATAATTTATTTTATTCTGTGTGGTGTCTTATTTTTTCACTTTTTCCACCAGGTGAATGGGTAGGGGTACAATGTACCCCATACTCATTCACCTAGGGTGGGGGGCCGGTATCTGGGGGCCCCCTTATTAAAGGGGGCTCTCAGATTCTGATAAGCCCCCCGCCTGCATATCCCGACAACCAACGGCCAGGGTTGTCGGGAAGAGGCTCTTGTCCCTATCGACATGGGGGCAAGAGTGCTTTGGGGTGGGGGGGCAGTGCCCCCTCCCTCAAAGCACACACTCCCCCATGTCGAGGGCATGCGGTCTGGTACGGCTCAGGAGGGGGGGGGGCACTCGCTCGTCCCCACCCCCATTCCTGTCCGGCCAGACTGTGTGCCTGGGATGAGGGTTTGGTCTGGATCTGGGGGGGAACCCCACGCCGTTTTTTTGGCATGGGTTTAACCCCGTATGTTCCGGACCAAATCTAAGGGCCTGTTATGTACCTGGAGGGGGACCCCACGCGTTTTTTTTCCCCAAAATTTGCTGTAGAGTTCCCCTTTATCCCGGTCCTGTCAGTGGGGGAATGCCTGCTCGTCTGTTCATAAAATGTATGAACAGCGATCTGTCATTTCCCCTTGTCAGTCCCACCACCTTTACAGTTAGAACACACCAAGGGAACATAATTAACCCCTTCCTCGCCCCTAGTGTTAACCCATTCCCTGCCAGTGACATTTTTATAGTAAGCAATGCATTTTTATACCATTGGTCGCTAGAAAAATGCCAAAGGTCCCAAAAATGTGTCCACCATAATGTCACAGTAGCCATAAAAATCACTGATCGCCGAAAACGAACCCCTATTTTGTAGACGCTATAACTTTTGCGCAAACCAAACAAACGCTTATTGCGATTTTTGGGAACCAAAAACAGGTCAAAGAATACGCATCGGCCTAAACTGAGAGCAAAAAAGTTTCTTTAGATATATTTTTGGGGAGATTTGTTCGAGCAAACAGTACAAAAGTTTTCTTTTTATTTACAAAATTGTCGCTCTAATTTTGTGTATAGCAAAACTAAGAAAAAACGCAGAGGTGATCAAATACCACCAAAAACAAAAACATTTGTTTGGGAAAAAAAGGACGCCAATTTTGTTAGGGAGCCACGTCGCACGATCGTGCAATTGTCAGTTAAAACGACGCAGTGCCGAATCGCAAAAACTGGCCCGGTCAGTGGCCAGTAATATGGTCTGGGGCTCAAGTGGTTAAAAATTAACAAAACACTAAAGTTAGCCCAATTTTTTGCCAAAATGTTACACCGAGTAAATAGATACCCAACATGTCACGCTTTAATATTGCACACACTCATGGAATGGCGCCAAACTTCAGTACTTGAAAATCTCCATAGGCAACACTTTTTTTTATTTTTTTCAGGTTACCAGTTTAAAGTTACAGAGGAGGTCTAGTGCTAAAAGTATTGCTCTCGCACTAACGCACGCTATGATACCTCACATGTGTGGTTTGAACGATGTTTACATATGTGGGCGGGACTTAAACGTGTAAGTCCCGGACACATATGTAAACACCGTTCAAACCACACATGTGAGGTATCATAGCGTGCATTAGAGCGAGAGCAATACAATACTAGACCTCCTCTGTAACTCTAAACTGGTAACCTGAAATAAAATGGTGTGTGTTCGCTTCTGACTGCGAGCTAGTAGGTACAGGGGCGTTTTAATTATTATTAGTTATGTTTGTTAGGTAAAAATTCAATAAGACCTCCCCTTCAGGGTGTAAAGCATGCGTTCAGGGGAAAAAAAACAAAACAAAAATACAGCTGTAATGCTTTCATCCGCTTTTGCAGCTTTGATTATGCTTCTGCATCTCGGATGAACTGGGCATGCTCAGAGACTTAGAAAAATGTAAGCTGGCTTCTTGTGCCTGAAAATGACTTGCATGTTTCTGAGCATGCTCAGAAAGCGTGGTTTTTGGGTTAGTAATTTAAGGACATCATTAACGGGTGTAAGCAGTTACAAATGCACACAAACTAGAGACTGACATTTCTTCATGTGTTTCCAATTGGTTCATTAGCACACATGTTATAAAAAGCGTGAATAGAGCACATGTCAGCTGCCCTGAGAGGGGGCAGACTGGCTGGCAAGGATGTCGGTGCGGAACAGAGATGTTTTGGAGCAAGGATCTTTTTTTTTGGGGGGGGGCAATTGTTTTATTTGATGATGTTCACTTTAAAGTTTTTGTCTGCTGCATAATTTTGAAAAATGTTTCTTAAGACGTTAATGACTAATGTTTTAATACTGTGGGTCTATCCTGTTTATTTCAAAAGCATAAACCATATTCTGCTTTCTTTCTGAAATCAACCTAGGTATATTTTTGTTTTTTTATGTTTATTTTTGTTTGTGTGTGTGTTTACTTTTTTTTGTTTTTTGTTTTGCTTTCCTTGTTTTGTGGACCAATAAAATTACTTTCAAATTTTGAAGTTTGTTTTGTGATTTATTTTATTTTCCTGCTACGAATTTTGTCAGCTGCAGATGAACTAATTTGGGCCTAAACAATCAGCTGTGATTTGTCCCTAAGCTTCAAGCTTCTTTCCTGGTCTGTATGCATGAAATGTTTGCTGCCATGTCTAGTCACCAGAAAATGAAAAACAAAGCGGTGAGTAGTGTTTCCTTTCGCCAAGACATGTTTGGTGGAATTCTCTCATGAGAATTGATGTCCAGACTGACTTTTTAAAGCACATGTGCAAGATAAAGAAAACCTGCAAACATGGCCTGTTGGGGGGGGGGGGGGTGGTGTTGGTGGACAGGCTTGAAATACTGATTTACAGCACTGTGCTTGAATCTAGCACAAGGCAATCCTATTCTAATTGTGGGTGTTTGAGGGAAGCCAAGTGAGTGTTCAAACCCCTGCTCGTGTTTTTAGGTTGGGCTTTGTGTCCCTTTTCTTAAAGTTGGCTTCACTTCCTGTCACACAGCTGAACAGGAAGTGAGGTTAAAACCCTACCAATGGTCTTTTCTTGGGGACATGGGTCAATCTAACGAGTGTCCCCTTAAGCAAATTGCACTGCTGTGTACACCCCAAATGATTAGTTAGTTTGGCGTTTAGTAAAGGCAAAGCCGCTCTGCAGTAGAAGCGTAGTCAATGAAAATCAGAAGGGAAGCACTGATGGGTTTTAACGTCCAATCCTGCCAAGTTTTTTTTTTTGGTTTTCTTCCTTGCTTGTCCACTTGTAGTGCAAAGTGGATTTGGCTTTAGTAAATGGACCCCAAAGTCCAAGATCCCTACTAATCTGGGGTGTACACAGCAAAATGCAATTTCCATAATGGGAAACTATTTAGATTGATCTGTGTGTCCCCAACAAGACATTACTCAGGTTTTTCCCTCACTTCCTGTTTGGCTATGTGGCAGAAAGTGAATGAATTTAAAGTAGAAAGTGACAACATTTGTGAGGTGTCTTTACCCTATCAGGGGTGCAGGCATCCCCAAAACAAACAAGATTTTTTTTATTTAACATTGGGTGGTGTTTGTGGGGGTCCTTAACACACATTCATACATATTAGCAACGCTGGATCCTGGCCTATTGGCATGGTTATATTTTCTTAGGCCTCTCAATAAAATTATCTGAAATTTGTTAAACTGGAACTATAATCAACATTTCTTTATTTTGTTTGTTTTCTTTTATTTTGGATAGAGTTGGGGCGGAAGGGTTATAAGCCCTGTCAGTTTATTTTGTATTATCCCTGTCCGTTTGGGGAGATCGGCCTTCACTTCCTGCCCCATAGCCAAACAGGAAGTGAGAGAAAAACTATGCAAATTAAGGGATTCCTGTGCCCCCCCCCCACAGAACTTGTGTGTGTCCCCTGAAAATTCCTGGGCGGGTCATAAGAAAACAGGGTGTGGCCTTGACAGGAAGGGTGGGTCATTTTTCTATTATGGGGTGCAGAAATTTGGTCAGGCCTAGGGCAGCACAAAACCTAAATATTCTACTGCATATTAGGGCTTATTTAGACAGGATCCGATTTACAGCATGTTTTTAGATTGTGGGAGGAACATGATCGCAGCTGAAAGCATGAGATCAGTGGGTTTTTTTTTTTCAATTCCATGCTTTCCAGCCTGGAGGACAGATGTGGGGTCACACACTAGTCCTATTACATTCCTTGTAATAGGAAGAAAAGTGCAAAATAATACAAAAAAAGGGACAAAAAAGTGCAAAAATAAAAATATTATGTTAAAAAAAGAAAAAACAAATAAAAATCTAAATTAAAATACCCCTGTCCCTAGTAGCTCGCACTCAGAAGCGAACACGCATGCAACTCCAACCCACATATGTAAACACCGTTTAAACCACACATGTGAGGTATCATAGCGTGCGTTAGAGCGAGAGCAATCATTTTAGCACTAGACCTCCTCTGTAACTCGAAACTGGTAACCTTAGAAAAAAGTCAAGCGTCTCCTATGGAGATTTTTAATACCGAAGTTTGGCGCCATTCCATGAGTGTGCGCAATATGAAAGCGTGACAAGTTAGGTATCTATTTACTCGGTGTAACATCATCTTTCACATTATCCCTAAAAACTGGGCTAGCTTTACTGCTTTGTTATTTTTTAATTCACAGGCAAAAATAAAAAAGGCGTTAGAAATTTTTTTGCGCAAATACCGTTGGAAATTTTAAATAAAAAATGCCTGCAACTTTATTCCCTGGGGTGTCTGCTAATAAAATATATAGAAGAGTAGATACCCTGCGCTGCCAGATAAGTATAAATGATAGCAGCTAACACAACTTTTTCAAAAAAGCAAAAAACAAAGGAATACAAAAGTGTAGCGCTGAAATGACTGAGTGAAAATCAATTACCATACAATATATGTTACAACATGTAAACAGTGAAAAAAAAATGTGCATATAAGTCCTTCTAATGAAAGAAACAGCTATTGTGCCTGTCTGGCACGTAGTGCAAGTGGACAATTGCACCAGAAAATCCTGGTAGTCCTAAAAAAGTTTGTCTGGTGATTGAATCAAGTGAGTGAGTAACTGAACGTGAAAATTTGTGACTTCTTCGACGTGACGATCCGACCACCTAAATAATTGCAGGCTTACCAGAACGTGCTGACCAATGGTGACATATGCCACAAGAGGTCAAACAAGGCTTTGAATGACGGATGTCATGAACAGTCCTCAGCAGGAATCATGCGCCCGATCAGTCAGGATGTCTGATAGGAGGGATAGGATAGGCTGGAAACTGTACTTATTTTGAAATCACCATTGGTAGGCTCGATATGTTAAAAGTGCATGTAGAAAAGAAAAGAGGGTGGCCACATAGCGTAATTCCATTTAACTAAAATTAAGGATTTATTCACAGCTAACAAACTCACATTTGGCTGGATTGAAAAGGTCCTTGCAAGTAAAATTAGGCGACAGTGGAGTCCTCCCGACGCGTTTCGTGGTCAAAGCACATCGTCTGGGGTCGACCTTTTCAATCCAGCCAAATGTGAGTTTGTTAGCTGTGAATAAATCCTTAATTTTAGTTAAATGGAATTACGCTATGTGGCCACCCTCTTTTCTTTTCTACATGCACTTTTAACATATCGAGCCTACCAATGGTGATTTCAAAATAAGTACAGTTTCCAGCCTATCCTATCCCATTGCAAGACATCCTGACTGATCGGGCGCATGATTCCTGCTGAGGACTGTTCATGACATCCATCATTCAAAGCCTTGTTTGACCTCTTGTGGCATATGTCACCATTGGTCAACACGTTCTTGTAAGCCTGCAATTCTTTAGGTGGTGGGATCGTCACATTGAAGAAGTCACACATTTTCACGTTCAGTTACTCACTCACTTGATTTAATCACCAGACAAACTTTTTTAGGACTACCAGGATTTTCTGGTGCAATTGTCCACTTGCACTACATGCCAGACAGGCACAATAGCTGTTTGTTTCATTAGAAGGACTTATATGCACATTTATTTTTCACTGTTTACATGTTGAAACATATATTGTATGGTAATTGATTTTCACCCAGTCATTTCAGCGCTACACTTTTGTATTCCTTAATAAAATATATATAATGTTTGTGGGTCCTGAGAATTTTTCAAGGAAGAAAATATAATTGTTACATGAAGGAGAGAAGTGCCAGAATAGGCGCGGTATGGAAGTGGTAAAAGTGCAACAATAAAAGTGTAATATTCCTTTAAATTTCGTACCTAGGGGGGGTGTAAAGTCAGCATGTGAAAAAGCGCACTTTTCCTTGGGTTAGAAATGTCCCTGCACAAAGTGACATTCTGAAGAAAAAAAGCCGTTTAAAACTGACTCGCGGCAACAATGAATTGTCGGCTCCCGGCAATTGTGTGAAGATTCATTTCTAAAAAAAAAAAAAATTGCGTGGGGGTCCCCCCAAATTCCATTACAGGCCCTTCAGGTCTGATATGGATATTAAGGGGAACCCCGCGGTAAGTTTTAAAAAAAAAATGGCGTGGAGTCCCCCTCAAAATCCACACCAGACCCTTATCCGAGCACATTGACCTGGCCGGCCGCAGAAAAGAGGGGGGGACACATGCTTCTCCTGAACCGCACCAGGCCACATGCCCTCAACATTGGGAGGGTGCTTTGGGGTGCCGCCCAAAACACCTTGTCCCCATGTTGATGGGGACAAGAGCCTCATCCCCACAACCCTTGCCCGGTGGTTGTGGAGGTCTGCGGGCAGGAGGCTTATCAAAATCTGGAAGACCCCTTTAACAAAGGGGACCCCCAGATCCCGCCCCCCCCTGTGTGAAATGGTAATGGGGTACATCACTGCTCCCGAAAAAAAGGACCGTTTTAAAAAATAAAAAAAGCATTGATACATGTCCCCTGGGGCAGGACTGAGATCCCCAAACACTTTTTAGGACAAAACTTGCAGATTAGCCTTTAAAATGAACACTTAAGGTTTCCCCCCATAGACTTATACAGGGAGTTCGACGGTGGCTTTACTTATCAATTGCTTTGCGCTGTTGCTGCGGCCGGTTCATGCGCCTAATTAAGGCTTCATCCAGCGCACTAATTAAGGCATGAACCGGCGCAGCGCAGTGACAATAGTAAATCAGCCCCAAAGTGTTGCCTCTTACAGAGACCGACCTGAACCCAAGGTCTCCCCTTCTGAACCATTTTCTGGGAACAGAATTTGTTTTCGTCAATTCATCAGTTCCTGTAACTTAATGTTTGAATTAAGGCCTCGCACATATTATTCTGACAGGATCAAGATACTCACTTTAATCTGCTATCTCAAGGGAGAACCCAGAGCGTGGGCAGACGCTTATCTTCAAGAGCAGGGGGAGCTCTTGGGTTCCTACAATTCTTTTTTGGACGATATGTCACTCCTTTATGAGGATTCCAATAAACAATTAACTGCCGAGAACACTATCAGGAGTCTTAAACAGGGTAAGAGACCGGTGGAAGATTATATCTCTGAGTTTAAATGTTGTTGTCGTGATTCCCAATGGAATGATATCTCACTCAGGAACCAATTCCGCCTAGGTTTATCCGAAGCCTTGAAAGACGAACTTGCTCGTCTAGACTTGCCTACGACCCTAGATGACCTTATGCAGCTGTCAGTATCTATTGACCGACGTCTACGTGAAAGAAGAGCAGAACGTTCCAATACCTACACTCTACTACCTCCTAGGAGAGCAAAGTCACCCCCTAAGGATACTCCTATGGATTTGAGTTCTGTTAGGGGACCCTTGTCCAAGGCTGAAAGGCAAAGAAGGAGGGCTCAAAATCTATGTATGTATTGTGCTTGTTCTGACCACAACCTCTCCAATTGCCCACTCCTCAGGAAGAAAACTGAAGGTAAAATACTTCATATTTGTACTCAGAGTCTCAGGTGATCATGCTAAGGAAAGGTCTGAGGGGAAAACAGGGAAATTGATCTGAGGTGGGAAAGTGACCTGAGGTGTGCCGGGGTCATGTGGTCAGTATGCCTAAAAGGGGGCATACCCAAGTAGAAGTAAAAGAAGAAATAGCAATAAAAAACGAGATGGGTGGGTGGGACACAAGAAAACCGACGCCCAGAAGGAGGATGTAGGGCGGGTTTAAATACCTCCCGACTCCTCCTACAAACCCAGGCTGATCTTCGGTGAGCCTTTCACTTGTACTCAGAGTCTCAGGTGATCGTGCTAAGGAAAGGTCTGAGGGGAAAACAGGGTAATTGATCTGAGGTGGGAAAGTGACCTGAGGTGTGCCAGGGTCACGTGGTCAGTATGCCTAAAAGGGGGCAAAAAATAAAACAGTAGGATGAGCTAGCCAAGAGATTCGAAATGAAAGTAACTGTATGCAACCACAAACCCCCAACGTCAGAATGCCTGTGACAGACATGTGGAGCTGACGTATGTCCAGAAAAGAAAGCTGACTACTGCCAATCTAACTCCTCAACAACGAGAATACAGACCCCTCGACGAATGGCAGCAGAAACTGCACCTGTACTGCAAGCACAGCCCAGAGAGGATATTGAAGTTCTACCCTGGTTAAGCAGAAGAGAATGGCTACGAGTAATGCCCTGTGCCAGCAGAGAAGGGAGTACTAGGGAAAGTAAAGTGGCCTATCCCCAAGTACATCCGCAAAAGTCTAGTGCCCAGACTGTCCTGGGCCCAGCTTGAAAACCCGTTTGAGCTGAAAGTGGCAAAAGAAGCAAAAAGGCAAGTAGGAACTGAATGTCAGTGAGAAAAAGAACCCAGGACTTGAAGATCAAGCTCCGCCTGTAAAAAAGAAGGCTGTATCAGGAGTTTCAAGGAGAGTGTGCTACCATGCATAGAATTCGTAACCGTAGAAAGACAGATGGCGGCAAACTCTGCGATATCTGCTGCCCGTGACATGAAATCTGCAAAGAAGAACAACATTGTTAAAAACATAATCAACGAGCCCCAACTCACCTTAGGTAAAGGAAAAATCCCTACCTCCCTTACCCCTACCTACGTAGGTGTCCGTGACTAACACACGCAGTAACGTAGAGCAGGAACGAGAATGTAGCGGAAGACTGAAATGTGTCAGTCTCAAGAAACTAGCAAGGCTGAGCAACCTGAGGCAAATCAGGCCAATTAAAAACGTAACACTCAAGCCTATGAACCTGAAGACGTGTCAGGCAAGTGATGTAAGTAGTGAGATAATGTGACGTATGAACGTGATGAAAGCCGTGAGAAGCGGATGAGGGAACTTGCCACCGCACAAGCCAATTAGAAACGAACATCTCAATCCAACAGTACCCGTAGACGTGACAGGTAACCAGCAGTGGAGAGTGGCCATGAACAAATATGAATGCACAGACTATGAAAATAAAATGTAGGTAAGTGTGGACTAATGCAGCTGGACTGAGAATGAGACAAACCCATGAATTGCAAAGGCCGAGCAACCTGAGGCGTAGCAGGCAAATTAAAAACGTACACTCAGGCCCGATGAACCTGAAGACGTGTCAGGCCATAGTATGTCGAGATGCATGAAACGTATGAGAAATGGATGAGGAGACTTTCCACCGTACAAGCCGATTAAAAACGATCATCTCAATCCGTAAGCACCCATAGACGTGATAGGTGACCCCCCCAGCGGTTAAACGCCATGAATCTACAATGATGATATCAAACTACCAACTAGAAACCATCACGACTGAAACCTATATGAGCGACAGGAAGGATCATGAGAGACATAAGCACCCGAGCACACGAATAGCATGAGAAGTAAAAAAGCATGAGAAGTGAATAGAACGAGAAAACGTGAATAGTACGAGAAACGTGAATAGTACGAGAAACGTGAATAGTACGAGAAACGTGAATAGTACGAGAAACGTGAATAGAACGAGAAACGTGAATAGAACGAGAAACGTGAATAGAACGAGAAACGAAAAAACATGAGAAACACGAATAGCATGAGAAGCGTAATACACTTAAGAACATAATACCCAGAACAGCGTAAACGTATGAGAAGCGTAATCGTGTGAGAAGCGTAATCGTGTGAGAAGCGTAAATCTATATGATAGACCTGAAGTTGCATGAGCCATGTGAAGTAGCATGAGAGACATAAGCATCCGAGCACACGAATAGCATGAGAAGTAAAAAAGCATGAGAAGTGAATAGTACAAGAAACGTGAATAGTACAAGAAACGTGAATAGTACAAGAAACGTGAATAGTACAAGAAACGTGAATAGTACGAGAAACGAAAAAACATGAGAAACACGAATAGCATGAGAAGCGTAATACACTTGAGAACATAATACCCAGAACAGCATAAACGTATGAGAAGCGTAATCGTATGTGAAGTGTAATCGTATGAGAAGCGTAAAACGTATGAGAAGCATAAAACGTATGAGAAGCGTAATCGTACATACATACATTAATAACCAATAATTGCATCACAACTAAAACCTGCAAGAGAAACGTAAATACGAGAAAACTTGAATAGCATGAGAAACGTAACGTAAAACGCACCGTAGAAACGTAAAATTGTCTGAGGAACAAAAAAACATGAGACATAACTGCATGAAACAATGTAAAATAGCATGAGAACATAAATAGCCTGAGAAACGCAAAACATGAAAGTGCAACGCACAAGAACATGACTAGCGTTAGAAACGTAATCGCAAGGGAACATGACCAGCATGAGAAACGTGATCGCCTGGGAACCGTAACTAGCTCGAGAAATGTGCACATGAGAAACTTAACCGCATGGACATGAGAAATGAAAACACACGAGTAAACCATGAGAAACGTAATCACATGAGAACATGACATCCTGAGAAACGTCACGCAATCACATGAGAACGTAACCGCATGAGAAACGTAACGCATGAAAAACGTGATCGCCTGAGAACCATGAGAAACGTGATACCATGAGAAACGTAATTGCATCAGTAACAAACACATGAGCCGTAATCGCATGAGAAACGTAATCACATGAGGAACCATGAGAACGCAATTGCATGAGAAACTATGAGAAACGTAATTGCATGAAAAACGTAGTCACATGAAAAAACGTAAACGCATCCGAAACAAACTCACATGAGAACATAAAACCATAATCGCATGAGAAACAAACCCGCATGAAAACTGCAATCGCACCAGAAACGTAATCGCATGAGAACATAATACCATGGGAAACGTAATCGCATGGAAACATAGTCGCATGAAAAACAGTCGCCTGAAAAAATGTAATCGCATCAGAAACATGATACCATGGGAAACGTAATCATATCAGAAACATAATACCATGGGAAACGTAGTCGCATGGGAAACGGAGTCGCATGAAAAAACGTAGTCGAATTAGAAACATATACCATGGGAAACATAGTCACATGAAAAACGTAATCGAGTCAGAAACATACCATGGGAAACGTAGTCGCATGGGAAACGTAACCGCATGAGAAGACACCATGAGAAACGTAATCGCATGGAAACGTAGTCGCATGAAAACATAGTCGCATGAAAAAAAAAGTAATCGCATCAGAATACCATGGGAAACGTAATCGTATCAGAAACATAATACCATGGGAAACGTAGTTGCATGGGAAACGTAGTCGCATGAAAAACGTAATCGAGTCAGAAACATGCCATGGGAAACGTAGTCGCATGGGAAACATAGTCGAATTACAAACATATACCATGGAAAACGTAGTCGCATGGAAAACGTAGTCACATGAAAAACGTAATCGAGTCAGAAACACACCATGGGAAACGTAGTCACATGGGAAACATGAAACCATGGGAAACAGTCGCATGGGAAACATAGTCGCATGGGAAACATAGTCGCATGGGAAACATAGTCGCATGGGAAGACAGCATGAGAAACGTAATCGCATGAGAACGTGATTGCATGAGAAACGTAACACACGAGGACCGTGATCGCACATGAACATGATCGCATGAGAAACCATGGGAAACATAATCGCATGAGAACTACCATGTGAAACGTAATCGCATGAGAACCACCATGAAAACCGTGATTGCATGATAAACGTAACACGATGACCACGATCGCACGCGAACGTGATCGCATGAGAACGTGACCGCACGTGAAACATAATCGCATGAGGACATCACTAGCATAAGAAACACATTGCAGGAGGACATTACTAGCATAAGAACACATAGCATAAGGACATAACTAGCATGAAAAACGTAATCGCCTGACATGAATCGCCTGACATGAATCGCATAACATATATCCATTAACATACGAGAAACGTAACCATCAGAAGAACCTTAACTAGCAGGAGAAACTCAGAAACTTTGACGGGGAGCCCTCAGCACCCACTGGGCTGTCACTGGGAGACATGTGTCACAGGGGAGGAAACAGGCCGCGCTGGGGAAGATGCTCCTTCAGCCAAACAGCGCTCAGCTACATGACACAGCTAGGAGGAAGCAGAGTGCGGACAGGGAAAGCACATGCCCACACACCCAACCCCCCATGCACCGGGATGCAACCTCCGATGCTGACTGAGCCCACCAAACTACCCCACCTGACCCAACCAACATCCCCCCATGTGAGGTACTAGACTAGCTTGAGGAGCCATGGAGCGGGTGACGTCATCGGAGCAAACGGGGGGCGGGAGGAACAGGCGGGCGGTCTCCATGGAGCCCTGTACCATGTGGACGTGGGTGCCCGGAGGAGTGAGAGGGAGGATGGCTGGCTCCCCTCTCACCGAGTATGCCCAGAGGAGCAGGAGGGAGAATGGAGGGACCCCCCACAGCGTGAGCCCGAGTGGGGAAGCAGGCGGCCCCTATGATGCTGACAAGGGCCTGGCTGACATGATGGACAGTCCCCCCAATGGTGCCTGCCACAGCTACAGACCTGCACCCCCCCTGCAAGCATCGGGAGAAGCGGGGGGGCGGTTGGGGTGAGCGGTTCTCAGCTGACAGAGGAGGATAGGGTACAGACAGTCCGGTCCGCTGGGAATCCTAAGGAGAGCACAATGGACACCTGCAGCAGCTGCCTCCATTGCTCTGGACAGAAACAGGAAGTGATGTACAATACCCAGAAACCCCACACACAAGAAAACCGACGCCCAGAAGGAGGATGGAGGGCGGGTTTAAATACCTCCCGACTCCTCCTACAAACCCAGGCTGACCTTCGGTCAGCCTTTCACTTGTAAACATAACCGACATGTGTCCTACACTAACCGTTACATTTTTGTTCCTCTTACTCTGCAGTGGGACCACAAGAGGATCACCATTAAGGCCATGATTGACACTGGGGCTTGTGGCAACTTCATAGATTCTACTTTAGTCCATACCAACAAGATTCCCTATGCCTCTAAACGAACTCCCCTCTCGGTTACTTTCATTGATGGCTCCAATTCCATTTCAGGCCCAATAACCACTGAAACACATCCATTGATGGTCACATGTCTGGATGGTCATACTGAATCTCTTATTTTTAACATCATTCCTTCTCCTGTGTTCCCTATTGTGTTAGGACTTCCATGGATGCTTCTTCATCAGCCCACCTTTATATGGTCAGATAGGACCTTACGTCTTCAGTCCACCTTCTGTAAGGAGACCTTTCAGCAATTGGTTAATGACATTTTCAGGGACTTGTTAGACGTGTGTGTTGTCATCTATCTCGATGATATTTTGATCTACTCGGATAATCCGGAACAACATGTCAAACATGTACGCTGGGTTCTGGCAAAGCTCCGAGTGCATTCGTTATACGCAAAGATGGAAGAGTGCGTTTTTGGACAATCCTCCATTTCTTTCCTTGGCTACTACATCACACCCGATGGCATTCAGATGGATCACTCAAAGGTTGAATGTGTTCTGGCTTGGCCTGTCCAACGAACAAGAAGGGCACTACAAAGATTTCTTGGCTTCGCCAACTATTACCGTAAATTCATCAGGAATTTCTCTGCTGTTGTAAAACCATTAAGTACCTTAACAAGTACAAAAATTCCCTTTGCTTGGACTAAAGAAGCCCAACATGCTTTCGATTCTCTTAAACAGAAATTCACTTAGACTCCGATACTGCAACTTCCGAAGTCCCATTATCACTTCGTCCTGGAAGTGGACGCCTCAGACTTTGCACTTGGCGGTGTCCTTTCACAACGTGAGTCTCCTGCTACACCGCTCCATCCAATTGCCTTTTTCTCCAAGGCACTCTCTCCAGCTGAGAAGAACTATCCAGTAGGTTAGAAAGAATTGCTTGTGATAAAAGAAGCGTTAGCGAATTGGAGACACCTCCATCAAATGGACAGACTCCCATATATCATATTTGGGAACAAAAATACCAAGAAAATTAAATAGAATCTTTGATCTTTTGCCCCCCTGATTAGGCAGTTTAAAATTGACCTCCAACAATGGGATAAGGAAACCTTCACATGGTTTGGGAGAATCAATATTATAAAAATGAATCTCATGCCAAGACTGCTTTATTTATTTCAGACCCTACCTGTAAGGATTCCTCTGTGGTTTTTGAAGGACCTAAGAGCTAGATTTACCAGGTTCGTGTGGGCAGGAAAACCGGCGAGAATCCGACGTGAGATTCTGTCCTTGCCAAAGGACAAGGGAGGAGTGGGTCTTCCTGATCCATTGGGGTACTATGACGCAGCTCACTTAGCAAGAGTGGTTGAATGGTGGGAACACCAGAAGACCAAACTCTGGATCACTATGGAACAAAATACCACGAAGATTCCGTTGGAGGGTTTGGTGTGGATCCGAGAGATAGATATCCCTCAAGAGGTGAAACATCACCCCACAATAGGTGCTACACTACGAGTCACAAAAAGGAAGTTTAATAAGACGAAGTTGTCACAATATCCAAGTCCACTCATTCCAGTGCTGGGAAACCCGAGGTTTCAATTAGGTCTTACAGACGTATGTTTCAACAACTTAAGACGCGCAGGAAAGAAGGTGTTAATACATTTTGAAATCAACAACCTAAGGGATAATAGCGGAGAATCGGAGGGTGACCCTATAAGCGGATTAGATCCATTGAGACGACTCCAGTTTAGAGCAGCAATTAGAGCATTGTCTCCACAAGGGGACCCATCTAGAGAGCTCTCAGGGTTTGAGAAAAGATGTTTGGAGGGCAACCCATTAAGACATGGCCTATCCTTAATGTATAGTCTCTTGATAGATCTAGAAGCCCCCAAAGACTTACCATACATACAAGCATGGGAAAGAGACCTGGGGATGAAATTCTCGGAGACCCAGAAAACAAAAATCTTCACCTTTACACATAAGGCCTCGTTAGCCACCAGATATCAGGAAGGGGGCTATAAGACTCTAACTAGATGGTATAAAACTCCCTCCGTCCCAAAACGCTGCTTTCCAGAAGTATCAGATCGGTGTTGGCGGTGTGGAGACGAGGAGGGCACAATACTACATATTTTTTGGCAGTGCGTAAAAATAAAAGCATTTTGGGAAATGATCACGAGCACGATAAAAGAAATCACAGAGGTAGAATTGGGAGAAAACCCGGCCACGTATCTACTATTGGATCTCCCAATTTCAACGGTAAAATTCAGAAGCTCATTGCTTAGACATCTCCTAACAGCGGCAAGGTCCTGTATTCCAATCTTATGGAAAAGCTCAGAGACGCCTACTAGACAACAATGGTTAACCAGAGTTACGGACATTCAGCTGATGGAGAAGCTAACGATGGGAATAAGAGATCAGGAGGAGAAGTATAGACATATTTGGAACCCATATATAAAATATAGAGAGCAGGAGTTTTGTGGAGGGGGGGGGACACCTGGGGAGCAGAGGGAGAATGCTAGCTGCAGCGATGGCGTGCACGTGAGGACGTGACGCACCTGTAGGTGGGAGGAGCCACGGGATTGCCGGGCCGGACGCCATCCAGGGGAGAGGACCGATCGAGCTGAGGGGCGGAGGGAGGCTGAGGGAGACGCGGACAGCGCAAGGCGAAAATGTCCGCGACACACGATCAGGCCCGCCGCTCTCCGGTATCCATCAGCAGCCGTCCTGGTAAGCCGCGCGGTATGTAAGAGTTGCGCGCCGCGGCTCGATCGCCCCCTCACCTTCCTCCCCTCCTCGTCAACATCCCCGGGAGTAGAGATCAGCGCACGCCCTAGGAGATAAAAGCTGCTCCGTCCCGCTCCCCCATGCTGTGTCGAAGCCCCCCCCCGCAAATGCAAACGATCGATTGGCTGGGCGGCAGATAGCGGTAAGACGCTTCCTAACCTCCTCATTCTCTTTGTCAACATCCCGGGAGGAAAAGACCAACGGATCTTGCAGAGAAGCTGGAAAGGTAAGCTTCCACGGTCAACCCCTTCTGGGAGAGACAGACACGGACAATTGAAAGAAGACCAGTGTTGAAGGTATGACATTTTTCCTTATTCTCATTTAATACAAAAGTGGAGACTTAATAAAGGAAGATGGATCAGAAGGGCAAATAAAAAAAAAGTATATAAACCCTCACTGCATATAGGGATCTTAAGGAGGAACACAAATTTACCCCTATAAAACGTTCTGGGACTCACCCAAAGGTATTAAAGAAATTACTATCATTACTGTTTGGAACTGAACTGGCATATTATATATAGTGTATACTGTACATATATTGTAGCTGAGTATATTGCTGAAGTGCCAAGGCTTAATGATGAGGGGGCCAGGATAAACCTGCTTTAGAGTGGCCCCAGCCTGAAGAAATACCATCTGTGACTTGACTTGGCTCAGAGGAAACAGGAGGCAGGGAAAAGCAGAGAGCACTCGGGGAAGTGTAACGTGTTTTTTTATTTTTTTTTAAAAAGGGGAGATGCTTGGGGCTTAACCGAAAAGGGACAACGAGTAGAAATACTCGAGACACCCCGCAAATTTCTCCCCCTACCATCTGCTCTCCCAGGACGACCTGAGAGCCCCGTCAGCCGCTGACCCATCCTGAATATTCAGTACAAAAAGGTCAAAAAGAGATCAGTAGGACCCTTAGGACCTAGCGGAAGGAAATAGGGGGGTTGGATACCAGGGATCAAACTGGGTAAGAGAATCAGAAGGAGAGTTCATACCATGCAAAGGATGACGAGCAGATCAACAAAGGGGGGCCCCCCGAAAACACCCCCGAATGTACCAAGTAACCCAATAGCAACAAGCTCAATCAGACAATACATGACACAAGAGGATAGCCCACGAACCCAGGATACAAAAAACCCACAACAACAAGCAAACAAAGACAAAAAGATGGACAACAAGAACTCCCAAAGTAAGATCTTAAAGGAAAAACCTATGGAATCAAGGGAAGAAGGGATCTTGGATAAAGAATTAGAGCGCAGCTGGACAGATCAGATGAACCAGGCCCATCAAAGAGCGAAATGGCAGAGATGTTGCTGAGTTTGGAGAATGCCATTAAGGGAGAAATACAAACACTACGGACAGACCTAGGACATCTTCTCTCTAGAATAGAGTCGGTGGAAGAGAAAACGGAAAAGCAAGAACAAGATTCAATATACCTAAAAGATCAAATAGAACAGATAAAATTACAGCAGAGGCACATCCTATATAAATTGGAAGACCAGGAAAATAGAAACCGAAGAAAAAATTTAAGAATTAAATCAATTCCAGAAGAGCAAGGGGAAGAGCTGAGGAAGATCATGCAGGAAATATTCAATCCAGTACTGGAAAGACCCCCAGAAGATCCAATTAGGATAGACAGAGTACATCGCGTAGGCAACCCCAGAAGAACAGACACTGAGAGGATAAGAGATGTAATAGTGAGATTCAGGTTGTTTGAAGACAAGGAAAGGATCTGGAAAAATTTAAGAGGAAAACCACCTATGGTATATAGAGGATCAGAACTCCAGATTTTCTCCGACCTTGCGTCAGAAACATTGGCAAGAAGACGACTATTAAAACCTCTTTTAACACAGTTAACAACTCAGAAAATTAAATACAACTGGGGATTTCCAGCCTGTTTGATAGGGATCAAAGAAGGGAAATCCGCTGTCTTGAGATTCCCGGAAGATCTTTAAACATTCTGCAACAGATTGGATATGCAAACCCCAGACCTTCCTGGCTGGGAGTAGGGGGGGAGGAGGATGAGAGGGGGAGGGGCCAGGTTATGTCATCGTATGGTGAGGTGAAGACCGGCATCTCTCCACCCTCCGGAATGAGGGGGGAGAGTTAATTCCCAGGTCCCATCTAGGGAGATCTGAGCCAAGTCCAATTTGGAGACTGGCCCAGAGGCCGATAGATGGCCGACAAGGGGGGAGGGAGGGGGAGGGAAAGAGGGGAGAGGGGAGAGGGGGAGGGGGGAGGGGAGGAGGGAAGGAGGGGAAGGGGATGGAGGGGAGGGAGATACACCACACCAAAAAGATCGATAGAGAAAGTATATGAAATCAGGTTGAGTGTCAGAGAATTGGCCGTGAAATAACTGGCAGACCTGTCATGCGCGCACATACGAGCACAATGCCCGCAAAAACGAGCACAAGGCGCATGCGCGCGCATACGAGCACAATGCCCGCAAATACGAGCACCAGGCGCATGCGCGCGCATACGGGCAACAACACAGTGAATACGCTGTTCTTTACTGGGCACACGCGCGCACCGTTACGCACGCAATACGGGCGGGACTCCAGGCGTCAGTGCCTATTTAAACCTGGTTGCAGCAGTCACCAAACTGCTGCATGATCTTCAGTCCTTGACCTAATGCTGATTCCTTGTTCCTGCTTTCTGTGTATGACCTCGGCTTGCCTCCTGACCTGTTTCCAGTTACTTCTTGCCTCCAGTGTATGACCTCGGCTTGCCTCCTGACCTGTTCCAGTTACCTCCTGCTTCCCGTGTATGACCTCGGCTCGGCTCCCGACTCCGCCCCTGGGTTTCCTGCCAATCTATTGGTACGTCCGTGGTACTCCTGCCGGACTACATATCCTGGTGCTTATCTGTTCTCTGGCATCGCTCCAGCAAGTCTCAGCTGGCAACTCCTGCACCCCTGGGCATCGCGTCCCCTGTCTCACCTCCAGGGGGCGTCCTGCACTCGAGTCGCAAGGGAAGCCCTCTCAGCACTTCGGCCTCTGGTAAGGTACATGACATCGAGGTTAAAATTTGAATCAAAGAGGAAGATCTCCAACACCAGATAATGCCGATAATAAAATGCGTTTCATATAACGTAAAAGGTTTAAATAGTCCCACAAAGAGACACAAAGTTATAAAGGAATTGAAGAGAATTAAGATTTCCCTGTATGGTATTATGGGAACACTGTCTCAAAACGTGCGAGGGGAGTAGCTATCGCGTTCGCCAAAGGAGTGAGATTCCGGTTAATCGATAGATTGACAGATCCCGAGGGGAGATTCCTTATACTAAAAGGGAAATTAGAGGAGACAGAATGCACCCTAGTAAACATTTACTCACCTAATAACCAACAGATAAAATTTCTAATCGATATCTTGGGAAAGATAAGGGACTTTAAAAAAGGTAGGGTTATACTGGGAGGAGACTTTAACTTTTGTATGGACCCAAAGGTAGACAAGACAACCCAGACAGTAGGGACCAACATACAACAACTAAGAAAACTAAAAAACAACCTGCATAGTAGTCAACTAGTAGACGCTTGGCGTGTGCTAAACCAGGCGACACGAGACTATACCTTCTATTCTCCGGTACACGGGTGCTACTCCCGGATCGACCATATCCTCCTATTGGAGGAGGTGGTGAACACAACAATAGAGACTATGACCATATCAGACCATGTTCCAATCAGTGTGTCTCTTAATATCTCAGGTAATCCAAGGCCACCCCAAACTTGGAGGCTTAATGAGGAATTACTAAAAGATGTAAATAGCCTTACCAGGGTTCAAAAGGAATTAGAAGAATACTTTAAAATAAATGATACAAGTGACATATCCAAAGCCACATTATGGGATGCCCACAAGGCCTTAATTCGAGGCACGCTGATATCAGAAGGAGCAAGAAAGAAAAAAGAGAAACGGCTTCAAAAGGAGAAAATAATCAAGGAGATAGACAAGCTAGAACAAAAACATAAAAGAGGGGCTCAGCAACAAGATCTATATCAAGAATTAGTTAATAAACGCAACCAACTTAAAAATCTTTTATTTCAGGAAACCAAAAGAGATTTACAGATAATTGCAAAAGAAAGATATATGGGAGGCAATAAAACGAGAGAATAAAACGCGAGATGGCGGGGCTGATACATCCCGACCAGACAGGTTTTATTCAGGGTCGAGAGGGAAGAGATAACGGGGTAAGGACCCTCCTCCTGATCCAGGAAATGAGGAGAAGTGGAGTCCCCAGTCTACTCCTGTCGATCGATGCAGAGAAAGCGTTCGATAGGGTAGACTGGGGATTCATGTTACAGACCTTGGAAACTATGGGATTTGGACGTAGGATGATGGGATGGATCGGAACTCTATATAAAGCCCTAACGGCTAGGATTAAAATAAATGGAGGTCTGTCTCAATACTTCTCAATGGAAAATGGTACGAGACAAGGGTGCCCCCTTTCACCATTATTATTTGTGTTGTCCCTTGAACCCCTTCTATCTAGAATCCGCAAATGCCCTGAAATAAATGGAATTAAGGTGAGAAAAGAAGAGCATAAACTGGCTGCATTTGCAGACAACGTGCTCTTTTATCTGACCAATCCTAAAACCTCTATCCCAAAATTATTAACTGTATGTAGCCAATATGGGGAAATTTCAAACTTTAAATTAAATATTAATAAAACGGAAATATTAAACGCCAGCACACCCAAGAAAGATATGCAAATCCTTAGTTCAGAACATAAATTCCCATGGGTAAAAGAGCTCAAATACCTGGGCATCTATTTAGCGAGTACGGAAAGAAGAATCTATGAAATCAACTACATCCCCCTGATAGAAGAAATCAAAAAGGAAATAACTAGAATAAAAAATAGACCAATTTCATGGTTTGGACGAATACATTTTTGTAAAATGGTGTTGATTCCAAAGATTCTATATAAGTTCCAGATGATCCCGATTAAGCTCCCAAAACAATTGATCCGTATTCTCCAAAAATTAATTATGAATTATATATGGGGAAATAAGAAACATAGGATATCATTCCAGACCCTCAGACAGACCAAAAATAAGGGGGGACTGGCCATCCCGGATCTTAAAAAATATTACGATGCAATAATCCTGTCGAGAGCAGTGGAGTGGGCCAGAGTAAACACAGAAAAAAGATGGGTTAGGTTGGAGAATACTCTCGCAAATGCGAAATTAGAAAAAATAATATGGAATCCCCCACAATTTAGAGCACTAGGCACAGAAACACATACAATCACAAAGAATGCACTCAAGGTATGGGATTATATACACAAAAAAAATTGATAAAAATTTCAACTCCCCCCTTATTTTCTTAAAAAATAATGACTACTTCCCTCCGGGGGAAAATAGAGGTTGGGGTAAATTTTGGGGAAAAGGAAAAAGGGGAATAAATATATAATAAATGTATAAAGAGCAATACATTTCATAATTTATAATAAAGTTAAACTAAGAGGGGAAAAAAAAAAAAAAATCCACAAATGATGCAAATCTGAAACAGAGACGAAAATTAAGCACTTTCACCATGAGCTGGTCTCTTGTGCGCAGTAAAGGCTGACTGTGGAAAAAAAAAAAAGACTCCGTTCTGGTGACGAATGGAAGTCTGCCTTTAAAACTCGCTATGGTTTATTTGAATATACTGTCAGGCAATTTGGTTTGTGCAACACGCCAGCAATCTTTCAGCGATTGGTTAATGACATTTTCAGGGACTTGTTAGACGTGTGTGTCGTCATCTATCTCGATGATATTTTGATCTACTCGGATAATCCGGAACAACATGTCAAACATGTACGCTGGGTTCTGGCGAGGCTCCGAGCGCATTCGTTATACGCAAAGATGGAAAAGTGCGTTTTTGGACAATCCTCCATTTCTTTCCTTGGCTACTACATCACACCCTATGGCATTCAGATGGATCACTCAAAGGTTGAATGTGTTCTGGCTTGGCCTGTCCAACGAACAAGAAGGGCACTACAAAGATTTCTTGGCTTCGCCAACTACTACCGTAAATTCATCAAGAATTTCTCTGCTGTTGTAAAACCATTAAGTACCTTAACAAGTACAAAAACTCCCTTTGCTTGGACTAAAGAAGACCAACATGCTTTCGATTCTCTTAAACAGAAATTCACTTTGGCTCCGATACTGCAACTTCCGAAGTCCCATTATCACTTGGCGGTGTCCTTTCACAACGTGAGTCTCCTGCTACACCGCTCCATCCAATTGCCTTTTTCTCCAAGGCACTCTCTCCAGCTGAGAAGAACTATCCAGTAGGTTAGAAAGAATTGCTTGTGATAAAAGAAGCGTTAGCGAATTGGAGACACCTCCTGGAGGGTTCTACTCATCCTTTCACTATTCTTACGTACCACCGTAATCTTCAATACCTCAAGGCAGCTAAAACCCTGTCTGCTCGACAGGTTAGATGGAGTCTTTTCTTTGACCGCTTTGTCTTCCAAATTACTTACCGTCCAGGTTCACAAAATGTCAAGGCTGATTCTCTTTCTCGAATGCATGACGAGGACAATCTGGACATTCCGGCTCTTCCTATCTTTCCTCCAAGTCGGTTCATCGGAGCTCTGACCAGCTTCAAACAGCAACTTATCCAAAGCTGTTCCAACGATTCTTCCCTACCTTCGGGCCTTACAAAACAACCCGATGGTTTGTACACGTATGACAACAAGATATATGTTCCGTCCACGTTGCAATTTCCACTTCTAAAACAACTTCATGACAGTCCTTTGGCAGGTCACCCCGGTGTTACTAAAACTATCCACCTTGTGAAAAGGAACTACTGGTGGCCAGAAATGACCAAGACCATTCAAGATTATGTTTCCTCTTGTGACATTTGTGCTACCAACAAACATTCGCGAAAACCTCCTTATGGACTCCAAACTTCTCTTCCCATTCCAAAGAGACCTTGGGAGACTCTTTCTATGGATTTCATTGTTGATCTTCCCATATCACAGGGGGCTAATACAATTATGGTCGTCGTCGACTTACTAACCAAAATGGCTCATTTCATTCCCATGAAGAGCTTACCAACTTCTATCCAGACAGCGAAAGCCTTCATTTCTCATATCCTCAAACTACATGGGCTACCATCTCGGATTATTTCAGACAGAGGTACTCAGTTTGTTTCCAAATTCTGGAAGGCTTGTGTGAAGCAATACAAATTGACCATCGCATGTCCACGGCATACCATCCACAGACCAATGGACAAACCGAGCGTGTCAACCAGACACTCGAGCAATATTTGCGTTGCTACTGCACTCATCTCCAGGATGACTGGTACCAACTTCTTCCCCTTTGCAGAATTTGCGTATAATAACGCTACCAATTTTTCTACACAATTTTCTCCATTCTATTCAAATTATGGGTACCACCCACAATCTTTACCTTCGTCCGCTCTTCCAAGTGGTGTGCCAACGGTAGAGGATTATCTTACAACTCTTAAAAAGACCTCCGAAATTATTCATTCCAACCTTGAGGCGGCTCAACAAAAACAAAAGCTTTACTATGACGCTCATAATAGAGCATCCCCTCAATATAAAATGGGAGACTTAGTCTGGCTTTCTACACGCAACCTTAGGCTTAAGGTTCCCTCAAAAAAGCTTGGACGCCAGTTCGTTGGACCATTCCCGATTACTCAAATTATCAATGCTAACGTTGTGAGACTGCAGTTACCGCCAAGTTGGAAGATACACCCTACTTTTCATGTATCACTTCTTAAATCCTTTCCCTAATAGGGCTCCACGACCTCCCCCTCCTGTAGAGGTTCTTGGCGAAACCGAGTATATAGTGGAAAAAATTCTTGATTCTAGAATGCGGGGTTCTACCCTTTAGTATCTAATTCGCTGGAAAGGTTACGGACCTCAGGATGACTCCTGGGAAAATTCCTCTGATGTTCATGCCCCTTGATTAATCAATGTCTTCCATCGCAGGTACCCTAAACGCCCGTCTCTTGGCAGGAGCTCCGGAGGCGCTCCCTAGAGGGGGGGGCTATGTAACGCCATTGGCGTTACGTTGCGCATAGAACGGACGCAGCTGCTTTCTCCTTGCAGCTACGCTCCGTTCTATTGTGTGTGCTCCCATTCTGTGAATGGGATGACATCACTTCCGGGCGCTGTGCGTTCCACGGTGGAAGGCGGAAGTGCGCCGCCGCCGCAGCACGGCCTATTTAAACTGGCCAAGCTGACAGTGCGGCGTTGCTCTATTGTTGTGCGTAGGGATGCCCCACTGTCAGCTAGACCCCCTGGGCCACCAGGACACCACCAGGACAGCCACTGGGGGATTGCCTGCAGCATCATCCCTCCAGGGCTAAGGGAACCTCTTGCCTGCACCACAAGCCCCAGCAATCCGGATTCAAGCCAGCATCAATACTACAGTATCGCAAGTACCCTGATGTTGTAATGCATTACTGTCCTGTCAACTGCCCTGCCTGCTAAGTTATGTATGCTAACTATACCAGGTATTACTGCAGCCATAGCCTCTCAATGTTTGATAGTTATAAAATGGATTCTGCCATGATTTCTACATTCTAATGTCACCTATATAAACGGAAGTCTTTCATGCCTATGTACCTCCTTCTCAAATGTTACTGTGTGCACATATACTGCCTATTACTTTGAGGACTTTGCCGTTAAGCTTTATTACATGCCACGCATGCTCGGCTACTTCTGCATTTAACTAGAGCCTGGTCTGTAGTTTCCAAATATTAGTGGAACGCTGCTTTCATGCCATTCCCTCAATACTGCTGCACTGTGACCAGTCCATTACTATTGAGGCATATGGCGCTAATACTATTTACCCTGCTATTAGAGTTTGTATTTGTATCCAGTATTCTGGTAACCTCAACCCCGCTGGGGTCACGCTCAACTACAGTACAGTTCCATTGGACCCAGTGTCCGTTATCCTCTTTTGAATTTACATTGGCGCCTATGACTGTGATGCTAGGATCCCAAACTCTCTGCACAAAAGAGAGTGAAACCTGGGTCCGAACCTGAGAAGTCTCTGCAGTTGAGATCCATATTCCTAAACTAATTCCGGCGTAACGTTACACTGTCCCAGTGCCGCACCATTTTCTGGGGTTGTGTCAGTGGAGACTGAAGTCCCATCCACTACCCCAGGAACCCCATCTTCCGTTAGTGGAGAGCAGAGGCCCGGGGCACTCTGCTCTGTTGCCAGCTCTTCTGCTGGGTTGCTGTGAATGGAGACCACAGTCCTATCCACTACCACAGGGACCCCCTCTTCTGTTAGTGGGGGGCAGAGGCCCATGACACTCTGCTCTGTGGCCAGCTCTTCTGCTGGGTTGCTGTGAGTGGAGGCCACAGTCCCATCCACTATCACAGGAACTCCCTCTCCTGCTAGTTGGGAGCAGAGACCTGGGGCACTCTGCTCTGTTGCCAATGATTCAGCTGGGAGTAAAAGCTTTACCACCTCAGCTTGTTGCTGGAGAGAGGGGCCAACTGCCCCGGCTTCCTGGAACTCTACATCATCCGCTTCGGCTTTAGGGATGGCAATCTTCCGATTTTCCCCTGCCGATTCATCAGCCAGGATTTTGTAGTTTTCATTTGAAATTTCCTCATAGTCCCAGGCAACGGGAGCCCCATCCTGCTGCTGAGCCGAGTCTAGCAGCTGTCTGTAGGCGATTTCCAGCTCCCATTCCTGAATGGCCAGAAATTCCAAATCTTCCTGTAACCAGTGCCCTTCCAAGATATTCAATTTTTCCTCTCTGTGCTCCATTATGTCCTCCAAGCGCCACTCCCGATCATCCCCAAAGTCAGGATCACTGGACATCCTCCAATACAACAATCCCAGGCCATCATAGTCATAGCCTTCCGTGGGGCTGTCATCCGCTGACCCCGGGCACTCTTGGGCTACATTCCACCTGAGGGCTCTGTAGCTCTCGTCCAGCTGCATCTCTGCCCGGATCAGCCTGCTTAACTCCGCTATCCACTCCTGCTTCGGTTGTTCCCCCAACAACGGCATTCGTACGTCATACTGCGGCCAGTACCTTACATAGATGGAGGGCAGGACCTTTCCTTGGTGTTGCTGCTCCAGAGCTAGCGCTTCCTTCCAGAGTTGGCAACGAATCACATCCGACCATCCCAGCAGGGCTTCCTCTGATACTGGTCCTCTGTGCTGTATACGCATCTCTTGTAACCTCCTCCTGAATTCCTCTTCCATGGAGACTGGTATCTGCACCTCTCCTCTCTCTTCAGTTGGTGCTGCTGTGACTTCAGCTGCTGCAGCACTTCTTGGCTGTAGCAAGGTGGCATCCACAGCCGCTATAACCCGGTCTATGATCTCCGGTGGATACCGTCACACAATGAGTTCCCTTCAATCCACATCTTTAGACAGATGGTCTGTCTCTGACAGACAGGTAGTCACACCTGGGCATCAATAGGCTTTAAACCGTGTTATCACACAATGAAATGTCTTTCAGGAGCCAGCCTCACTTAGAATTTCAACAGCCTATTACACAGAGGAATGAGTCACTGTCTGATTGACCTGGTCAGGTCAACATAAACCACTTGTAATATTCCAGTATATCCTGCAACCATGAATTATTATTAATGTCCCATCTCATGTAATACATGAATTATGAATTATTAGCCACCCTATGCCCAAAAGGGGCACAGGGTGAACTTAGACCCAAGAGTTCTTAGGGTCTCTGGCACAGGAGTATCCCCCATCCCTCAAAAGTCTCTGGGTGTCACTGGTCATCCTGTTACAGACTGTAAGCTACAATTTGAGGGTCTTTCAATCCTCCCCTTTGATCCTCCCAATAGGATCATCAATATAGGTCTAACTCATAGTTCTCATAATCTTCTTTATTCTTTATAAACCTGCTAGATTTTAGAACTCTCATTGTGGTATTCACTATTACCTTGGCCTGTTTCCTGAACTTTCTTTGTCTGCTGACTTGGTCCCTTGTTACCTGGCTGCCTGCATATCGGCTCTGCTATCATCTCCTGCTGTGGTGCCAAGCTGCTTCGGTATCCTGTTCACAGGACTGCGACACCCAGCTTCATCCACCTGAGTGCAGACTTCACCAGCCAGCTACTTCGGCACTCATGCCACTCCATGCCCTCACACTCTCTGTCTCCACTGTCATGGATATGCAATAAAGTCTGGCAGCTTACCTGTCTCCATGTGTTCATTAGAGGCCTGACTCTGTTCTGGCTGCCTTTTTATCATCTCTTCTTCCTGTATGGGCCCACCCCAGGCCATCCCAGAAAGTCTATATTACCTGTTGCACTGCAGGTCTGCAGTGCTGTTCAACTTTGTTTGTAGCCCGTGTTCCTGTCTGCCGTGTGTTAAGTTTACTTTTCTGTGTACCGATTTTGGCTTGTCTCTGACAACTCCTGTTTGCCTGTTTCCCTGACTTTTGGCCTGTCCCTTGGTTACCCTTGTTTGCCTGTTGCCCAGACCTCGGCTTACATATCACTATCGCTTGTGTCAGGTGTTCTGCTTCCCCTCTCTCCCTTTGGAGCGTGACCTAGAGGACTCCAGGGGCCGTGACCTGGATCTAGCTGCAGCAAAGGTCATCCTCACCACCTGAGGTTCTGGTGAACACCAAACTGGGTCTTAGACTCCGCGCCCTGGGGAATCTTGGGCTAACGCTTCCTTTCTGTTCGTGGCAGTCGGCTATAGGGTTCACTACCCGGTGGTGCATCCCTGACCCTAACGGGGTGCACTTGTCATCTGGCCACAGGTGACCTGACAGTTTGAACAGCCATGAACCCAGCTGACGTGCCGCTTCCTAAAGACGATCCATTACAGGGCATTGTTCACAGACTCGAGATGCATGACACTAATCAGACTCAGGTGATGCGTTTCCTACAGGATCTGACTTCCTGCTTTGAACAGTTTCAGACTTTGTTGGGAACCCTGAATCCGCAACCCCAAGTACAACCAGTGGCTGCGCCTGTCGCACCAGTCGCATTCACTGAAACTACCACCTTCAATCCATTTTTCTGGAGACTCCAAGGCCTGCAGGAGGTTTCTTAGCCAATGCACCATTCATTTTGAGTTTCAGCCTCAAAACGTCCTGTCTGATCAGGCAAAGGTATCCTATATAATTTCCCTCCTTTCCGGTGAAGCCTTAGCCTGAGCTGCCCCTCTGTGGGAATTGAATGATCCAGTGGTTTTTAGCCTGTCTGTTTTTTTTTCTTTTTTGGAATAACTTCGAAGAACCAGCTCGTGTCTCTTCAGCGGCCAGCGCCCTTTTACGTCTCCGCCAAGAATCCCGTTCAGTGGGACAATATGCTCTTCAGTTCCGTATCCTGTCAGCTGAATTGAGCTGGAACAATGATGCCTTAGTCGCAACCTTTTTGCATGGCCATTCTGATAGAGTGAAGGATGAATTAGCTGGAAGAACCATTTGGGTTTTCCTTGGTTAAGGCTCCATTCTCCACACATTGACTGGACTGCTGGACAGATCCTGGCTTGGGGTCCCTCCTGTTTCATGTCCTGCCTACCCAAGGTTGCCCCAAAAGAGAAACTTCCTGTTGCCACCATTCCAGTATCTTTTGCTCTTCCTGATGCATGTAGTGGTGTCCAGGATGTGTCCTGCAATAGTCAGGCTGATGCACTTTCTAGCCCATGTGGCACTCTGGATGAGGAGCCCGCCTGTGAACCTGAGCCGATCATTCACTCCAGTTTACCTTTGTCTGTCCCTAAAAAGCACAACCGGGCTAACTTGTCTGCAAGTTCCGCAGTCTCTACGCCTTGTAGTGCGATTTGGGTAGTCACTGCACCTGACTATGCTATTCAGTCGGCCTCTGCATCAGTTATGCCAGGCCAGCCCATGACCCGTGAGCCTCCTACCTTTTCTTATTCAGGACCTTCTGCAACCTCGCCTCATCCTAGTACTATTACATCCATTCAAACCTGTCTAAGGGGCTCAATCCATCCTTGTGTTCATTAGAGGCCTGGCTCTGTTCTGGCTGCCTTTTTATCATCTCTTCTTCCTGTATGGCCCCACACAGGCCACCCCAGGAAGTCTATATTAACTGTTGCACTGCAGGTCTGCAGTGCTGTTCAACTTTGTTTGTAGCTCGTGTTCCTGTCTGCCGTGTGTTAAGTTTACCTTTCTGTGTACCAATTTTGGCTCGTCTCTGACAACTCCTGTTTGCCTGTTTCCCTGACTTTTGGCCAGTCCCTTGGTTACCCTTGTCTGCCTGTTGCCCCGACCTCAGCTTACCCATTACTATCGCTTGTATCCTGTGTGCTGCTTCCCCTCTCTCCCTATGGAGCGTGACCTAGGGGACTCCAGGGGCCGCAACCTGGATCCAGCTGCAACTAAGGCCATCCTCACCACCAGAGGCTCTGGTGAACACCAGGTTGGGTCTTAGACTCCACGCCCTGGGGAATCTTGGGCTCTTGTTTCCTCTCCGTTCGCAGCAGTCGGCTATAGGGTTCACTACCTGGGGATGCATCCCTGACCCTAACGGGGTGCACTTATCACCTGGCCACAGGTAACCTGACATCCACCTTCAGGAGTGTTGGGCAGGAGGTGCAAGAGAGGTCTCCACAACATTCCAGTCATCACCAGGTACGTGAATAGGTTCACAAAATAAAAAGCACAGTAATGAGACAAAATAGATACAATTCTCAAAGTTTGCAACCAATTTTGAGGCATGGCATTTGTTATCTATTAGCAGCTTAGGGCCAGATTCTCTAAGAAATCCGGCCGCGTAGCGTAAGCCATTTACACTACGCAGCCGCATCGTACTAGAACAAGTGCCGTATTCTCGAAGCATTTGCTCCGTAGTTTGCGTTGGCATAGCGAAAATGGCCCAGCATAAGCCTGCATAACTCAAAGGGGGCGGCTTCTATTTAAATGAACGAACTGCGCATGCGCCGGCCGGGGGAAAAGCCCAGTGCGCATGCTCCAGCTCACGTCGGAAAGCGCCGTTGAAACCGATGGCAAAACGACGTGATCGTCACTACGCAATGCCCTATTCGCGAACGAGTTAGTAAAACGACGTAAGCGACGGAAAAAGCCGACGCTGACCCGACGCCATACTTAACATGGCATCCGACGGCACCTGACGGCATCCAACGGTACTTCGTAAGGTTACTCCTCATACGCGAACGAAAACTACGTACGCGACGACAGGGCGGCGTAAAAGCGATCGGGAATCGGCGTAGTAGCCTCATTTGCATAGGCAAATGAGAAAACAATGTAAACGCCACCTAGTGGCCGGAGTTGTCATTACAACTACGATCCGCAAGTGTAATGGTATTACACTTGTCGGATGTTCAGGCGTATCTATGCCAAAGTGATTCTAGGAATCACTCGCATAGATACGAGGCAAAAAAAACGGCGATACGACGGGGTATCTGAGATACTCCGTCGTAGCGCCTCTGAGAATCTGGCCTTACTGATTTGTTTTTTTTTTTACCAAGTTTTGCAATCAGATATTCATACAAAGAAAAAGGGAGACTTTGGTTTGGGGCAAGGATCCTTATGCAAGACAGCACAACTCAGTCAAACAGCTTAGTCCTAATCATTAGCAAGCAATGCTACAGGTTGTACAAGTCTCCAATACCTTTGACAACCTGATAGAATTAACCACACAACTGGCTACATCAAAAGAGATGATAAAAATGTAATAGCATAGTAGGATTGTTCTGATTATCCATTTCAAATGTGATTTATAGTCATACCTCATCTCCAATCCATCCATATACTCCTTCTTCTTTTTTCTACTTTCTTGAGCTGACTGTTTATTCCGAATTTTGCGACGAATTCTTTTAAGAACACGTTCTTCATGCTGTTGAAATATGTAAGATCCAAGAGGTTATGCTATTAACTGCATAATAGAATAAGGCATTGTGTAATGAGACCACATAAACTAAATACAGGGACTTTGAATAAAATTGGTCATACACTGTTGGTTCACGAAGAACCTTATAAAATTTGCTAATTTAGTAGATCTGTTGTCCCCTCCCACCCAACATTCTTTAAATGAAAATCAAAGTAGCCCCATGCAAAATTGCTGACTGAACAGCAGCTTCATTGAACTAGATGCAGCCGCTGTTTGGGTATTCTTACAAATACTGCCTGTAGCTGTAAGTATTTCAGTAGCCCAGGAAGAGGAATTCATCCTTCCATTTCACGCTGCTAGCATTGATTAAGAAAAAATTAACAGCGTGTGGGCAGCTTAATAAAAACTAAAAGTGACCTTTTAACCACTTGCCCACCGCGCCATAGACATTTTACTGCTACAGTGCGGTGGGGTGACTGTGACACAACGTCCCTGGGACGTCCTCCCACAATCCTTCACTCGCGCGCCCCCTGGGGCGTGCTCCTGGAATCATCCGTGAGCGCCGGGTCTAAAAGACCCGGCGCATCATGGATCGCGGTAAATTGCAGCTGATAGCGGCCGTTTACCACGTGATCGCTCCGTCAAATGACAGAGCGATCACTTGTAAACAAACCGGCGTCATTTGATGATGCCGGTTCCTCCCTCTCCTCTCTGTACCATTCGGTACAGTGTGAGAGGAGAGGGGGGGAACAGGTGTCAACAGCAGCAGCGCTGTGGCTGGATCTGTGGCAAATGCAGTCACAGATCCAGCCATCCATCCATCACAGCTCAGCTATCCCTGCGCAATACTCTGCAATAATACCCCAATACTCTGCAATAATACCCCAATACTCTGCAATACCCTGCACAATACTCTGCAATACCCTGCACAATACTCTGCAATACCCCAATACTCTGCAATACCCTGCGCGATACTCTGCAATACCCCAATACTCTGCAATACCCTGCGCGATACTCTGCAATACCCCAATACTCTGCAATACCCTGCGCGATACTCTGCAATACCCTAATACTCTCCAATACCCTGCGTGATACTCTGCAATACCCCAATACTCTGCAATACCCTGCGCAATACTCTGCAATACCCTGCGCAATACTCTGCAATACCCTGCGCAATACTCTGCAATACCCCAATACTCTGCAATACCCTGCGCGATACTCTGCAATACCCCAATACTCTGCAATACCCAAATACTCTGCAATACCCATTTTTTTAAAGCACCCCTGTCCCCGTGTGCTCGCATGCAGAAGTGAACACATACGTAAGTCCCGCCCACATATGAAAACAGTGTGAGGTATCTCTGCGAACATTAGAGCGAGAGCAATCATTTTGGCCCTAGACCTCCTCTGTAACTAAAAACATGTAACCAATAAAAGTAATTAAAGCGTCGCCTATGGGGATTTTTAAGTAGCGAAGTTTGGCGCCATTCCATGAGTGTGCGCAATTTTGAAGTGTGACATGTTGGGTATCTATTTACTCGGCGTAACTTCATCTTTCACATTATGAAAAAAAATTGGGCTAACTTTACTGTTTTTTTTTTTAAGCATTCCCGCCCCCAACAACAGCTTTCCCATTGGTCCCCTCCAATGTCCCATCAGTTCCCCATCAGGTCCACCTTCCATGCAAATGAGGACTTGAAAATGACACAGCAGAGACTGGTCAGAACGGTTTTAATGGAAAGACTGATGTGTATTCAGACAAAAGCCCCATGGGGGTAATTACTACAATGAAGCAATCAGAACAACAATTAACATGAGTCAATTATCTAATCGGGTGGCTAGGCGTCTCGTCTCTGACACGGCTATTCATCTGCAGAACACAATGGAAAGGTATTTCACAAGCCACTTAGCATTGAAAGGTCATTGTCCCTTACTGGCAGCATGGCAATCTGGTTTAAACAGGTTTTACAGATGCCTCTACAAAGGGGAAAGTAATCCAATTATCCAGGGCTAGAGGCAGACCCCATAGAGCACATGGTTGCAAAAAAGTCATGAAACCCTTTAGAATACAAAAAGTCACCTTTTACCCATAACACACAGACATTAAAAATAGCAGGGAGAGAATTACACTGAAGTATATAGGCAATTGCATAAGGCCTCGTACACACGATCAAATCTGTCCGCTGGAAACGGTCCGCCGGACCGTTTCAGCAGACAGATTCGATCGTGTGTACGGCCGAGCCGACGGATTTGGCCACCCGACAGATTTCAAAGCATGCTTTGAAATCTATCGGGTGGCAATCCGCCCCGCCCGACATGTCTGCTGGTTAGTACACTTACCAGCAGACATGTCGTCCCGCACCGCCGCCGCACCGCCGCCGAATGGATTCGGCGCATGCGCGGAAGTGTTTTACTTCCTGGTGCGGTGACGTGGAAGCATCAACGTCACCGCCACATCACCGACACGTCAGCGCGCCGTCTGCTGGCGGGGATTTTGGTTTGCTTGTGTGTACACGCGAGCAAACCAAAATCCCATGCAGACAGATTTGTTCAAATCTGTCGGACGGACAGATTTGAACAAATCTGTCCGCTCGTGTGTATGGGGCCTAAAAGTCCTTCACAAAGCACAAAACATTTTTTTTTAAAACACGCGTTCAAAAAATTACTGCGAAAATACCATGCGAGATAAAAAGTTGTAACGGCCGCTATTGTATTTTCTAGGGTCTTTGCTAAAAAAGCATATATAATGTTTTGGGGTTCTATGTAATTTTCTAGCAAATAAATGATGATTTTTACATGTAGGAGAGAAATGTCAGAATTGGCCTGGGTGCTCCAGAACGCCTGATGGTGCTCCCTGCATGTTGGGCCTCTGTATGTGGCCACGCTGTGTAAAAGTCTCACACATGGGGTATTGCAATACTCCGGAGGAATAGCAGAATGTGTTTTGGGGTGTAATTTGTGGTATGCATATGCTGTGTGTGAGAAATAACAGAATTTTCATTTGTTTTTCTTTTATAGCGCAAAAAATAAAAAACCCAGAGGTGATCAAATACCACCAAACGAAAGCTCTATTTGTGTGAAAAAAAAGGACAAAAATTTCAAATGGGTACAATGTTTTATGACTGAGTAATTGTCATTCAAATTGTGAGAGCACCGAAAGCTGAAAATTGGTCTGGTCAGGAAGGGGGTTTAAGTGCCCAGTGGTCAAGTGGTTAAACATTAAAAGAGAAGTGCGGGGTCCAATAAAAACAAACATTTATACTAAGCTAGATGGCTACTGCACAGGTCTGAACTGCAGCTGTGCTGGCCAAATACATTGTGCTGCCTGGGTCCAAGAATAAAATGCTGCCCCCCCCAAAAAAAAATCACATCCACCAAAAGGCCCCTACATCTATTATTTTATATCATGATAATTAAGACCAAAATTTCATTCATCAGGGAGTCTGATTTTGCACTAAACACAGAAGTGTGAACGGTACAGGGCAGGTAAGTAAAACCCGGGGGCCTGTGACAGCGAGGTGTTTTTTCAACATAGGGCCAGATTCAGTATGAAGTTACGCGGCTTATCTCTAGATAAGCCACGTAACTTCTTAGATGCGCCGGTGTATCTTTTTTCTGTATTCAGAAAACAAGATACGCCGGGATTGAGCTAAGATACAAGCGGAGTAATTGTATTACGCCGTCGTATCTTAACTGCATTTTTGAGATGGCCGCTAGGGACGTTCCCGCTGATTTACGCCTAGAATATGTAAATCAGCGAGATACGCCTATTCACGAACGTACGCCCGGCCGACGCAGTGAATTTACACCGCTTATGTAAGGCGTTTTCCGGAGTAAAGGTAAACCACCAAAAAGATGGCGCATCGTATGTTAAGTATGGACGTCGGGACTGCGTCAAATTTTTCAGAATTTACGTCGTTTGCGTAACTCATCCGTGAATGGGGATTTACTTAAATTACGTTCACGTCGAAAACAATGCGTCGTAGCGTCATAATTTGGAGCATGCGCACTGGATTATGTCCACGGTCGCCGCATGCGCAGTTTAAAAAACGTAAAAAACGTGGGGTCACAACACATTGCCATAAAACATGCCCACCTCATTCACATTTGAAATACCTGGGCTTACGCCGACCCATTTACGATACGCCGCCCTAACTTAGCTTGGTGAATACAGCATTTGCCTCGCTAATTTATGGCGGCATAGCATATCAGAGCTACGTTACGCCCGCGTAATTTTAAACCGGGCTACCTGAATCTGGCCCATAATGCATACGATGCATTAAGGTGAAAAAACGACAACCTTTGCAACCCCTTTAAGTTAAGGACCAGTTCAAACCAGGATCACATGGGAACATACGCTTTTGGGACAGATTCTCATAGATTTGCGCTAGCGTAGCGTAAGCCATTTACACTACGCCGACGCAACTTAACAGAGCAAGTGCCGTATTCTCCAAGCACTTGCTCCGTAGTTTGCGGAGGCGTAGTGTAAATGGCCCAGCGTAAGGCCGCGTAATTCAAAGGGGGCGGCTTGTATTTAAATTAAGCGTGCCCCCGCGTCGATCGAACTGCGCATGCGCTGGCCGGGGAAAAAGCCCAGTGCGCATTCTCCAGCTCACGTCGGAAAGCGTCATTGAAACCGAGGTCAAAACGACGTGATTGGCATTTACGCAATGCCCTATTCGCAAACGACTTAGTAAAACGACGTAACCAAAGGAAAAAGCCGACGCTGACCCGACGCCATACTTAACATTGCATCCGACGGCACCCGACGGCACTGCGTAAGGTTACTCCACATATTAGCAGGGGTAACCTTACGCGTACGAAAACGACGTAAGCGCCGACGGGGCGACGTAAAAGCGTTCGGGAATCTGCGTAGTAGCCTCATTTGCATAAGCAAATGAGAAAACAACGTAAAGTAAAGTAATTCTAGGAATAACTCGCATAGATACCCGGGGAAAAAAATGGTAATACGACGGGGTATCTGAGATACCCTGTCGTAGCGCCTCTGAGAATCTGGCCTTTTCTGTGGGGAGCATTTTGACAGTTTGTTCATATGAATGGGCTGCAAAAAGTAACAGACTGCGGAAAAAATCGTTTGCACTACTTTTAAAAACACACTGCACCAAACCACAAAGTACTGTGGTACCTTGCAATTTTGTGCCTGTAAACACACTGCATTCGTTTGGTGTGCCATTAACCAAACATTGGCAGATACAGCACATTGGTCCATTGGCACCCACATGCAGCAGATAATAAGGGTAATGTGTTCATCTGCTGCGTGGGAAATGCACACACAGCCCATCTTAGGCCTCGTACACACGATCGGACATATCCGATGAAAACGGTCCGCGGACCATTTCCATCGGATATGTCCGATCTGGAGTTTGATCCGATGGCGTGTACACACCATCGGATCAAATTCCCCGCCGGCGGACGGCGCGGTGATGTGTCTGTGACGCGGCGGTGACGTTGACGCCGCCACGTCACCGCTACGTCACGCACCAGGAAGTAAACACTTCCGCGCGCATGCGTCGGATCCATTCACAGGATACGACGCATGTGTGGGAGGATATGTCCGCTGGTTTACCGTACTAACCAGCGGACATATCCGACGGACAGGTTTGTAGCGGACAAATTTCAAAGCATGCTTTGAAATTTGTCCGATGGACAAATCTGTCCGCTAGCCCATACACACGATCGGAGATGTCTGCTGAAACGGTCCATCGGACCGTTTTCAGCGGACATATCCCGTCGTGTGTACGAGGCCTTAGCCACAACGACCATTTGCTGGTGTGAACCATCCCTCAATCAACCAGGTATAATTGGGAGACCCCCACACATGACATGGGCATGACATTTACATTTACAGTCAACTTTACAATTTTCAATAAATAACCCCTACAGCCCAGCGATTTCCATGGCCACATGTAGTCTCCCCCCTGGGAAGGAGAGGACAGGGTTTATGGACCAGGACTCACCTGTGACCTGCAGACAGTCCAGCTGGGGCGATCTCTCTCTGGCTAGCCTGACTGGCTCTATACTAGGGTAGTATACAGACAGGCTAGGGTAGTATATAAACAGGCGACGGTAGTAAATAAACAGGCTAGGGTAGTATATAGACATGCTAGGGTAGTGTATAGACAGGTTAGGGTAGTATATAGACAGGCTAGGGTAGTATATAGACATGCTAGGGTAGTATATGGGAAGGCTAGGGTAGTATATGGGCAGGCTAGGGTAGTATATGGGCAGACTAGGGTAGTATATAGACAGGCAAGGGTAGTATATAGACAGGCTAGGGTAGTATATAGACAGGCTAGGGTAGTATATAGACAGACTAGGGTAGTATATAGACAGGCTAGGGTAGTATATATAGACAGGCTAGAGTAGTATTGTAACAGAACGTCCCACACTCTGCTTGAGTGCTTCAGTCATATACCGCTTCCTATCAGTCTGGTGATAGATCTTCGATATTCCAGCTGCTCTCAAGCACACGAGACGATACTTTTGTTTGTCTGCTAAACATGGAGTAGCGCACCTCCTTTACGTTAGACCGGCACAATGTAGAGGCGCAAGTACCGTATCCTTGTAGTATTTGCGCACAAATTTGCACCGGTGCAACGTAATTTCCGAGGCGTAAGGCGGAGTAATTCAAATTGGGAAGGATGTGGGCGTGTTCCATTTAAATGAGCCGTGACCCCATGCAAATGAAGGGCCGGCCGGATTGCGCATGCGCACATGAAGCAGACCATGGTCAGCACCTCTCTGCGCATGCTCACAACTCGGCACGGCGCAATCAGTGAGATTGGAACTAGGCCCGGTCAACTTAGTGAGCTACGCAGAGAGCTTAAATAGACAGAGACAAACACCCTTCCTTTGAAAAAGTACATCCATTTGTATCCCTTCCTATACAGCAAGGTGCTTTTGTTCTGTTGTTTGTTAGCGTTTGTTGGTTTGTGACATGTCTTTGAAATATTTGGTGACTGTTTTGGTTGGGGTTGTGAGAGTGTTTTTTGTATTTTCTGTGTTTTCTTTTATCATTTATATTTTTGCTGGGCTTTTTTTTTTTTTGCTGGGTATTTTTTTTATTTTTTTTTTCTGTTTGTGAATTATTTTGGAAGGTGGGGGTGACATTCCTGCAGGAAAAGGGGTGTCACCCTCATTTGTGGTGGAGAAGGGTTCCTCAGGACCAGGGTGAAGTGATCCCCAGGTCCGTGTGAATGGTGTATGAATGTACAGTGACATAATTGGAGCCCTGGCGTGGCATTGCTGCTCACAAGTCCTGCATGGTGGGCTTGTGCTAATCCAATGTGATGAGGATGTGGTGTGTGTTATCTAGGGACCACAGTGGTGTGCATGCATGCATTCTCATTGTGCCATGATTAATGTGTGTGTTTAACATGCAAAGATGCCTAATGTGAGCTGGCTCCTGGCTGCTCTTCCCTCAGAAGACAGGGGAGACTCGGTTAGGGGGGGATTGTCTGGTTGCGGGGTCAGGTCATCACGTACGTCAATCTCCAGGCCCTTTCTCACTGCGAAGTTGTTCAGCATGCAACATGCACTGATGATCTGGCATACAAAGTTTGGGGAGTACAACAGGGTACCATGGGGGGTTCCGGATAGGAGTCATGAGATGGGGTCCCAGTGCATATGCAGAGTCACCTTGAAGGGAAAAGACAGGAGGATGTTAGTAGTGCATGTGCCCCTTGTGATTTCTGCATCATGGGGGGGACAGTCATGCCTGCCACCATGTGACTCACCAACCAGCCAGCTATCCCCATACATGTTCTGTTTGAATTCTGTTAGGATGGGGCTATGATTGTATATGTAGCTGTCATGGGTGGTGTCATGTATTGGGCTGGTGATGTCGTCCTGCAGGGTTGTGGTTAATTCCATGATGGCATGAGGGATGAATCTGAAGATGTGAGACACCTCAGAATCACTCATGCCAAAGATGTCTATGCGTGTGCGATATATCCTCTCCCGTGCCCTCCTCCGTGCCCTCCTCCTTCTGCGCTCATCTAAAGTCAGTAGTATAGCTATGAGCAAGGATGCTCCTGGCATGTTGGTATACAGATTGTTGTCCTGCAAGTGTGGCTGCTCAGCTCGTCCCTAATGGTGTTGCTTTATCTGACATGTAGACGGATTGTCTAATTTTAAGCAAGCTTTTATATGGCCTAATATTAGACAGGACGTGCAGCTGATGCACACAGCGCGTAGCCTGCGCTGCACAAACGTACTTTTGTGGATCGCCGTAACTCCCTCATTTGCATATTTGCCTAGCAAATCAATGGTGTGTCTAGAGCATTTTTTGCGCACACGATGCGCCGGTCTATCGAAATTACGCTGATCGAAAATAAATTTATTTCATGCGTACATCGTTTTGGGGATACGGCGCATCGATACGCAGGTGCATATTTCCAATTACGCAGGTGCACCTCCTGATACTCCAGCGTAAGTGCTTTGTGAATCTGGCCCGGAGTCTTTAATAGGAGGTAACCAGTACATAAATTAACATGAGCTAATTAACTAATCATATACCCAGACTAGGCGACTCGTAGATATGACCTTTTTATGGTAGACGTCAGGTCTCCTCGCTCACCTGCTATACAATACACATTATCATAAGTGTAAAAGCAGGACATCTTCACACAATAGCATGGTCAATTAGCACAGAGAACAGACAGATGGCTGTAGGTGAGGACATTAGCATCTAACAGTATGTGTCCCAACATTATTAATGTGTCACTCTTACAATGAACCCGTTGAGTTCAGAATCAACAGACAGTAAATAGTTCTTTACAGATATCCTGGAATATATTGTGGATAATAATTACATACTAATCCCATCTCAGGTAGTCCAATATATCCTTTTTCAGTCATCCTATGCCTCTAGTGGACATAGGATGATTTTAGACATAAGAGGTTACAGGGATGTCCCGGGTAAGTCTGTCACAAATATATGCAAAGTTTTCCTGTGCTGTGTACTGTCCCTTCCTCTCCTCTTCCCTCCTCCAGTCCGGGCTGTCCCCGTCACCCTGCTCAGTAAAAGGGTGCCAGTGGAAGATCGGGGGATCTTGGTGCTGGATCGAGAGGTAAGAGCTCCGTCATCAGCTGATCAGTATGCTGATTCTACCAGTGGTGGCTGGTGCTCAAAATGTTGGGGGGTGGGGGTGCAAACTGAAAAATTTAACTGTCAGTAATGCAGGGCTGTAAATAGCTATTTATAAGGTGATTATGTATAATTACTGCTAGGTAAAACTGTGCCGGTCAATTGCAGCCTCACTGTGCCCATTATGAGGGGTTCCCACCATCCCTGTACTGTGTTTCCGGGTTTGTAATCTGTTTTGTTCATTATGAGGGGTTCCCACCACCCCTGTGCCAAATTCCTGGGTCTTCACAACTACTGTGCTCATTATTAGGGATTCCCACTAATCCTGTGCCGAGTTCCCAGGTCTGTACACCTGCTGTGTTCTCACCATCCCTGTACTGAGTTCCCGGGTGTGTACACCTGCTGTGCCCATTATCAGGGATTCTCACCTTCCCTGTGCCGAGATCCTGGGTCTGTAACCTGCTGTGCACATTAGGAAAGATTCCCACCTTCTTTACAAGTGTGGTCTCAGATCTGGGCAGTCTTCACTAGGGGTCCAATCACTGACTGTCTGCTTGACCCTTTCCATCCCACTTTTTATCTCTTCCAAACTGTTCAGTAGCTCAGTACATTCTCTGCACTCATTTAAGGTGGCCATAGAATTGATGATTTCTTTTTTAATTTCATTCCTACTACATCCACCTTAAATGAGTGAGAAGAATGTACTGAGCTTCTGAACAGTTTGGAAACGATAAAAAAATAATCTGGGATAGAAAGGGTGTCAGGCTTTGATTGGAATAGTCAGATCTGAGACAATGGCTACAGGATGTGAGCAGTGACAATATATGCCAGGGGAGAGCAAACAGGAGACAGTGAAGGGGGGAGGATCGGTGTCATAGGGAAGGTGTACAGATGTTCATTGCACAGAGAGAGAGGAAGTAAAGTTGGAGGTTGAAGGTACTGCTGTAGAGTCAAATAGCATAGCAGGTGCCCCTTCTGCCCCCCTCCAGTCCTGGCCCTGCAACATCTATCATAGTTGGGACTGATACAAAGTATGAGCTAGCTTTATTTTTTATTTTACAAAAATAATATCCTGTGAAAATGACGCATTTGTGGATCAGAATTTTGTGATGGAGGAAAAAGGAAATCTCTATAAGAATTCAGAGGAGAGACTTACCAATGCGGCTGGCCGAGTCTGGGGCAAAAAAGCTCAGTTTGGGTGATGCATTCCACTGACATCACTTTAGACATCACTTTAGATTTATCACTGGCACAGATAAACCCGAAATGACACTGTAACTCCGAGGGAAAGAACCACCCATGTCCTAGGGGGTGGTCCAATCAAAAATCAGGCATCCATAACAACACTAAGGATGGGAGCAATACGGCGCAATGGATTGTGCCACAAGGCAGAGCTAAACAGGGCAAATTAACCACTTAACCCCCAGACCATATTGCTGCCCAATGACCAGAGCACTTTTTGTGATTCGGCACTGCGTCGATTTAACTGACAATTGCGCGGTTGTGCGACGTGGCTCCCAAACAAAATTGGCGTCCTTTTTTTCCCACAAATAGAGCTTTCTTTTGGTGGTATTTGATCATCTCTGCGGTTTTTATTTTTTGCGCTATAAACAAAAATAGAGCGACAATTTTGAAAAAAATGCAATATTTTTTACTTTTTGCTGTAATAAATATCCCCCAAAAATATATAAAAAAACATTTTTTTTTCCTCAGTTTAGGCCGATATGTATTCTTCTACATATTTTTCATAAAAAAAAAATCATAATAAGCGCTTATTGATCGGTTTGCGCAAAAGTTATAGTGTTTACAAAATAGGGGGTAGTTTTATGGCATTTTTATTAATATTTTTTTTTTACTAGTAATAGCGGCGATCAGCATTTTTTTTTTCAGTACTGCAACATTATGGCGGGCACTTCGGACACTTTTGACACATTTTTGGGACCATTGGAATTTTTTTAGCGATCAATGCTATAAAAATGCATTGGATTACTATAAAAATGCCATTGGCAGTGAATGGGGTTAACACTAGGGGGCAGGGAAGGGGTTAGGTGTGTTCCTGGGTGTGTTCTAACTGTATGGAAGGGTGGCCTCACTAGAGGAAATTACTGATCTTATGTTCATACATTGTATGAACATAAGATCAGCGTTTCCCCCGCTGACATGACCGGGAGCTTTGTGTTTACACACATTGCTCCCGGTCCTCGCTCTGTAACGAGCGATCGCGTGTGCCCGGCGGCAATCGTGCCCGCTGGACTCGGGGGCGAGCGGGGGGCACGTGCGCCGGACGCCGGTGGCGCGCACGCGCCCCCTAGTGGCCGCTTTAGAGCTACAAGACCCAAGAAAGAAGCAGAGGAAGAAGAAGAAGATGGAGGAAGAAACCCAAAGGAAAAAGGAAAGAAGAAAAGAAGAAGATGGAAGAAGAAAGAAGATATTAATAAAGGACTTGTCAAAAACCGGCTCTTGTCTTTTTTAACACTTTTCACTTTTTTTTCGTGAAATGGTAGAGGTACAATGTACCCCATTACCATTTCACACAAGGGGGGGGGGGGGATCTGGGGGGCCCCTTTGTTAAAGGGGTCTTCCAGATTTCGATAAGCCTCCTGCCCGCAGACCCCCACAACCACCGGGCAAGGGTTGTGGGGATGAGGCTCTTGTCCCCATCAACATGGGGACAAGGTGCTTTGGGGGGCACCCCAAAGCACCCTCCCAATGTTGAGGGCATGTGGCCTGGTGCGGTTCAGGAGAGGGGGGGGGCCGCACTCTGTCCCCCCCTCTTTTTTGCGGCCGGCCAGGTCAATGTGCTCAGATAAGGGTCTGGTGTGGATTTTGGGGGGGACTCCATGCCATTTTTTTTTTATTTGGGGTGGAGTTCCCCTTAAAATCCACACCAGACCTGAAGGGCCTGGTATGGATATTTGGGGGGAACCCCACGTCATTTTAAAAAAAAACTTACGGCGTGGTTCCCCTTATTATCCATATCAGACCTGAAGGGCCTGTAATGGAATTTGGGGGGACCCCCACGCTATTTTTTTTTTTTTTTTAGGAATGAATCTTCGCACAATTGCCGGGAGCTGACAATTCATTATTGCCGCGAAGTCAGTTTTAAACGGCTTTTTTTCTTCAGAATGTCACTTTGTGCAGGGACATTTCTAACCACAGGAAAAGTGCACTTTTTCACATGCTGATTTTACACCCCCCCCCCAGGTACGAAATTTAAAGGAATATTACACTTTTATTGTTGCACTTTACCACTTCCATACCGCGCCTATTCTGGCACTTCTCTCCTTCATGTAACAATTATATTTTCTTCCTTGAAAAATTCTCAGGACCCCCAAACATTATATATATTTTATTAGCAGACACCCAGGGAATAAAGTTGAGGGCATTTTTTATTTAAAATTTCCAACGGTATTTGCGCAAAAAAAAATCTAACGCCTTTTTTATTTTTGATAAAAAAATAACCTGTTTCATGAATTAAAAAATAAGAAAGCAGTAAAGCTAGCCCAATTTTTAGGGATAATGTGAAAGATGATGTTACACCGAGTAAATAGATACCTAACTTGTCATGCTTTCACATTGCGCACACTCATGGAATGGCGCTAAACTTCGGTATTAAAAATCTCCATAGGCGACGCTTGACTTTTTTTTCAGGTTACCAGTTTCGAGTTACAGAGGAGGTCTAGTGCTAAAATGATTGCTCTCGCTCTAACGCACGCTATGATAACTCACATGTGTGGTTTAAACAGTGTTTACATATGTGGGTGGGACTTGCATGCGTATTCGCTTCTGAGTGCGAGCTACTAGGGACAGGGGCATTTTAATTTAGATTTTTATTCTTTTTTTCTTTTTTTAACATAATATTTTTTTAATTTTTGCACTTTTTTGTCCCTTTTTTTGTATTATTTTTCACTTTTCTTCCTATTACAAGGAATGTAAACATCCCTTGTAATAGGACTAGTGTGTGACAGGTCCTCTTTATGGAGAGAGGCGGGGTCAATAAGACCCCACATCTGTCCTCCAGGCTGGAAAGCATGGAATTGGAAAACAAACAAACACTGATCTCATGCTTTCAGCTGCGATCATGTTCGTTTAGCACAGTGGTGTAGTGTATAGCACGTTCACCTAGCAGCAAAAGGGTTGCTGGTTCCAATCCCGCCCGTGACACCATCTGCCTGGAGTTTGCATGTTCTCCCTGTGCCTGCGTGGGCTTCCTCCCACAATCTAAAAACATGCTGTAAATCGGATCCTGTCTAAATAAGCCCTAATATGCAGTAGGATGTTTAGGTCTTGTGCTGCCCTAGGCCTGACCAAATTTCTACACCCACTAATAGAAAAATGACCCACCCTTCCTGTCAAGGCCACACCCTGTTTTTTTATGACCCGCCCAGGAATTTTCAGGGGACACACACAAGTTCTGTGGGGGGGCACAGGAGTCCCTTAATTTGCATAGTTTTTCTCTCACTTCCTGTTTGGCTATGGGGCAGGAAGTGAAGGCCAATCTCCCCAAACGGACAGGGATAATACAAATAAACTGACAGGGCTTATAGCCCTTCCGCCCCAACTCTATCCAAAATGAAAGAAAACTAACAAAATAAAGAAGTGTTGATTATAGTTCCAGTTGTACCCCAAATTTCAGATAATTTTATTGAGAGGTCTAAGAAAATATAACCATGCCAATAGGCCAGGATCCAGCGTTGCTAATATGTATGAATGTGTGTTAGGGACCCCCACAAACACCACCCAATGTTAAATAAACAATTTTCTTGTTTTTTTGGGGGATGCCTGCACCCCTGATAGGGTAAAGACACCTCAAAAATGTTGTCTCTTTCTACTTTAAATTCATTCACTTTCTGCCACATAGCCAAACAGGAAGTGAGGGTAAAACCTGAGTAATGTCTTGTTGGGGACACACAGATCAATCTAAATAGTTTCCCATTATGGAAATTGCATTTTGCTGTGTACACCCCAGATTAGTAGGGATCTTGAACTTTGGGGTCCATTTACTAAAGGCAAATCCACTTTGCACTACAAGTGGACAAGCAAGGAAGAAAACAAAAACAAAAAAACCTTGGCGGGATTGGATGTTAAAACCCATCAGTGCTTCCCTTCTGATTTTCATTGACTACGCTTCTACTGCAGAGCGGCTTTGCCTTTACTAAACCCCAAACTAACTAATCTTTGGGGTGTACACAGCAGTGCAATTTGCTTAATGGGGACACTTGTTAGATTGACCCATGTCCCCAAGAAAAGACCATTGGTAGGGTTTTAACCTCACTTCCTGTTCAGCTGTGTGACAGGAAGTGAAGCCAATTTTAAGAAAAGGGACACAAAGCCCAACCTAAAAACACAAGCAGGGGTTCGAATACTCACTTGGCTTCCCTCAAACACCCACAATTAGAATAGGATTGTCTGGTGCTAGATTCAAGCACAGTGCTGTAAATCAGCATTTCAAGCCTGTCCAGCAATACACCACCCCCCCACCTCCAACAGGCCATGTTTGCAGGTTTTCCTTTATCTTGCACATGTGCTTTAAAAAGACAGTCTGGACATCAATTCTCATAAGAGAATTCCACCAAACATGTCCTGGCGGGGGTACTTACAGTAGAGAGGAAACATTACTAACCTCACCGCTTTGTCTTTACTTTTCTGGTGACTAAACATGGCAGCAAACATTTCATGCATACACACCAGGAAAGAAGCTTGAAGCTTAGAGACAAATCACAGCTGATTGTTTAGGCCCAAACTATTTCATCTGCAGCTGTCAAAATCCGTAGCATGAAAATAAAATAAAAAATCACAAAACAAACTTCAAAATTTGAAAGTAATTTTATTGGTCCACAAAACAAGAAAAGCAAAAAACAAAAAACTAAAAAAGTAAAACATACACAAAAGAAAATAAACATAAAACACAAAAATATACCTAGGTTGATTTCAGAAAGTAAGCAGAATATGGTTTATGCTTTTGAAATAACAGGACAGACCCACAGGATTAAAAAATTAGTCATTAACGTCTTGAGAAACATTTTTCGAAATTATGCAGCAGACAAAAACATCAAAGTGGACATCATCAAATAAAACAATTGCCCCCCAAAAAAAGAACCTTGCTCCAAAACATTTGTTTCGCCCCAACATTCTTGCCTGCCAGCCAGCCAGCCAGCCAGCCAGCCAGCCAGCCAGCCAGCCAGCCAGCCAGCCAGCCAGCCAGCCCCAGCCAGCCCCCTCTCAGGGCAGCTGACATGTGCTCTATCCACGCTTTTTATAACATGTGTGCTAACGAACCAATTGGAAACACATGAAGAAATGTCAGTCTCTAGTTTGTTTGCACTTGTAACTGCTTACACCTGTTAAGGATGTCCTTAAATTACTAACCCAAAAACCACGCTTTCTGAGTATGCTCAGAAACATGCAAGTCATTTTGAGTCACAAGAAGCCAGCTTAAATTTTTTAAGTCTCTGAGCATGCCCAGTTTATCCGAGATGCAGAAGCATAATCAAAGCTGCAATGGCGGATGAAATAATGAGAGCTGTATTTTTTTTCCCTGAACGCATGCTTTACAACCTGAAGGGGAGGTCTTATTGAATTTTTACCTAACAAACATAAATAATAATAATTAAAACGCCCCTGTCCCTAGTAGCTTGCAGTCAGAAGCGAACACGCACCATTTTTTTTTTCAGGTTACCAGTTTCGAGTTACAGAGGAGGTCGAGTGCTAAAAGTATTGCTCTCGCTCTAACGCACGCTATGATACCTCACATGTGTGGTTTGAATGGTGTTTACATATGTGGGCGGGAATTACACGTTTAAGTCCCGCCCACATATGTAAACATCGTTCAAACCACACATGTGAGGTATCATAGTGTGCGTTAGAGCGAGAGCAATACTTTTAGCACTAGACCTCCTCTGTGTTGCCTATGGAGATTTTCAAGTACTGAAGTTTGGCGCCATTCCATGAGTGTGTGCAATATTAAAGCGTGACATGTTGGGTATCTATTTACTCGGTGTAACATCATCTTTCACATTATGGCCAAAAATTGGGCTAACTTTTTTTTTTGTTAATTTTTAACCACTTGAGCCCCAGACCATATTACTGGTCACTGACCAGGCCAGTTTTTGCAATTCGGCACTGCGTAGTTTTAACTGACAATTGCGCGGTCGTGCAACGTGGTTCCCTAACAAAATTGGCGTCCTTTTTTTTCACCCAAATTTTTTATTTTTTTTTGGTGGTATTTGATCACCTCTGCGTTTTTTCTTAGTTTTGCTATAAACAAAAATAGAGCGACAATTTTGTAAATAAAAAGAAAACTTTTGTACTGTTTGCTCTAATAAATCTCCCCAAAAATATATCTAAATAAACTTTTTTGCCCTCAGTTTAGACCGATACATATTCTTTGACCTATTTTTGGTTCCAAAAAATCGCAATAAGCGTTTGATTGGTTTGCGCAAAAGTTATAGCGTCTACAAAATAGCACAACAATAAAAAACAAAAAACAAAATAGACTGCTGCACACCCTTAAGAGTTAACTACAAAAATGTATTAGAATAAGTATCAAAAAATAACACATGTATGTCAGGTATAAAAACTCAGGTCCACTATGATATGGTAGACCAACCCAGGGATGGTCCCCCTGGATGCCCACTCAAAAACGGCTTATACCAGTAACTAATGCTCGATCATCCCAAGGGGAGATCAGAGTCTACAAGAAATAGCGCCCCCACCCTCCACATAACAAAATAGGGGTTCGTTTTATGTTTTTTTATGAATATCTATTTTTTTTACTAGTAATGGCGGCGATCAATGATTTTTATGTCTACTGCGACATTATGGCGGACACATTTTTGGGACCTTTGGCATTTTTCTAGCGACCAATGGTATACAAATGCATTGCTTACTATAAAAATGTCACTGGCAGGGAAGGGGTTAACACTAGGGGCAAGGAAGGGGTTAATTATGTTACCTGGGTGTGTTCTAACTGTAAAGGGGGTGGAACTGGCTAGGGGAAATTACAGATCGCTGTTTATACATTGTATGAACAGACGAGCAGGCATTCCCCCCCTGACAGGACCGGAATAAAGGGGAACTCCACACCAAATTTTGAATAAAAAACCGGCGTAGGGTCCCCCTCCAGGTGCACAACAGGCTCTAATATTTGGTCTGGAACGTAAGGGGTCAAACCTACGCCAAAAAAACGGCGTGGGGTTCCCCCCCAGATCTTTTCCGCCGTCGCCCCCACCCCACAAAGCTCTTTTACATCCAGGGGGGCTCGCCGGAAAAGACCGGGGGTGTCGCCCCCCTGGGCTTCTGGCTGTCTTCTGCCAGGGGGGCCACACCTCCGATCTTCTCCGCCGTCTTACACCGGGCCCCCCAGCTCTTTTACATCGGGGGGGCGGAAAATGGTGGAGAAGCCTGGGGGTATCGCTCCACCGGGGCTTCTAGCCATCTTCTGCCGGGGGTGCTCCAGCCCAGTTGTGTAGCTCCTCCCACTGGCAGTAGTTCCAGCTCCTCCCACTCCCTTCAGTTTGCATCCTGCTGGAGAGGAGTGAAGAGCCAGTCCTTGCATGAACATTCCCACCAGGAAGGCGCATCCACAAAGATGGACTGCAAGTTGTACTTTACAAAAATGATGATGAAGAACACCACCGGGTTGACCATGTCCAACCCACCTTGCCTTCGCTGGCGGTATGTGACCTCCCTCTTGATCAGGTTCAGTCTGTTTCCCCACAACAGCAGGAAGAACAGACCATAGACCCGAGCATAGAGAGATGCTGGCAAAAGACACACGTTGCTCACAAAGAGAAACTCAGGCAGTAAGTACGTCTTGACCAAGCTTACCCTTTCCCTCAGGGAAAGTTTCCAACCTTTCCAGGCCTTCACCTTCTGAGTGGCACTCACCAGCCTGCGCTCCCAGATTAGCTTGGGATAATCACCCGGGCCGAAATGAATGCCAAAGACTTGAATCTCTGGTACGGGTGTGGGGAACACGTCCGGAAGGTGGAACTGCTCCCCCTCCTTCCCCATCCAGAAAATTTCACTCTTGTCCCAATTGACCAGCGAGCCAGACACCTCAGAGTAGCACCCGATCTGGGATTCCACATAATGGGCCTCCTCACGACCAGATACCACCACCGAGACGTCATCCGCATAGGTTACGACCCTCACTGCCGAAACCGGACCCCCGACAGGTCCCACCGGAACCCCCCCCCAAACGTTCGCAGTCTAGCCTCCTTACGAAGGGGTCGACCGCAAAGATGTACAGAAGGGGGCTCAGCAGGCACCCCTGCCGGACGCCAGAGTCCACAGCAAAAGCCCCACCCACCCAAGCGTTGACAAGAGGGAAGCTCTCAGCTCCCCTATACAATACCTGTAGCCAATCAACGAATTGATCAGGCAGACCGTATCTCCTCAGAAGCAGCCAAAAGTACTCGTGGTTCACTTGATCATACGCCTTAGCCTGATCCAGTGCAAGCAAATACCGCTCACTACCATCAGCCCTGCACCTTTTCACAGCTTCCCGGACGTTCAGGACGGCACTAAAAGTGCCCCGGCCAGGAATTGTGCAGTGCTGAGAGGGAGACAGCATCCCGCCCGCCAAAGCAGACAGACGTGTAAACAAGAACTTTGCCAGTATCTTCCTATCTGTGGTAAGAAGGGCGATTGGACGCCAATTCTCCACCACAGACGGGTCTTTCCCCTTTGACAGAAGGATCAGAGCTGACCTTCTCATTGAGGGAGGCAGCAGGCCATAGACCAAACATTCACGGTACACATCCCTCAAATGAGGAGCCAAGAGGCCAGTGGGGTCTCATCAAGGAACTCCCTGACCTTCTCCATGTCTAGAGGCCGCTTCCTCAGGAGTTCCGAAAAGTGGTCTCTGACGACACCCAGGATTCCTGATCTGGACCGGACCAGAGGTCCTGATGCATCCTTCAGGCCATGTACGACCTTTGAACTCGCCGCCTCACCACAGCTCCTGTAAGGATCCAGGGAGATAAACTTCCCATAATCCCTCTCCTTTAGTGGTGGGAAGTAGTTAAAAAGAGGTCTGGCGACTTTTTCCGGGAAATTTCTGGGTACAGGGCAGCTTCCAAGTACCAGGGAGGACCGTCTCTTCCTAGGAACCCAAGAAGGACTCTCGGATTGGACCGCTCCCCAGCCAGGTGAGACGGAGGCTAAAGCTAGGAAGAGGCGGGATAGGATCAAATCCCTGCTGGTGAGGATATCCCAGGCCTGCGTGAAAAAAATGACATCTTTCACAGGCCTGAGGGACAAGAGGGACAGGTGCAGCAGTACTAGGAAGTCGGAGTTTAGGGGGGCCATCAACACCCTAAACTTAGAGGTTAAGGAAATCTGGGAATATTTGGGGTTTTTTTTTGAACGTGGGGCTGGAGAAGTGAGTTTCTTAGAGGAGCTCAGGAAGACCCTCCAGCAGGCAAGCCAGGAAGGAAGCCAGGCGGCGAGGAGGAAAAACGTGCGGTCGGGGTCCCAAGCCCCCAAGCAGCCGGGGAAGCCAGGAGAGCCTGGGTGTAGTGGGGGGGGGGTGGGAGTTCCGGTGGTGCAGGGCCCAGTGAGGCCATAAAACCTGGGGAGGGCTCCCGGGAGTCAATCCCTTGGTCCGTGAAAGGGACTGGGGGGTTGGCTAGGTCAGGGGAGTCCAGTGATCCAGGAGGTCGCAGGGCCCAAGCGCCGCCGGAGGTACCCCCCCCGGCGTCTACAGGTCAGCACGCCCAGGCTCCCACAGGAGGGCCACGCTGCAGTTGTGGAAGCCCGCTGTGTGCCTGTCTCCAGGACCCCTCAGCCTGCAGTAGAGCGGGAGGACCTGGCAGAGGCAGCGCCAGTGACCACTCCTGCGGCTGGTAAAGAACAGGGTGAGAGGCAGGTGCATGGGGTAAAGTGAAAGTATGCAGCATTGCCAAGATGGCGCCGGCTGCTGGGGGAGGAGCAGCTGAGGCCAGCATCAGGGACCCGGAAGTGCCCCCCCCGCACACCGGAAGTAAACCCCCCACGAACCGGAAGTGCCCCCCCGCGAATTTGCAGCTAGTGTCACCAGCTTAGAGTAGGGTGACCACATTTCCAAACTACCATTCAGGGACACCCTCCCTTCCCAAAAAATCAGCTTGTGCTGTAATGAATCACAACACAGTGATTGGACACAAGAGGCGGGATTCATGATTTCTCCAATCACAATCAGGGGGCCGGATTGTGCTCCTCCAGGCATTGTGGAAAAAATGTGTATAATTTGCGCCACAGGAAAACAATAATATTTCTCCCGACTAAAGGGTAGAATTAAATACAATTAAACCTAAATACATTAAATATACCAGTTTAAGAGCTGCCACCTAAAAATTTTCAGTGTGTGAAAATACAAATAGAAATCAAAAGTGAAGGGGCGCTGGGTAACACAACATCAAATTATGTCTATATGAATATACATAAAAAATGTGCAATCTTTAGAAAAACATATATTAGTGATATAGTGTCCATATGGTGAAATAAACCATAAAAAATAATGAATAGTGTATAAGTCCAAATAGTGCTAAATGATAAGCACCCAAAGATTCTCAAATCAGACAAACACGTGAATATTGCAGTTCTTGAACCTCCACCATAAATTTGCACCCGGTGAGATCAATAGAAATGGCTCCTTACCAATACTAGTAGACTCTTTTAATTAAAAAAGAAGTCATAAACCGCTTGTGTCACAAGGATGACTCAGAGTAATCCAGATAAGCACGTTCAGATGGTCCAACATTCATATAAGTAGAAACAAAAGAGCAATCATAGTGAAGTACTGTTTATTAAAAAATTTTTAAAAAGTAACATGCCAAATGGCTGCTTACTCGGAATTGTGCCCTGATCCCGGCACTGAGGCTTTATGGCGTTTTTCGATATCCAATCGAATCCTGCAGATTGCGATATGGTACGGTGCTCCGTCGCGCTGGTGGTCTCACTAACCGGCGTACGTTATACCATCGAATTGCCGTTACATTCGGAGAAAGGTCGAAAATCCGTCGCACTGCTGTTTCGATAGTCGGCGTGCGTTCCACCGTCGGAAACCAACGGACCCGGAAATCGGAAGTGGTAGGGAAAGCGTGACTGGTTAGCGCCTCGACGTACGTTTCGTTGGTTTACGTCATCAGGAAGCGTAACCAGTCACGATATGGTGTCGAATTTAACCCAAAGGTCTATTGTGATTGATAGGAGGACCAGCCAATCGGAAAAAAGCCTATGTAAAAACCTTAATCGAAAAAGCCTCGGTCCCGTTCTCATATGCCATACAATTGTATATATCAACAACACCTGCTATACAATCCAATTGGTAATACTGATACATATATCCAATGTTACATGCATGCAACATTGTTATTCCATGGTGTATAATACATGACACAATGCCAATAACTGGCAGTATATTTAAACTGAATTGATGTTGCTCTACAACATTATATTTTGAATTAGCAATTAAAATTACATTACAAATAGTAAAAATAATAATAAAAATTATTTTTTAAACATAAAAAATATAATAACAAATTAGAGCAAATTAGAGTACCCCTATGAGAAACCAGCATTACTATTAATGACTCAATGTATATTATGTAGTGCGGCTACTCCTACAATACCCATTGCTACCAATCAGGTGTACTAGCTGTACTAAAACTTGGTAATTGGTACTGATAGTTGGAAAGAACTTTACTCCCCAACTTTTACATAGGGATGATCTTTTTACTTGTTACTCAAAAAGCAATTGAGGTCTAGTTCTACATTCAAGCCTTGAGGTTGCATGGCACGAAGGCGATGTATCCATAATGTCTCATTTTGGGATACCGCCTTAGTGAGATCTGAACCTCGCCAGTGACTTGTCACTCTATCTATCCCATAGAACGTCATTTGTCGAGGGTCTTTGTTATGACAAAGATCAAAATGTTTTGAAACACTATGGTTAGGATAACCATTTATGATGTTTGCCACATGTTCATTTATACGCACTTTTAGTTCTCTAGTGGTGCGCCCTACATACTGCAAGTGGCAAGGGCACTCGATGACGTATGTCACAAATCTGGAATGACAGGTGATAAGTGGTTTGATTTTAAATTCTTGCTGTGTGACATTGCATTTAAACTGAAGTTTTTTCTTGCCCTGTCTTTTTGATATTTTGCAAGATCTACACCTAGTGCAATAATAGAAACCGGGGGTATCCAGAAAGGTAAGAGGTTTTTCTGGGGGGTCTGGAACATTATGTGCTACCATATTTCTCAAACCAGGGCTTTGGTGTAAATAAATTTTGGTTTGGCTGGTAGTACTGTAGCCAAATCATTGTCTTTCAATAGTATTGGCCAAAATTGTTTAATGACTTTTTCCACACTTTTATATTCTCTATGAAACCCTGTAAGGAATGTTATCTCTCCATGAAAAGGAGCCTTAGTTTTTGGAGCTAACAGGACTGACCTTTCCATTGTCAATACTTCTTTTTTCGTAGTTGCAAGGCTTTGGGCATTATACCCCTTTTCTACAAATTTGTCTACCAGCATATTTGCCTGTACGTCAAAATCAGTGATCTGGTCACAGTTTCGACGTATACGCATTAGTTGGCTTTTGGGGACACCCCCCAGCCATTTTGGATGGTGGCAGCTAGAAAGTGCAACATACCCATTCCGGTCTGTCGGTTTGAAGTAGGTTTTGGTACTGATTGAATTACCTCTTTTTGTTAACGTTAAGTCCAGATAGTTAATAGTAGATAAGTTGAATTCTGCTGTAAATTTTAGCTCATATTGGTTGCTGTTCATTGCCATTATGAAGTTCTCCAATGAGGGTAAATTCCCCTCCCAAAACAATATGATATCGTCGATATAGCGTTTATAGTACAGGAGAGCTTTGTTTTCCTCTTTGTATATTGTTTCCCTTTTCCACCTATTGAGAACCAAATTGGCTACACTCGGCGCGTATCTAGCGCCCATGGCGACTCCTTTTGTTTGATTATAATACTTATTCTGCGCCCAAAAATAATTATTACCCATGGCCTGTTTCAAGCCCTGTATAATGAACTGAATTTGAATCGTTTGAAGGTCAGTACCTGTTTCTAAAGATTCGGTGACTGCTATAATAGCATCAGATTGCTTTATGTTTGTATACAGGGATTCCACATCCACTGTTACTAACCATGTATCCGTGGTTACCCGTATTTTGGCTAGTGCATTTATCAGCTGGGTGCTGTCCTTCAAATACGATTGGCCTTTTTGTACTAGTGGTTGCAAATATTGATCGAGGTATTCACCCAATCTGGAGTAAAGTGACCCGATCCCACTAACAATGGGTCGGCCTGGGGGGTTGGTATTGTTTTTATGTATTTTTGGCGCGATGTACAGTACCGGAGTACGTGGTACCTCGGGCACTAAATATAGTGCTTCTTGTGGGGTAAGAATAGTTTTTGAGACTCCTTCATCAACCCAAGTTTTTAGTTGCGCTTTTAATCTACATACTGGGTCACCTAATAATGGCGTGTAGGTGTTGGTGTCATCCAGCAGCCGCTGAACTTCCTTGTAGTAATTTTCTTTCGTGAGTACTACCACACCCCCCCTTTGTCTGCAGTGCGCACCACTATGTTTTTGTTCTTCTCTAATTTTGTAATACCTTCCCTCAACAGTCTATTGGGTTTGGAATTTTTGGTATCTAAAGATCTAATTTCTTCCTGCACCATATTCCTGAATACTTGTATGTGATGGTGTGTGCCTTTTTTGGGATTAAAGGTGGAATTATTTTTTAAATTAGTATGTTGATACCCCGTGGTGTCAACCTGGGTGGTATTCATAATTTGTTGAGCAAAATGTTTTTTAATATTCAACTTTCTAACAAATTTCTCCACATCGATAAATACCTCAAATTTATCCATGTGTTTATCTGGTGCGAATTTCATACCCTTTGAGAGAACTTCCAATTCTGCATTGGTAAAATCAATTCCCGCTAGGTTATAGATCCCCTCATTTAATCGTCTCGTGGTCTTTTTCTTTCGGGTTCCCCCTCTCTTACCTCTTTTTCTATATTTTTTCCAAACTGGTGGGGGACGGGACTGGCGATTTTGTATGGCTCTTTCCAGCCTCTCCATTCCCCCCCTCCCCGCGGTTGGTTGTTTTGGTAATATGAGGCTCGCCCTCTGGGGTTACCTCTATGTCCCCGTGGGGGTCTGGGTGCGTACTGGCTAGGGCCCTGATTATAATAATAGTAATTATCCTCTCCCCCTCTGTCATCTAATGGGGCATACCTATTGTAAGTAGGTGCACCATATGGGGGGTACATGTTATGGGTTTGTGGGTACTGTGGGGTCTGGTTAATAGGTGGTCGGTTCCTATCTACCATTGGGTATGGGCCTTTGGTTTTGTTGGGGCCTTTCGGATGTTTTTTAGGGGTACTGGTGTTTTTATTGGATTTATCCATACCTTGGGTAGTCCCTGTCCGCACTTCTTGTCCTATCTCTCCAGTTATTGGTTTTGGTTGTGTTGGATCTAAATCTGACTGCCATTTGTATACCTTATGTTCATCATAATCTATGATGTCTCTCTGGTATTTTTTCAGTTTCTTTTGTTTGATTTCACCATCATACTTAGACAGATGTACCTGTAAGGTTTGGGATCTGTCTGAGAACTCCTGGGAGCCCATATGCGGTCTCATTTGCTCTCTGAGATCCGCTATATTGGCCTCCAAAAGTACATTTTTGGACCTGCGCCTTCGAATCATTAGTTGTAATAACTTCTGTTCACAAGCGTTAAAGAATTGGAAGCCAGGACAAGTACTGTCAGTGAGTAAAGCGGTGATGTGACGGCCTTTTTTGGGGGCATCAGATTGGCCCGGGGGTGGCTGTATCAGTTTCATTCCGGGACACTATATAGTCCTAGAATGAAGGTGCCCCGGGACAGACCTGCAAAATGCGGGACTGTCCTGGGCAATCTGGGACATGTGGTCACCCCAGCTTAGAGGACCTGGGGGATGAGAGGCCGGGGGTAATGGACGGTATAATGGACGGTATAATGGACGGTATGTTGCCTACCCCCCAGGTCCCTATGAACATAACCACAAGCCCCGAGGGGCTCCCTGCAGCACAGGCGGGGTGGGGGGAATGTCAGGTGGGACCCCTCCCGGTGGACTGTGCAGCCTATGACTTTATCCGGCAGTTGGAGGGGTCCCAGGGGGGCATCCCCCCAGTACGGGTTGAGTCCCAAGGGGCTGGTGAGATTACAGAGGGGTCTGGGTGGGGGAGTTTTGTGGGGGAGGTACCCCCCTCTGCTGTGGCCCCCGGGGGGGAGGAGCCTGTAGTCAGGCCAAAGGTGGTGGGTCAGGGTGGTCAGGGTAGATCAGCGGGGGTGGGTGCGACACCACCGGCAGGGATGGGGGCCCCCCCGTCCTCCCCCACTTCCTCCCCGGGAGTCTGATATAAGTTTGTCACTCCCGTGTGTATGGAACGCTTTATCACCAGCTTTGGGTTGGTGAGGGGCGTTGACCCTTGGAAGAGGTACAGGCTCATTCCCATCTCCAGGCAGGAGGAGGTAAAAAACATCACCATCCTGGTAAGGAATGAGTCGCTCCCTCAGGACATTGCCACCTGGCTCGGGAGGTATGGGCAGTTGCAGGTCCCCCTGAGGAAGAACCTTGATGATCGCAGGGTCTGGACCGGGGCTTGGTTGACCAGGATCTGGCTCAAGAGGGAGGGCAACAGTGTTGCCCACCTCCCTGGCAGTACCTTCCTAGACAGAGACCGGATCCTGGCCTTCTACCCGGAACAGCCCCGTCGTTGCTTTAAGTGCGGCAGCCCGACCCACATGAGCTCGGACTGCACGGTGGTCAGATGTGGCCGGTGCCACGAGTTTGGCCACCTGTCCGAGTCATGTGGGAAGATATGATGCAACTTATGTGGTGAGATGGGGCACCCGTTTAGCAGGTGTCCCAAAGCATATCGGGGTCCTTCCTCAGGGGGGAGACCTCCCGGGCCAGGAGCGGCCGAAGCTCCCCCGGCGAGTGATGGCCGGGGGGGTGGGGATCCTGGAGCCCCTAATGCCTCTCCGGAGGGATCAACAGGCCCATTGCCTCAAAGAAGGCGGGGCAGACGTGGGCGAGGGGCTCCCCCCCCGGGAGATGCCGGCTCAGTTGGCCAGGAGGCTCTCGATCCTCCGGAAGGCGAAGCCCGTGGGGAGGAGTTGGGGAGGCCTGGGGGTCCCGGGCCTGAGGGTCCGGGGCCTTGGCCTTCCCCTCCTTTTGTTGCAGGGCCGATCCCCATCCCCCTTCCCCCTCCCCCTCCTCGCCATTGCCCCCCTCCACCTGTTCCATCTGCCTCCCCGTGCACCCCCCCTCATCTTCCCCCCCTCGTCCCGCCCCTCGTCTTTCCTGTCCCCCCTCCCCCTTCTTCTTCTCCCCAGTCTGGTCCCCTTCCTGTCCCCTCCCATGTCTCTGGCCCCCCTCCTGCCTCTTCCATCCCCCCCTTCTGGACCCAGAGTCTCCTCTGGCCCTGTGGCCATGGAGACAGAAGCTGCTCGGGCCTCTTCTAAGATGGAGATCTCGAGCAGCGGGTCCGAGGAGGGGGGTGGCGTAGTCACCTCGGAGAGATGGCAGGAGTGGGAGCAGGTGAGACGCAAAAAGAAGAAGGGGAAGGCTGCTAGATCTGGGGGCGGGAAGTCCCCTGTGAAGGGTGGGGTTCCCCCAGGGGCACGAAGTAGGGTGTCCCTGGGGAACCCGTTTGGTATCCTCTCCTCCTCCTAGGACTCCTAGGAGGACGTTGTGTAAATATGTTTTTGTGTTTGTAGTATGAAGGAGAACGTGACCACTTTCAATCATTCTGATGGCGGTACCCTCTCCAATACGGCTTGCGACCATTAATTTCGCAAGTATTCGTTCTGTCGGAGCTCGTTTTATGGCCTTTGATTTTCTCAGCCGTGTTGAAGCTGACATTTTGTTTTTGCAGGAGAATTGGCTGGCATCTGTGGCAGAGATGCATCTAGCAAAGAGGAAGTGGAGATGTGGGCCCTCCCTCTGGTCTCTTGCGGCCCAGCCCTGCAGTGGGGTTGCGGTCCTTTTTAAGACTGGTTTGGTGGCTTGCCGGCGATTGATTGAAGTGGAGATCGGTAGAGTTCTCTGATCACTGTATGGTATCTGTGGCCCTGAATGTCGCTGACACTCCTCAGAAAGGGAGGGGTTTGTGGCGCCTGAATGGGTCGCTACTGGAGGATCCTGAGGTTAGGGAAGCCTATGAGGGTTTCTTCCTGGACCAGACCTCACTCCTTGAGGGCAACTGCTCCCGCCTTGAGTGGTGGGAAGTAGTTAAAAAGAGGTCTGGCGACTTTTTCTGGGAAATCTCTGGGTACAGGGCAGCTTCCAAGTACCAAGCCTACCAGAGACTACGCAGGCAGCTTGAACGCCTGGTGTCCTCTGGGGGCTCTCGGGAACAGATATCCGGTCTGAAGGCGCAGATGAAGGAGTGTCAGTACGACCGTCTCGCCTCCCTGGTTTTTGAGAGGGATTATGGGAAGTTTATCTCCCCGGATCCTTATAAGAGTTGTGGTGAGGCGGCGAGTTCGAAGGTCATACATGGCCTGAAGGATGCATCAGGATCTCTGGTCCGGTCCAGATCGGGGATCCTGGGTGTCATCAGAGACCACTTTTCGGACCTCCTGAGGAAGCGGCCTCTAGACATGGAGAAGGTCAGGAAGTTCCTTAATGAGACCCCATTGACAGAAGATATCTTGGTAGCTGAAGTCGAGCAGGCTATCAGCTCTTTAGCATCTAAAAAGTCGCCTGGGCCTGATGGGCTCACAGCAGAGTTTTACAAAACCTTTAAGAGCCTCTTGGCTCCACATTTGAGGGATGTGTACCGTGAATGTTTGGCCTATGGCCTGCTGCCTCCCAAAATGAGAAGGTCAGCTCTGATCCTTCTGTCAAAGGGAAAAGACCCGTCTGTGGTGGAGAATTGGCGTCCGATCGCCCTTCTTACCACAGATAGGAAGATACTGGCAAAGATCTTGTTTACATGTCTGTCTGCTTTGGCAGGCGGGATGCTGTCTCCATCTCAGCACTGCACAATTCCTGGCCGGGGCACTTTTAGTTTCGTCCTGAACGTCCGGGAGGCTGTGGAAAGGTGCAGGGCTGATGGTAGTGAGCGGTATTTGCTTGCACTGGATTAGGCTAAGGCGTTTGATCGGGTGAACCACAAGTACCTTTGGCTGCTTCTGAGGAGATACGGCCTGCCTGATCAATTTGTTGATTGGCTACAGGTATTGTATAGGGGAGCTGAGAGCTTCCCTCTTGTCAACGGTTGGGTGGGTCGGGCTTTTACTGTGGACTCTGGCATCCGGCAGGGGTGCCCGCTGAGCCCCCTTCTGTACATCTTTGCGGTCGACCCCTTCGTAAGGAGGCTAGACTGCGAGCGTCTGGGGGGGGTTCCGGTGGGACCTGTCGGGGGTCCGGTTTCGGCAGTGAGGGTCGTGGCCTATGCGGATGACGTCTCAGTGGTGGTATCTGGTCGTGAAGAGGCCAATTATGTGGAATCCCAGATCGGGAGCTACTCTGAGGTGTCTGGCTTGCTGGTCATTTGGGACAAGAGTGAAGTTTTCTGGATGGGGAAGGAGGGGGAGCAGTTCCCCCTTCCGGACGTGTTCCCCACGCCCGTACCAGAGATTCGAGTTCTTGGCATTCATTTCGGCCCGGGTGATTATCCCAAGCTAAACTGGGAGCGCAGGCTGGTGAGTGCCACTCAGAAGATGAAGGCCTGGAAAGGTTGGAAACTTTCCCTGAGGGAAAGGGTAAGCTTGGTCAAGACGTACTTACTGCCTGAGTTTCTACCACCAGCAAAAGCAAGGTGGGTTGGACATGGTCAACCCGGTGGTGTTCTTCATCATCATTTTTGTAAAGTACAACTTGCAGTCCATCTTTGTGGACGTGCCTTCCTGGTGGGAATGTTCATGCAAGGAATGGCTCTTGCTGTACTTGAGGGAGTGGGGGGAGGGGGGAGGCCCGGCAATCTGAGGAGATTGCATGGGTATCTCCCATCCTACGTCCCCCTGGCATTGAAGGTACTGAGGCAGTGGCAGATAACTGCCCTTGAGGTGGGCTCTCTGGGTCGGCGTGAGCTGTACCTAAGGGTCATGGCCTCGGACATTTTGAAGCCCCTGTCTTTAAGGGACTGTCCTGAGAGGGTCCTCATGGAGGGGTTAGCCCTCTTGAATTCTTCCAGAATTCCGAATAAATTTTGGGATCTTGCATGGAGGTTGTTCCATGGACGACTGTACGTCCATGCAAATCTCAAGTATCGGAACCTGGGGGACAAGGGCTGTCCCCGAAGGGAATGTGGAGGGACGTTGGAGACCATGGACCATTTTCTGGTCCAATGTCCCTTCAACATGGAGGTTCTTACGGGGGTAGTTGGTGCCATTGGCTACCCCCGCCTTCCGGCCCTGACCTATGCTGAGCGAGTGTACGGTGACTTCGGGGTCCGCAGGGGTTTTGAGTTATCGTCACTTTATTTAGTCAGCGTAGTTGTGCTTTATTACACTTGGCACGCTCGGTGTTTGGTGTCCACTAGGGACAAAATCCTGTCTGTGCATGAGGTGGTGGGTGATATCTTTCAGGAGTTGGTAAAGGTGCGAGATCTGGAAAGGAGCAGGGTCGGGCCTGAGAGGTGTGCCCATTTATGGAGGGGGTTCCTCTTCCAGCCCCCTTAGGTCACGACTCTGCCCCTCTCCATAGGTAGGGGCAACTATTCTTTTCACCCCCTTAGATTTTGTTTACAGAGTACTTTTTGAAATAAGGCTACAGACATGCCTGATCATCATGCTCTCGCTCATACGTGGGTGCTATGTATTATTTGTTTTTGTGGTGGGGTGTGTTGTGGGTTGGCGATGTTCTGGGCAGTAGTGGTTTCTATGGACTTTATTATTTCCCTACTGTATCAGTGAGCCGTTTTAAGTTGGTTTTGATATTTTTCGTTGGCAATGATCTGGACAAGCTTTTTCTGAGGACTATAAAGAAAATTTTCTTGTACCAGTAAGCCTGTTGTAAATACCTATTCTGTTTTTTTGTTTTTTTTTAGTTATTTTCTTGGAGGGTGGAGGTCGGTGGTATGGTGTTTGTTGTTTGTTTTATGTTACTTTATTTATTTTGTCTATTTGTTAAATGTTTTTGGTCGTAGTTTTTAAATAACAAATTTCCAGCACCCCCCCCCCCCCGGGCTTCTCTCCGCTGTCTTCCGCCGCGGGGCACCACCCGCGGGCTTCTCCGGTGCCTTCTGCCTGGCTCCTCCGCTGGGGCCAGGGCTTCTCTCTGCTGTGTCGCCGTCTTCTACCACGAAGCTCCCGTGCTTATGGGGGAGGGCCGCAGGCTTCGTCGGCTTCTGCCTGGCTCCTCCGCTGGGACCAGGGCTTCTCGTGGCTGTCTTCTTCCATTGGATGTTGACACGACGAGGTCCGGTGCTGAAATGCCGACAGAGGGGTGCGCACCGATTTATATTGGCATAGGGCGTGGGCGTGGTGATGCCACCATGTGACTTTAACCCATGTGACATCACATTCCCATCATGCCCAGTGATGTCACATGGGTTGAGGTCACATGGTGGCATCTCAATGCCCACGCCCTATGCCAATATAAGTCGGTCCTCCCTCATAAGCATGGGAGCTTTGTGGTGAAGGGGGCCGCGGCAGAAAACGATGAAGCTCGCCACCCTCCCCCATACACTTTTCCCCCAGGTGAATAGGTAGGGGTACGATGTATCCCATACTCATTCACATAGGGTGAAGGGCCGGAAACTGGGGGCCGCCTTATTAAAGGGGCTCCCAGATTCCAAATGGCTCCCGCCCGCTACCCCGACAAACAATGGCCAGGGTTGTCGGGAAGAGGCTCTTGTCCCTATCGACATGGGGACAAGAGTGCTTTGGGGTGGGGGGCAATGCCCCCCTCCCTCAAAGCACACACTCCCCCATGTCGAGGGCATGCAGTCTGGTACGGCTCAGGAGGGGAGAGATGCTCGTCACCCACCCCCATTCCTGTCCGGCCAGACTGCGTGCCTGGGATGAGGGCTTGGTCTGGATCTGGGGGGGAACACCACGCCGTTTTTGGCGTGGGTTTAACCCCTCACGTTCCGGACCAAGCCGAAGAGCCTACTGTACCCCTGGAGGGGGACCCACGCCGGTTTCAAGTTTGAAATTTGGCGCGGAGTTCCCCTTCAGTGTCAGCGCAGGCTGAAAACCGCTCGGAGATTCCTGTGCGCCGCGTCACGCACAGGTTTTTCAGCTACGCCGCATGGAATTTATCAAGAATTTCTCGGCGTACTGACGCGGTGCACGAGAAGCCCCGAATTTTCCCTCTGCGCATGCCCAGTATGCAAATGAACCTCCCGAGGTTCAGGCGCACTTTGCAAGCGCACGGGGATCGGTTCTCAAGTCACTTTCAATTCGGCCCGCCACACACATTCAAACACATGTCACTACACTTCCCCTGCATCACCCCCCTCCCTCCCCTAATAAACTCCTGCCCGAATCCCCGATATTTATATTATTAAATGCCGTACGCCAGGTCTGTACTGGCGTACCATGCGCCCTCTCCTGGGCGCATTAGGCATTTTAGTAAATGAGCAAATACACTGCACTGCCAGCATATCTCTTTTGTAAATGTCAAAAACACTTTTACTCCTGCTTGTGCGCCGTGAGTCATGGCGCACAGGCGTGGTAAATGACCCCCACAGTGTCTTTTCTACCAGATAAATAGAAAAATAGATAGATGGATAGATAGAGTAGGAAGGCTAGTCAGTTTAGTTAAATTTACAGTGTGTAGAGAATATATATACATCCTTAGGAGTTGTACATATATTTATACACTGTATAGCTTAGCTAGATCTGCTCTTAGTATTTGTCAGGCAGGAGATTGTGCTTGATGCAGTGCTCTAACGTGTTGTATTGCCTGCATAGTGTTTACTGCATAGCTGTTACTGCACGTGTGCTATTTATTTGCACCTAAATGCAGTCGCTGTTAATGCGCGTGGGCTATTTAATTGCACATAAACGCAGTCACTGTAACTGCGAGTGTGCTGTTTAATAGTAATTAAATGCATTTGCTGTAACTGCACGTGTGCTATTTATTTGCACCTAAACGTAGTCGCTGTTAATGCGCGTGGGCTATTTAATTGCACATAAACGCAGTCGCTGTAACTGCGCGTGTGCTGTTTAATAGCAACTAAATGCATTTGCTGTAACTGCACGTGTGCTATTTATTTGCACCTAAACGCAGTCGCTGTTAGTGCGCGTGGGCTATTTAATTGCACATAAACGCAGTCGCTGTAACTGCGCGTGTGCTGTTTAATAGCACCTAAACGCATTAGCTGTCACATGTCACAGAGGTGGCAGGCTGGGCTAAGTGAAGGCAGGATATTGGGAGGTGGGATGGCAGAGTGCTGGGAGTGAGGATTGCTGTGAGCAGGAATGGCATGGTGCTGGAAGTGAGGATTGCTGGGAGCAGGATGGCATGGTGCTGGAAGTGAGGATTGTTGGGAGCAGGATGGCAGGGTGCTGGGAGTGAGGATTGCAGGAGAAGTTTGGTTTGTGGAGAAAGCAGCAACTTTGAAGGTATTTTTATTTTGTTTTTGAGCAGCCATTAAAAAGGTCAGGGCAAGCACAAAGGGGGTGGGGTCAGGGGAGGAGCCAAGGGGGCAGCAAAATAAGGTTTCGCCTAGGGTGTCAAAAATCCTTGCACCAGCCCTGAACACGTGCCACTACTATAGACACCCAGCAGGTGTGATATTTAAAGGAATTTTTTTATTTATTTTTTTCACTTAAACATTAAAATCGCTGCTCCAGAAAAAATTTAATTTTTTAAAACTTTTTTTTCCATTGATACATGGGGCAAGAACCGGGTTCTGAAAGACGTTTTCCAACATTAAACGTTCGAGTCCCATAGACTTCAATGGGGTTCTAAATGTTCGCGCGAACCCGCGGTCTGATCGAACGTTCTGGTGCGAACCGAACGCGGGTATGTTCGGCTTATCCTTACTCACCAGACTTCCATGACCTCTATTACAGGTAGTCATAAAACACATATGAGTATATCCAGCAGAAGTTGTACACAATCCCAATGATAATCCCAACGTTTAACTGACATCTAGGATATCAAAAAGGAATCCAGGTAAAAACAATTGAGGAGAGTTGTCCAATGGTTAATTGGAAAGATCAAAAAGAAAGGGCTTCCATAGTGAAGTATGTCACAATTTTATTTAAAAAAAAAACCCAGATAAAATCAAGGTAAAACAGCAAAAGCTTGCTGCTTAAAAATCCATGTGCATGGAGACACCGTGGTGTGTTCCAGCTGCGCTTAAAAAAAACGTCAGAAATTACGTATCACTATCGGTTTCGTTGGTGCACACCAACATCTTCAGGGGTCATGTGATCATGAATGTTAGGTCTGCTTTTATAAAAGTCTGCCCATTAAGGGATGTCCAATCTGGATCAATCCTTCCACAATACTCAATAAAATGTTGCAGAAACATACCAAATTTATAGAAGACTATCAACACTGTTGAGCTCCTTTCAGCCACTTTGGGCCAGATTCAGAAAGACTTGCGCAGGAGTATATCGATATGCGCCGCGTAACTGTAAAGATGTGCCGTTGTATCTACGCAGCCGTACCCACCAAACTAGAATCAACAGAAAACTGGCTTTTTCGGACCGGCTTAACTCTCCTTCGCCAGAGTATCGTAAGCGCATATTTTCGCTCGTCGCCTCCGTCGCGCCTATTGATTTCCCATTCAAATATGCAAATGAGGGAGATTTCCCAATTTGCGAACGGATTAGCACCAGACGCTGGCTACATGCGCCGCGCGTATGTGGAACGGCTAGCGCAAAGTTATTCTTACAAATAGCTGCTTTATCTTTACTCCAGATGGCCACAGGTCAGCAGGAGAGCAGCTACAGCAGCAGCGTTAGCAACGAAAATAGCAAGCTGACCAACGACACTTGCAAGGACAACACCTCTGTGTGCCAACATGCCAGGGGCAGTCGCGGTCCTAGCACTACTGATGGGTCCCCCGGTACTGAGGAGGCGGGCACGTGAGAGGATATACTACACGCGCATGAGCCTCTTTGGCATGGGGGATGAGGAGGTGTATCGCCTCTTCAGATTCAGCCCTGATGCAATACTTGAACTAACCACAACCCTGCAGGATGACATCACCAGCAAGACACACCGCTCACAAGCAGTGCAGCCACTGGTAAAGGTACTGGCAACACTCCATTTCCTTGCAAGTGGATCATTCCAGCGTACAAGTGGAGTGGTGGCTGGGATGTCACAGTCCACCATGAGCAGATGTGTGCACCAGGTTGTCCCTGCAATCCTCAGACGCATGTCCCACCACTTCATCAGACCCACCACTGAGGAGCTGCGGCTGAAGGCAATGACAGATTTCTACAGCATTGCCAGATTCCCACGCACTGTGGGGGCCATTGATTGCACACATGTGGCCCTACAGCCCCCCAGTGCCACAGAGCACATATACCGCAATCGGAAGCGTTGGCATTCCATCAACGTACAGGTGATAGCCGATGCCCAACGCCTCATATGGCACGTCCATGCCAAACACCCTGGATCCAGCCATGGCAGCTTCATATACAATCAGAGCCCCATCCCAATGGAATTCCAACAGAACATGTATGGGGACAGCTGGCTGGTTGGTGAGTGACATGGGTGGCAGGCATGACTGTCCCCCCCCATGATGCTGACATCACAAGGGGCACATGCATGACTAACATCCTTCTGTGTTTTCCCTTACAGGTGACTCTGCATATGCACTGGGACACCATCTAATGACTCCTTTCCGGAACCCCCAAACCCCAGGAGAGAGAAGATACAATGCGGCACACATCAAAACTTGTGCAGTGGTGGAGCAAACATTTGGGCTCCTGAAGTCCCGTTTCCGCTGCCTGGATAAGTCTGGGGGGGCCCTATTGTATTCCCCTACCTTCGTGTGTCAGATCATCGGTGCATGTTGCATTCTGCACAACTTTGCCATGAGAAAAGGCCTGCAGATTGACATACGTGATGACCTGACCCCCCAACCAGACAGCCCCCCCCCCCTGCCAGAGGAGCCCCAGTCAGCTGATGGAAGAGTAGTCAGGAGGGTCCTCGCCGTAGGCATCTTTGGACACTAAAGAAAAAGATTGATCACACGGACAATGCACGCATGCACACCACTGAGGTCGCATTGGATTAGCCCAAGTCCAACATGCAGGACTTGGGAGCAGCAACGCCAGGCGTCAAGGCCCCAATGATGTCGCTGTCCATTCATACACCATTCACACGTCATTCACACAGCCGTGGGGATAACTTCTCCACCACGGCCGAGGGTGACACCCCTTACTGGCAGGAGTGCCACCCGTCCACATTCACACACCATTCACACTGCAACGTGTGCAGTATCAATAAAAGTAAAAAACTCATAACCTGAGCAAAATAACAAATAAAAAAGCTCATAACCTGAGCAAAATAACAAAGAAAAAAGCTCATAACCTGAGCAAAATAACAAAGAAAAAAACTCATAACCTGAGCAAAATAACAAAGAAAAAAGCTCATAACCTGAGCAAAATAACAAAGAAGAAAGCTCATAACCTGAGCATTAATGTAAAAAATAAATTAATAAAAAACATCATCTGGGATGACGGGGGCTCCTTCTTGTGGGCCCTCTCTGGCTCCTCAGCTGCCTGGAGGGAGTGGGTGGGGGTGGGGGGGCATCTGGAGGTGGCTGATCCCCGGGTGGGCCACTCCTGGCAGGTGTGGCCTGCATGCCCTCCAAGGCCATGGCTATCCGGCCGAGGTATGAGTTCGTCTGGGCCTGCATCCTGAGCTGCCGGTTGACCTGGTAATGCTGGGCCTGCTGACTCTGCCTCCCCTGGTCCCGGATGGCAGCTGTGTTTGCCTGGACGGCTGCAGTGAGGTGCCTCATATCAGCCTGCACCTCCCCCAGACTGGTCACCACTGCAGCGCAGTTGCAGCTGACATCCTGCACTGCATTGGATTTCTGGGCCACGGAGCACAGGTTGTCAGCCAGTCGGTCCAGGTGCCCAACTATGTCCCCCATTTGCTGGGTCTGCCTGGCGTGGTCCCTCGCCACCTGGTCCTGGACCAGATCAGACACCCCCCTGGTCTTACGGGTACCCTTCCTGGGGCCAGTAGATGGTTGTCCCCGGGGAGATGGAGTCGCCCTTGAGGGGCTTACTAGGATGGGGGAGGGGATTAGAGAGGGCCCTGCTGAAGGGGAGGACTCCTCCAACAATAAAATAAAGTCCTTCTCTGCCGCAACAGGCTCCTCCTCAACCACCTCTGCAGGTGAGGTGTGAGCACTCCCCTCCATCTCTGAGTCTTCACCACCCAGGGGGTCGGCCTCAGGATCCTGTTGGGGGGTTGGGGTGGACTGGCCGCCGACAGATGATGGCCCAGCTCCGTCATCTGTGGATGACACAAAGCAGACACATGGGTGGTCTCACACACTTGGCACATGTACCCTCCCCCCCACATGCAACACACCAAAAAGGGGGTAAAAATCACTTACCTGTCCTGGAGCCTTCCTCCACAGAATCATATCCCGGGACCCCCTCCAACTGCTCCCTCTCCAGGCAGCGAGCGACCACCTCCTCCTCCGTGGTCAGGCTGACCGCACATGGGGGTCCACCCCCCCGTGCCCCTCTCATGCCTCCTAATGGTGGCCACCTTGCCCCGGACTTTGCGCCTCAGATCATTGATCTTCTTGCCAATATCGGCAGCAGTCCGGGTGGAGTAGCCCAGGGCATTGACCCTGCCAGCAATGCTTTCCAGGATGGCCTGCTTCCTATCCCGGCTGGTCTTTCTACTTAGCCGAAATTACAACAGAGACCTCCTGGGCATTAAAATTGAGATTCCTCCTCTCTTTGGGGGGAACGGGAGCAGCTATTACAGAGCAAAAGTAACTTCCCTGGGGTGGGGGGAACCGGATATACTTTTGCGCCGGAATGGCGCTTCCACTGGCGCTTTTTTTTTACGCGCAACGGAACACATTGCGCTGACGTTTCCCGTGAAGTGGTGCCGACGGAAGTTGTGAGCATGCGCACAGGGGGGCGAGTGGAGCCTCACTCACTGCGCATGCTCCGTGGATGATGAGCTGAACGTAAGCCTCTGCGCTGGGCTCCGCCCATCATTTACATATGATCACACCCACTTCCACTTGCGTCGGGTTGCGCCAGCGCATTTTCGTTACTCCGGCGCAAAGTAACGGACATGCACTTGGTGAATACTGTAGTTCTCTCACTAGTTTGCGTCAGCGCAACGTATATGCACTGCGATACGCTGGCAAAAATATGCGAGCATCTACCTGAATCTGGCCGTTTGTGTCTGAAAGGACTGAAATTAAAAGGAAAAATAAAATCTGAAAAAAATCTTATAAAGTCCCGCCATCTTGTGGACAAGCAACAAATAGCAGGGAACAGGAAATAGAGATATTAAAAAAAAATGTCACTACCATCTAGTGGCCAGAAAAATGGAAATGATAATCACATTTGTATACTGCCATTTTATGTAAAAGAAGAAGTTATTTTAAAAAAGATATACTGAAAAAATATATTAAAAGCATATCACTGAAATTTTTTTATTAAAAGCTTATTAACACTGCTGAGCTCCTGCAGCCTCTTTGCAGCCACTTTGGGCCAGATTTAGCAATAGTTACGATGGCGTATCTCGAGATACGCCACGTAACTTCTAAAATGCGCCGGCATATCTTTTTTCTGTATTCAGAAAACAAGATACGCTGGGTTTGAGCCAAGATACGAGCGGCGTAATTGTATTACGCCGTCGTATCTTAACTGCATATTTACGCTGGCCGCTAGGGGCGTGTACACTGATTTACGCGTAGAATATGTAAATCAGCGAGATACGCCTATTCACGAACTTACGCCCGGCCGTCGCAGAACAGATACGCCGTTTACGTATGCTGTTTTCAGGCGTACATTTATTCCAACAAAAAGATAGCGCAGCCAATGTTAAGTATGGACGTCGGGACCGCGTCAAATTTTTACATTTTTACGTCGTTTGCATAACTCGTCCTTGAATGGGGCTGGACGTAAATTACGTTCACGTCATTTTCAATTACTCTTTTCTACATCATTTGGAGCATGCGCACTGGGATACGTTCACGGCCGGCGCATGCGCAGTTTATAAAAAAAACGTAATTTACGTGGGGTCACACTTTATTTAACTAAAACACGCCCACATTAAAAACATTTGAATTAGGCGGGCTTACGCCGGCCAATTTACGCTACGCCAAGTGCTTTGTGAATACAGCACTTGCCTCTCTAATTTACGGCTGCGTAGCGTATATCGGATACGCTACGCCAGCACAACTTTACGCCGCACTACGTGAATCTGGCCCTATGTGTCTGAAAAGACTGGAAGTGAAAAAGTCTTATAAAAGCCTGCCATCTTGTGGGCAAACAACCAATAATAGGGAACAGGAAATGGAGAGATATTTTTAGAAAAATATCACTACCATCTGGTGGCCAGAAACATAATTACATTTGTATACTGCCATATTGTGGAGAATAAGAAGTTATTTAAAATGTACACAATATATGTATGTATATAAATTTGAAAAATTTGTTAAAAAATATTTTTTGTTTTTTAAGTATATGTAACGGAAACCCAAGTGGGACAGAGGTTAAAGCCGTTTAGGATATTCCATTCCCGAACACAAGGCAGCTACCAACACTCCACAGCCAGGCAAACAAACCCCAATAACGAGACACACAGCTCTGTTTGAAGTTCCACATAAATAGACCCTTTATTGAGAAATGCAGCTCGTATATACAGTTTAGGATACTGCAGTAACCACATGAACAATGACCCAACTCCACCCACAACATCACACAATGTTTACCTAAATGAGCCCCAATACACATCTTTTTTAACAGACATCCTGTCTCCAGGGCCCTGACCTAATTTACATGAGCTAATTAACTACAGCTGATGACTCAGTCACCCGACCTTTAGGCTGTCTGTTAACTTCCAATACACATTATCATCAATAGACCTTCACAAAATACAGGGTCAATTAGCACAAGCCACAATGAAAAATCCTTAGAAGTTAGTCTGGATTCTATTTACAATACACAGACAGCCAGGTAGCTGGAGGTGGATTACACATTATCACAGTAGCAGACTTAATTACCACAATAGACAATATAATGCAACCCAAGATATATTCTGAATGTCCATTATTTCCTGGCTCATACTTTGCCCAAAAGTGACTCCCGTTACAGCATATAAAATGTTTTAGGCTTACATATGGCAAAAAAAGGGGAGAAAAAAAAGGATAAAAGGATGGATTCAAATGAGTTGGATATCCCCTTTACAAATTAACATACAGAATGAATAACAATTTAGGACGATATCAACATGATTCCAGCAGGTGTGAGTGTATTTAGCTTATAGATCCATTCCGTTTAATTTTTCGAAATTCTTTGGATCATATCAACCCCCCACCTCCAGTCGGGATCTATTTTATCTTTCCCCAAAAATGTGGCCAAACTTGGATCCCCATTATGGTGTAACCTGAAGTGATTGGAGAGGCTGTGCTTAGGAAACCCTTTTCTGATGTTGTTAAGATGTTAATTTATGCAGATGCATAGGTTCGGTTTGGTACGTCCAACGTACTGCAACCCGCAATGATAAGATAAGTGACGTGTAGATTTACACGTGATAAATTTATCTAAAGTAAACTCGCTACCTGTACCAAATGAGGTGAATTTAAAGACTTTTCTATCATTATTCTTAGTTGGCTTACATGCTTTGCATCTTCTACAGTAATAGAAATCAGTCACATCCAAAAAGGTACCGTTTTTCTTAGGAAGGTTTCGAACATTGGGGGCCAGTTTATTTCTTAAATTGGGTGCATGTCGGTAAATGAATTTCAGGCGATTGGGCAACAGTTTTGATAAAGGTGAGTCCCTTAACCACTTCCTTCCCGCCGTACGACTATAAACGTCCTCTCTTTGAAGAGGAATACTGTTGTTATGGTAGCAGCTAGCTACCATAACCCCAGTATCCTCTTCAAAATCCAGCGGTTCTCTTTCAGATAAAAGTGGTTTCGCTGCAAGATCACTTTGGTCGGTAATGGCATGGGCGACCTGGACCTGTCCCTAGCCTGACATGGAGACGAGTGAGGGGAAGATGGCCCCCGCCCTTCTCCAAGTCATTGCAGTACGAAAGCGACGTTAAAACATCGCTTCCGCCATAGCTCTTAAAGTTCCAACCACAATTAGCTTTTTTTAAATGTATGTCCTTTCATCATGCGTTTTTATACTATAATTCCGGTCACTTACTATTTTACAATCCGCCGCCGCTCCGCATAGTTATTCAAAAAAGATACTTTATAAAACTTTGTCTACAAAGTTGTCATTTTGCTTGTGGGCATTGTGAAGCCAACAAGCACTTACTTCCTGGAAGTCTTGGATGGGGAGTGATAATTGGACAGCGCACTGCATCCTGGGAAATTATGACACACATTTCCCAGGAGCATTAAAGGGAGATGATGTCAGAATCCTAGGTGATTTTAAAGGCAGATTTTGTGGGACAGCATAGCAACAGGCATTTCCAGATGAGTAAAAAAAAAAAAAAAATGTCTTTTCCTTTTTTAGGTCTAATGAGCACAATAATGAAAACAAAAATTTGGGATGGGGACTCCACTTTAACTGCTTGCGGACCGCCGCATGTACATTTACGTCGGCAGAATGGCACCGACAGGCACATCAACATATATATACGTTGGTGCCTTGGGGGGGGTTCGGGGTCCGATCAGACTCCCCCGTACATACGGCGGTCCGTTTTGCTGGCTGAGCGATCCGTGCAGAGGGGGTGGCTATTCGTTTTTGTCCGCCCCCTCCGAATCGCTCTCAGCCAATGCGCGCGCTCCCCCGCCCTGTCACTTCCTCCTCCTGTGTAAACACAGGAAGGAGGCAGCGATGTGATCTCTCCCTCTGCGTTTTTTTCAACCACCGCTGAGGAGAGATCACATCTCACAGTAAGTGTACACAACACTACACTGACACACACTACACATAGGCACATTTAACCCCCCGATTGCCCCCCCCCACCCCCTCCCCCCTGTCACAGTGTCACTGAATGCAGTGATTATATGTATGATCACTGCAGTTAGTGTCAGTGTGACAGGCAGTTAGTGTTAGGTCCAGGGTAGCCCCCCCTAATAAAGTTTTAACCCCTTGATCACCGCCCTAGTTAACCCTTTCACTCCCTATTGCCAGCGTCACTAAGCGATCATTTTTCTGATCACTGTATTAGTGTCGCTGTTCCCGCTAGGTAGCTATTTTTTTTTTATTGCGATTTTTTTTTTACTAAAGACATGTGGCTAAATAAATTTTGGCCTAAATGTTTGACTAAAATTTAGTTTATTTGATTTTTCTTATAACAAAAAGTAAAAAATATTTGATTTTTTTTCAAAAATGTCGCTCTTTTTTTGTATATAGCGCAAAAAATAAAAATCGCAGAGGCGATCAAATACCACCAAAAGAAAGCTCTATTTGTGGGAAGAAAAGGACGCAAATTTTGTTTGGGAGCCACGTCGCACGATCGCGCAATTGTCAGTTAAAGCGACGCAGTGCCGAATCGCAAAAAGGGGCCAGGTCATTTACCTGCATTTTGGTCCGGGTCTTAAGTGGTTAAAGAGACATTTTATTATTATTATTTTTTTAAATCACAAAAAAAATACAAATGTTATTGCATTTTAGTGTAAATATGAGATTTGCAGTCTTTTGGACCCCAAATCTCATATTTAAGAGGACCTGTCATGCTTTTCTCTATTACAAGGGATGTTTACATTCCTTGTAATAGGAATAAAAGTGACACAAAAAAGGTAAGAAGCGAACGCATACGTGAGTAGAGCCCGCATATGAAAATGGTGTTCAAACAACACATGTGAGGTATCGCCGCAATCGGTAGAGCGAGAGCAATATATTCTAGCCCTAGACCTCCTCTGTAACTCAAAATATGCAATCTGTAGAATTTTTTAAACGTCGCCAATAGAGATTTTAAAGGATAAATGTTTGTCGCCATTCCACGAGCGGGCGCAATTTTGAAGCGTGACATGTTGGGTATCAATTTACTCAGCGTAACATTATCTTTCACAATATAAAAAAAATTGGGCAAAGTTTACTGTTGTCTTATTTTTTAATTCAAAAACTTGTATTTTTCCACAAAAAAGTGTGCTTGTAAGACCGCTGTGCAAATACAGCGTGACAGAAAGTATTGCAACAACCGCAATTTTATTCTCTAGGGTTTTAGAAAAAAACACACACATTTATCATATGTCTTTTCTTTAAATTTGTTGATTATCATGTCTGACAATAATAGATAGTCTGACATACTGTCACAGTTCCCAATAAGTTCCCAATAAGTCCCTGTTTAGATTGTCTACAGTTACTGCCATAGCTAGAATTGATGAAGGGTTATATTTTAATAAAATGGGCATATATTGAGTATATCCCTCATAATGAGTATCTCGTTGAATAGTAGTCCAAATTTTTGGAATTAAATAAAATGTGGTATAGTTACGTTTACTATAAAAGTGGTGGGCTACTATTAACTGTACCGGTGGATTTATCGTAATTGAGAAAATGTTGTTTTATAGCGTACTCACAGTCTATAATATTCCATCCATGCTGAAGTTGAGATTATCTTTAAAGGCAACTTACGCCAAATTTTTCCCGTTTGTTGAAACTGCTTAAGCAATGGGTCTAAATGTCTCTCCATATATGCACTTACTTGTGCTGTAACTTGTACACCCAATATTTAAATGTAGAAACTACCACTATTTGAGAGGCAGAAATTGGTAGGTTGGTCATCTGGGGGTGCACTGGTAAAATAACAGATTTATCCCAGTTTACTGTAAAACCTGAGAAAGAACCATATGTATTGTGGACACAGAGTCTGCATATTGGCTGAATGCAGAGCTGCAGAGATTACATTTAAAAAAACTGAGAAAACTGCTTTGACAGTTTTCTTGTATTTTTTTCTATATTCACATGGGTCTCTGTGGCTTGGAGATCCTTCAGAGATATGGGTGGGACAGGATCTCCAACCATGTGTCCAGGTTTTAAAGACAGCCTGCAAGCAGCCTTCCCAGGTGCAGACAGCTCATATAATGAAAGGCTGGGGAGAGCAGAATGAGAAGGAAGGTGTGCAGCAGTGGCTGCAAGACAAATACTGTGTGTGGGACAAACGCTGTATACGGGTCAAGACGCTGTGTGCATGAAAGGGCTTCAAAGCTGTGTGCATCCAAGACTGACACTGGAAGATCTGGTGGTTTAAGGTACCAGTAACTATAGCAGCAGTGCTGCTGAAGAGTAGCCAGGTGGGCTGGTGTTTTCAGTTATCTTGTAAATATCGTTTAAACCCCTGCGTGGGATTCCTGAGTGGACTTTTATTTTGTTGTTCTCATTCAATAAACGTGGGCTACCACGCCCTTAACGAGATATGCCTATTTGGTGCGGACTCACTACAAGAAAAATGCATTTACCACTAGAGATAAATACCCCCAATGTTACAGTATTGATTAAAGACATTTTAAGAATGACAGTGTGTCTCCCAAAAATAAAAGTGTATCGTCGGCATATAAAGCAATCTTGTCCCCAATCCTCCCTCCCCCCAACGATCTGCAAAATCCAAAAATATTTGATGATTGATGGACAGAAGCAGCCAAAGGTTCAAGAGCTAAAGCAAAATGTAATTATGATAGTGGACATCCCTGTCTTGTTGCACGTTGCAAAGACAAAGGCTCTGCTACATTTCCATTTACCTGCACCCGTGCCACCAGGGCATCCACCTTATAAAGTAGGAGCCATAATGCCATAACAAATTCCATTCTATACTGTAAAAAGCTTTTGCTGCGTCTAGTGACAATATAGCTCTGTTACCCAGATTTTCAGAGGGGACCTGCATATTAAGAAATAAGCGTCTTATACCGTGTACGCACGATAATTTTTCGGCATGGAAAAAACATCATTTAAAATGATCGTGTGTGGGCTTCACATCGTTTTTCATCTTCTGAAAAACGAAACAAAAAAAAAAATTCGAGCATGCTGCATTTCATTTTTTTGTTGTAAAAAATTATCGTGTGTGGGCTAAAACGACTTTAAAAATTACGTTTTAAACCCGCGCATGCCCAGAAGCAAGTTATGAGATGGGAGCTTGAATGGAACTTCCCCTTTAGAGTGCCGTCGTACGCTTTGCTCATAATGGTGTGTGGGCAACATCGTTTTTAATGATGAAGTTGGAAAAACTTTGTTTTTTTCTACATGCTGAAAAACAACGTTTTTTTTTTCATGACGAAAAACGATCGTTTGTATTACGTTTACAGCAGTAGAACTATTTGGGATAAAACCAGATTGATGCATATGATATTACTTTAGTCAATCTGATAGCTAACGCTTTTGCCAATAGCTTCACATCCAATGTAAGTAATGATATTGGGCGATATGATTCAGGATTACTTGATAATTGCTTCGTTCATAGAGGGTGAACGGTGACATGAGATTTGACATGTCAAATCGTTTTCAAATCATGCCAATGTGAACCAGGACATCTTCGGTCACTGAACGTTCCCAGGCCCTAGATTTTTTTTTTATCCTTAGAATTTGAGAGATTAACAAACCCCTCATATATGTGTAGCGCCTGGTTACTTTCCAGAACTGGTGCTAGTGTAAATTTAGAGGGGGTCAGAGAGTTAAGTAATTCTGACCCTGTTAACCACTTAAGACCCGGACCAATATGCAGGCTAAAGACCCAAGGTGTTTTTACAATTTGGCACTGCATCGCTTTAACTGGTAATTGCGCGGTCATGCAATGTTGTACCGAAACGAAATTTGCATCCTTTTCTTCCCACAAATAGAGCTTTCTTTTGATGGCATTTGATTGCCTCTGCGATTTTTATTTTTTGCGATATAAACGGAAAAAGACCGAAAATTTTGAAAAAAAATGATTTTTTTATAACAGTAAAAAATATCGAATAAACTAAATTTTAGTCAAACATTTAGGCCAAAATGTATTCAGCCACATGTCTTTAGTAAAAAAAATCGCAATAAGCGTATATTTATTGGTTTTCGCAAAAGTTATAGCGTCTACAAACTAGGGTACATTTTCTGGAATTTACACAGCTTTTATTTTATGACTGCCTATCTCATTTTTTGAGGTGCTTAAATGGCAGGGCAGTACAAAACCCCCCCAAATGACCCCATTTTGGAAAGTAGACACCCCAAGGAAACTGCTGAGAGGCATGTTGAGTCCATTGAATATTTTTTTTTTTTTGGTCCCAAGTGATTGAATAATGACAAAAAACAAAAAGTTTACAAAAAGTTGTCACTATTGCTCACACATGCCATGGTTATATGTGGAATTGCACCCCAAAATACATTCTGCTGCTTCTCCTGAGTACGGGGATACCACATGTTTGGGACTTTTTGGGAGCCTAGCCACGTATGGGGCCCCAAAAACCAAGCACCGCCTTCAGCATTTCTAAGGGCGCAAATTTTTGATTTCACTCCTCACTACCTATCACAGTTTTGAAGGCCATAAAATGCCAAAATAGCACAAAACCCCCTCCCCACAAATGACCCCATTTTGGAAAGTAGACACACCAAGCTATTTGCTGAGAGGCATGTTGAGTCCATGGAATATTTAATTTTTTTGCCCCAAGTCATTGAATAATGACCTAAAAAAAAAAATTACAAAACATTGTCACTAAATTATATATTTCTCACACATGCCATGGGCATATGTGGAATTTCACCCCAAAATACATTCTGCTGCTTCTCCTGAGTACGGGGATACCACATGTGTGGGACTTTTTGGGAGCCTAGCCGCGTACGGGGCCCCGAAAACCAATCACCGCCTCAGGCTTTCTAAGGGCATACATTTTTGATTTCACTCCTCACTACCTATGACAGTTTTTTGAAGGCCATAAAATGCCAAGATGGCACACAACCCCCCCAAATGACCCCATTTTGGAAAGAAGATACCCCAAGCTATTTGCTGAGAGGCATGTTGAGTCCATGTAATATTACATTTTTTTGCCCCAAGTCATTGAATAATGACCAAAAAAAATTACAAAACGTTGTCACTAAATGAAATATTTCTCACACATGCCATGGTTATATGTGGAGTTGCACCCTAAAATACATTCTGCTGCTTCTCCTGAGTACGGGGATACCACATGTGTGGGACTTTTTGGGAGCCTAGCCGCGTACGGGGCCCCGAAAACCAATCACCGCCTTCAAGATTTGTGTGAGTGAAATCAAAAATTTATGTCCTTAGAAATCTTGAAGGCGGTGCTTGGTTTTCGGGGTATCATACGCGGCTAGGCTCCCAAAAAGTCCCACACATGTGGTATCCCCGTACTCAGGAGAAGCAGCAGAATGTATTTTGGGGTGCAATTCCACATATTACCATGGCATGTGTGAGAAATATATCATTTAGTGACAATATTTTGTACATTTTTTTTTTTAGGTCATTATTCAATCACTTGCGGCAAAAAAAAAAAAATATTCCATGGACTCAACATGCCTCTCAGCAAATAGCTTGGGGTGTCTACTTTTCAAAATGGGGTCATTTGGGGGGGTTTTGTGTTATTTTGGCATTTTATGGCCCTTGAAACTGTAATAGGTAGTGAGGAGTGAAATCAAAAATTTGCGCCCTTAGAAATCCTGAAGGCGGTGCTTGGTTTTCGGGGTCCCGTACGTGGCTAGGCTCCCAAAAAGTCCCAAACATGTGGTATCCCCATACTCAGGAGAAGCAGCAGAATGTATTTTAGGGTGCAACTCCACATATAACCATGGCATGTGTGAGCAATATATCATTTAGTGACAACTTTTTGAATTTTTATTTTTTTTTGTCATTATTCAATCACTTTGGACAAAAAAATAAAAAATCTATGGACTCAACATGCCTCTCAGCAGTTTCCTTGGGGTGTCTACTTTCCAAAATGGGGTCATTTTTTTTTTTTGTGCTATTTTGAAATTGTATGGCCTTCAAAACTGTGATAGGTAGTGAGGAGTGAAATCAAAAATTTACACCATTAGAAAGAGTGAAGGCGGTGATTGGTTTTTGGGGTCCCGTACGTGGCTAGGCCAAAAAGTCTCACACATGTGGTATCCCCGTTCTCAGGAGAAGCAGCAGAATGTATTTTGAGGTGTAATTCCACATATGGATTGATCGGTGGGTATGCCCATCATTAGAATACCTCCCTTCATCCACCCACTTCTAATGATGGGCATACATGCACCATTTATATATGCCGAAGCATGGGGGCATCCTCCCGCAAAAAAGTTATGCCGTGTTCACGCGGTCGGACTTTTCTATGCCGTGTACACATGGTCAGACTTTTCCACGGGTAAGGCTTCCGTAGGAGTGTCAACCGTATGTACGCGGCATTAGGAACAAAATCGCTGCTCCACCCCTAATGCCCCCATGCTTCGGCATATATGCTCTTTTTTGGACTGTGGTGGTGAAATCACCTCCTACAGCGTTGGAGTCGCAGCTTTATATATATCGTGGGAGCAAACGCTGTTGCTGTCACGCTAAATAAATCCGTGCTGCAACTGAATGGCGTACCTGCTAAGCAAATGATGGCTAACATTAAAACAAAGTAACATTACAGTATAACAGTAAGATCATACCATACCTGCAAAGCAAATACCAATAAAAAAAACATAGTAAAAAATAAAACATTTTTTAACGCAACCTGTGCCTAATATACAGTATATATATGCCAAAGCATGAGGGCATCCTCCCGCAAAAAAGTTATGCCGCGTACACACGGTTGGACTTTTCTATGCCGTGTAAACATGGTCATACTTTTCTATGTCGTGTACACATGGTCAGATTTTCCACGGGAAAGCATCCGTAGGAATGTCAACCGTATGTACGCGGCATTAGGAGCAAAATCGCTCCTCCGCCCCTAATGCCCCCATGCTTCGGCATATATGCTCTTTTTTTAACTCTGGTGGTGAAATCACCTCCTACAGCACTGGAGTCACAGCACTGGAGTCACGGCTTTATATATCGTGGGAGCAAACGCTGTTGCTGTCAAGATAAATAAGTCCGCGCAACAGCTGAATGGCGTACCTGAAAACAGTAAAGTAAATTACATATCTGAAAAGCAAGCATGAAAAAACATAACAATAAAACTTTGCAGAATAAAATAGAGTAAAAAAGAGCAGAAAAGAGAGAGAATAGAGAGGGAGAGAACAATAAAACGACAACTATTTTTGTTTTTTTTTATTTTATATATATATATATTTTTTTACACTTTTTTTTTTGTAACTGTTCAACTTTTCGGTTCCAGGTTTGGGGCTCTCAAAATGCGACAGCATCTTGGGAGACCCTGTGTATGTGTGCCTAGCCTGTAAAATGTTTTACCCTATGCTAATACTTCACTAGTGTGTGGAAGCGTTCAAAACATTTGCCAATACAAAGACCAGGATCGGCAGGACATCGCGGACAAAAATAACGGGTGTCACACCTAATTCCGCGCTTGCTACAGACACGACATCTTCTTTGGGGGGCTTTTTGGGTAGGGGTACTCTCGAGGACATATATAAAATGCCTCTCATGCAGTCGGCTTACTGCATTTGGTAGGGGATGGTGAGGTGCAGAACCGCCTGGATACAGGAGTTCTGTGACGATATCCTTCTGGAATTGGAGGAAGGGTCCGTTCTGTCCTGAAGCTTTGTATAAGACAAAAGCATTCAGTAGAGTCAATTGAAATAAATGTAGAGACACTTTTTTTGTACCAGCGTCTCGATTTACGGGCAATATGATACGGCGCCATCAACTGGTCGTTGAGGTCCACCCCTCCCATATTTTGGTTATATTTGTGGACACAGAGGGGTTTCTCCACAACACCAGTCGCTGTACGAATTTGTACTGTCGTGTTTGGGTGAAGGGTGGTAAGAATGAAAACATTCTTATTGTCCCGCCACTTCACAGCAAGCAAATTATTACATCTGCAGCAGGCTCTCGCCCCCAGCCTAAGACGGGCATCTACAAGCCGCTGGGGAAAGCCCCGGCGATTAGGTCGCACGGTGCCACATGCTCCAATCTGCTGATCAAACAAGTGACTAAAAAGTGGCACGCTGCTTTAATAATTGTCCACATACAAGTGGTACCCCTTTCCGAATAAGGGTGACACCAAGTCCCAAACAATCTTGCCAGCGCTCCCCATGTAATCTGGGCATCCTTCCGGCTCTACCTCACTATCTTTGCCCTCATAAACCCTAAAGCTCCATGTGTAGCCTGTTGCCCTGTCACAGAGCTTATAGAGCTTGACCCCGTATCTGGCACGCTTGCTGGGAAGGAACTGCTTGAAAGACAAGTGGCCAGCAAATTTAATCAGGGACTCGTCAACGCAGACAACTTGCTGGGGATTAAACAAGGCTGCATAACGTTCATTCAAACAAAGAAAAAGTGTAGCGCTAAAAAAAGGAAGACTACTATTTATATAGTCCTTTTAACAAATAAAATGTCCATAATGTGAAAAAAGTTCATATTGACAATCCAAAACTTTTATTCACCACAAGTAGTGACTCAATAAATAACAAGGTGAGTATTAGAGGATCCGCCACCAGTGTAGTGAAACTTATTGAGGCTTACCAGAAAGTAAAGATCTGAATAAGCATATACTCATCAGATCAGTAACGCTTCAAACGATATCCGGGATCCGAATATGTTTATGGATGTTGAACTGCTGGGATGTCCTCATAAGTGATACGATGAATCCACGGAAACCATTTGATTGGTTACAGATTTGTGAACTCGAGTGAAGTTATTACCATGTGTGGTAATAATTAAATAGCCAAAGGAAAAAATATAAAGTGCACATAGCGTGATTCTGAATTACCAGATAAATCAATTTTAATAAAAAATAATTGCACTTACATTTAAGTAGGATACAACAAGCGCTTAATAATAAAGTAGAGCAGTGGGGTCAGTGGGGTCTCCCGACGCGTTTCGTTCCCTTAAAACGTCATCTGGGTCACACGTTCATTGAGATGGTTTATGAGGGGCCGAATTTTGTAGAGCCGGTCAAATTCAGGGTCTCCACGTGGACAACAAAGTGCATTGTCACTGAAATACAGGAACCGCAGGATCATCTTGTATCATTTCCTGGCCATGTGAGCAGAGAATATGGGCATTTGGTCAATTGGATATGTGGACCAATACATGCGCAATTGAGGAAATGGATGTATGCCCATATTGAGGGTGAGGGCCAGAAAGGTCTTAAATTCGGAAACCGTAAGAGGTCTCCATTCTTTGGCAAGGAGGGTCTGGGGATTAGCCGCGATGTAGGTACCAGCGTACAAATTACTCTGGTCCACAATAGATCTATAGAGATCTTCCGTGAAATACAGCGAATAAAAATCAAGTGGCGTAAAATTCGCTGTATCCACCTGAATTCCGGGTTGCCCAGTGAATGGGGGGAAGTACGGGTTCTGCAGAAGTGGTGGGGACCCAATCAGGATAGGCGAATTCTGCAGGAAGGGCACTATGGGCACGACGAGCCTGTCTTTTTCTTCTTCTTGGTGGCAGCGGGACACTACTTGTGCTTGCCACCTCGCCAGCTTGAACTGCACTTATGGGACTCGCCACGTCACCACGTGATACTGCAGTGCTGGATGAACGACCAGGGTGTACTAGGCCGCTGGTGCTTGCCAATCCACCAAAAGGAATAGCGGCGCTAGTACTGGCTCTCTGCTCCATACAAGGGTCCTGCGGTTCTTGCTCCTCAACAACCTCAGAACGGGATCGGGTATGCCTGGCCTTAGCAGGGACCCTCACTCCGTCGTCAGAGCTATCTGACATGGAGCCGCTGTCGTAAACAGGATCGTATTCTGAGCCCGAATCTGACAGATGCGTGACCTCCTCATCACTATCTGACGACATGCTCAGGATCCTAACAGCCTCTTCACCAGTGTACATTTGCTTTGACATTTTGGGCTCTAAATTTAGTCGCAGACTGGTGATGATTCGCGGGTAAAAAAAGCACCTGGCTATAGAAAAGCAAATGTAGAAAACGCTTCAAAAAAACTGTTAGCGATCGCAGGGATCAGGCCTGTCTCTGCGAACACTGCAGTTGTGTGTGATGTGTCTTTGAAGTGACAGTGATCGATCGATACTGCACTTGGGTGGATTGGGCTGGGCGGAGGGTCAAAACGCAAGTGCTAGCGGGTATCTGGGCTGATTCCACTAACAATGCGTTTTTGGGTACCCTAAACTGCTGGGTACGCTAGTATAGATCTGATCAGATCAGGTATCGATCTGTTCAGATACTATACCACTAAGGGGGGTGTATGCTTTGCGAGTGGGTGTAAGCATTACTGGCACTAACCTAACGCTGCCTGGGGCGACGCAGACCCTGACTGATGCAAAAATGTAATTTATATCACCCGCCGGGCGATCAGGGGGTTAAACCTTTATTGGGTTATATACGGCGGGTACCCTGATGCTATAAACAGCAAACTAACTAACCAGCGTCAACCGTAACACTTATACGGTGATCACTGGTGAAAGGGTTAACTAGAGGGCAATCAGGGGGTTAAAACCTTTATTAGGTAATATATGGGGGTACCTAACGCTTTCTAAAAACCTAAATAACTAACTGGCTAACCTGCGTCACCACTGACACTTATATGGTGATCACTGGTGAAAGGGTTAACTCTAGGGGCAATCAGGGGTTAAAAACTTTATTTATGGGGGTACCTAGCGCTATAGAACCTGGCGGCGAACCTCAAAAAAAACTAACTGCCTAGCGGCAACAGTGACACTAATACAGCGATCAGAAAATCGATCGCTTAGTGACACTGGCAATAGGGGGTGAAAGGGTTAACTAGGGCAGTGATCAATGGGTTAAACCTTTATTAGGGGGGGTAGGGGGCTACCCTAGACCTAAAGGGGGCTAAGACTAACTGCACTGACACTTTTTACTGTAACACTGACACTAAATGCAGTTATGAGAAATAAATGATTACTGCATTTAGTGACACAATGTTACAGTGGACTGGGGGGGGTGATCGGCGATGACAGGAAGGGGTTAAGTGTGCCTATGTGTACCTGTGTCAGTGTACTGTTAGGTGCAACTTACTGTGTGATGTGTTCTCTCCTCGGCGTCGGACGAAAAGACCGACACGAGGAGGAACACAGCACTTCCCTCTTCCTGTGTTTACACTTAGCACAGGAAGAGGCGGGGGGGGCGCGCGCATTGGCTGGGAGCGATCGCGAGGGGGTGGCTGGAAACTAATAGCCGCCCCCTCATCCCAGATCGCTCCCGGAGCTGAAGGAACCGCCGCATGTACAGGGGGGGGGGGGGATCGGACCCCTGAACCCCCTCAAGGCACCAACGTATATATACGTTGATGTGCCTGTCGGTGCCATTCTGCCGACGTAAATGTACATGCGGCGGTCCTTAAGTGGTTAATTGGTTCAAATTTGAAGCTTCTGTCTCAGCTTTGGCTGTGCTGTGGGCTCATTCTGTTATTTCTGGGGTGCTGATCACACCCCAGGTCGAAAGGTGGCAGCAGTGGAGTCAAGGATCTGGATACTTTTCTCAGCAGACTAGAGGGAGGGGTTTCCTTGCTGTGCATGCTGGGAAGGGGTATTTATGAGGCTCCATTTGTCTGGGTCTTCTTACTGTGTGGCGCCCACCTTCAGGTAGCCATACCACGGCACCCCGGCAAAATGGCCTTCCAAATCAGGGTGTGCGTGCCACGCGGTGTTCCTGGTTCCAGGACCATGTTGGTCGGGAACATCTGAGCTACGGCTGGGGTCCCTACTCTAAAGAGGTCCCAAGTGTTAGTCCTGCTAGAGGAAGCTGTTCGGTGGAAAGTCTGCCTGGGGAGTGCCAAGAGAGGCTGGTGTTCCAAGAGGGTTTCGACCATCCACCGGGAATCAAGGTAACCGAGTGCTGAGAGGCTGGGCGTCGGTCGCCTATCAGTCGGTAACCTGACTACAATTACCTGAAGGAGATCCAGGTGTCAAGTCTGCTAAGGAGGATTATCTCCGCTGTTTCAACCATAGGGTGGGTCTGTGGCAGAGACTTTTCCCCATGTTCCGTGTTGTTGGAAGCAGGACTATTTCACAATTACTTACACCTGAATCTGCTATTTCCATTTCTACCAAATCTCTACTCTTCACCAAGTTTTACTGTTTTTACCCAGCTGGGTAATAAAGAGCACAGAAAGACACCTGTTGTGTGGACATTCCATTACTTTAACTCTCATCAAATACCCCTAGACAGCGGGGGAACATATGATAACATGCCACCCAAAACAAACCAGCAGCTTCTTTGGGGGTAAGTGCTTTTAAAGAGTCCCAATATATCTGCAAAGATATGGTGGGTTTGTTTATATCTCTGTTGCCCAAGATGTCAAGCATTACTTTCTGTTTTGAAGAAAAAAGATCACTGTGGGCAGCACAGTGGTGTAGTGAGTAGCACTCTCGTCTAGCAGTAAAAAGGGATGCTGGTTCGAATCTCGACCACAACACTACCTGCCTGGACTTTGCATGTTCTCCCTGTGCCTGCGTGGGTTTCCTCTGGGTACTCAGTTTTCCTCCCACATGTCAAAGACACGCTGGTAGGTTAATTGGCCCTAGTATATGAATGTGAGTTAGGGACCTTAGATTGTAAGATCCTAGAGGGTAGGGACTGATGTGAATATACATTGTTTATGGTCGTTACCCTCTGACCGAGAGAGATGTGGATCACACGCGACAAGACTTACAACATAAATAGACCTGAAGTGTGCCTTGGTGGTCTGGTCAGTATGCCAAGGTTAGTAATGGGTAGTTGAAGAAGGATATGCTGAGAAGTGCCCTGAAAAAGGGAAGAGAGGGAGGGTGTCAAATGCGATTGAATGACTCACGGACATGAGGTGAGCATGTGTGAGTGAGCTGCTTAAATACCCTCCCGGGCTCCTCCCATAAACTCAGGCCACCATACTTGCCTTCTTATTTATGGTTGTTACCCTCTGACCGAGAGAGATGTGGATCACTTAAACACGTGACAAGACTTACAACATAATAGACCTTGGTGGTCTGGTCAGTATGCCAAGAAAAGGGGTCAAATGACTCAGATAGGGAAATAGCTTTTATTGATTTCTTGTATTTATTGAGCCAGCTTGGTAAAGGCTTGTGCCATTTTTTCTGAGGATTTGGGATGTATGTGGCAAAACAAGGAGACTTCCATCAGCCTGGTATCTTAAATACCTTGCCTGGTACTCCCTGTTGGGAGGCAGCTGAGGCTGCTCTAATTCAGACAGAACGTCCAGAGAACTGACTTAGGTTTGAAGTCCAAGTTACTTAGGAGGATTCTGACATGCTTGACACACTGGCTGCCACTCAGGGAGCTGGTTTAGAAAGGGTACTGTAACGGGAGGTCCCATGGGACCCAGAAGCGCTTAGAAAGTATGAGATACTCCTGTTTCAGCTTCATCCATGCCTCTTATGTGTAGATCACCCTGTGTCTCTAATAGGGGCACAGGGTGAATAAGAACTCCACTATGGTCTGTGCTAGTCACATTTAATGAAGTATAGATATGGTATATATTGTGTATATATATTGTGTGTTGGCTGATATGTACTATTAAGCTTGCTGTGGTAATTAAGTCTGCTACTGTGATGTAAATGAACCTAGGATGGCTCCTAAGAACCTTTCCCTGGTGTTATGCTAATTTGACACTGTATTGTGTGAACGTTCTATTGATGATAAATGTGGATTGTGAGTTGCCACAGTCTAAAGGTCAGATGTCTGACTTGTCAGCTGTAGTTAATTAGCTCATGTAGATTAATGTCTGTCTACTAAAAGATGTGTATTGAGGGGGGCTCGTTAGTAACTATTGCATGATGTTGTGGGTGGAGTGTGTCATTGTCCATTTGATTACTGCATGTATTCTTTTGGTGTATATAAGAGCCTGCCTTCTCAATAAAGATTGTCTATTCTTGTTGAACCAGAGAACAGAGCTGTGTCTCGTTTCTGGGGGGGAAATCCATATGGGTCGTGTCGCCGGATTGTGGAGTGTCGATAAGCTGTCTTGGGTTCGGAATGGAATATCTTAAATGCCGTTAACCCCTGTCCCATTTGGGGTTCCGTTACAGTTAGCAACGAGCTACCATCAGATTGGCTGGGTAGATTGAGCAGCAGTCGGTCGAGCACCGTCACTGGGCGTCAGGCGTGGTTAGTCTGATACAGGTTGATGTCAACCCCCGGGGCTTGTTTGTTGCGTTTGCAGACTGTGAGAGTGTAGTGGTTCAAAAGCGAGTCGGGTGGAGTCGGAACAGTGTCTGACTGCCGGAGCCGCTGACTGTAATTTCACTAAATCGTAGAAAACTGTACAAGGCCTAGTAGATGGCTGTTCGGGTGACTAGGCTGGGCAAAGCCCTAAACAGGGAATGAGTAAGGATTTCAGACATGTCCCTAAAGAGGGCACTCTTGAAAGGTAGGAGCTTGCCACTGACTACAGGTTGGTGCTTCTGTATGCTCTGTAGGAGTGACTTGACTGCATGGGCTCGAGAATACTGACGGTTTACTGGGGTCCTGCAGGGACAGGAAATGCTGGGCGCTATCTAGATATGGCGTGATAGTATTGTGAGAGAGTCAGCTGCGTGTGGCAATACGATATGAAGGCTAGGACGTGTCTAACGTTGCCTGTTGCTGCTCCGGGGCAAGGGGCCAAAAATGTGCGGTTAGTGTTCCAATCAGTGCGATAGGCCTTCAGTGTGTTGCGTGCCAAGGAGTGGTTAATAAGCTGGGTTGCGTTGGTGACATGAGACTTCAGTCCATCGTCAGCAATGACCAGGGTGGGACAGGGATATTTGTAGGATCAGCTCCAGGCTCTTGCTGGAAAAAACAAAGTAAGGTTGGAATGGGAAAGCGCATTAGCTGCCTGGAATATGTCTACATAAGATATTAACTGGAGACGAAGTGACGGAATGACAGCTGTGTGAGCCTGCACAGGAAGGACATGATGGGGAGTGACTTTGATCTACCTTAATTGATGATGTCGGCTGTGGACTGGTTGTCTGTGGTGAAGAACACTGTCTGTCCTGTTCAAGTGTGGCCCCAGGCCTGGGCAGCTGCCATAATAGGGGAACAGCACAAGGCGTGATGAAGATTGGGTGAAGCAGAAATTTAAGAGAATTTCTGGGGGCCAAGGTTTGGCCTGCGAATGAAATGCTGGAAAACATGAGTTACTGCGTCTGGCAGTGTTTACAAGCTGTTACAGGCATTGGCGTTTTGAATGCCTCTGAACATCCGTCTGAAGCCTTTTTTTTTTTTCGGGAAGATTTCTAAACTCAACTGCCTAGAAACGACTATAAATGATCCTGTATACATGTACAGGACAGTGACATGCTCGCCCCCTCCTGGGAACTACATCTGTGCGGCAGGATGCTCTCTACGTGATAGAGACTTCAAGGAGGTGTGAATTACTGGGCGTGCCGCAATGCATACTGGGAAATGTAGTTCTTACATGAACGAGCGCCGCAAACCAGGAAGTAAATGAGAGAACAGAAACTAGAATGCAGAAGGTGATATAGATGAAGGAATTTAATAGGTATTTACTCGTTTTTTGCAGACATTAATTTTAGGCAAAATGTATTTTTCCTTTACAACTCCTTTAAATTTAAAGCCAACTTAAGTCAGATAATCCTCTTGCAGCATAAATTTCTTCAGATTTCACTGGTAGCATTGTAGGGGTAATTAGTGCAACATCTATTCTTGACATAGGTGCAAGAGAAGCATATAAATGCTCTATCATTAGGGTGTAATATTCTCCAGACAGCCATAAGACCAATCTCCCCAATAAAGCCAGCAAAGGAGGTAGATATCGTAGTCATCAAAACTGCATTCAAAGTAAATCAAACCTTATAACATATAAAATAATGTCCAAGTCATAAACCACAAACAGCGCTGATGTTGGTATTTCAGTGTGACTGAAAGAAATGTTCAAAATTCAGACCAACTCAACACATTAAAAAGTTGCTAGAGTGCAGAGCAGTAGGAAGAAACGAGTCCATAGGTGATTGTGTTGGAAATCAGATAGTGAGCACCTTCCACCATAAAAATCCAAGTCCACCACGTGTATTGACGCCCAGGTGTCAGAGACTTTAGAAGGATGAGAGATACTCCTGTGCCAGCGGCACTAATAACTCCTGGGTCTAAGTCCACCCTGTGCCCTTTTGGCCGTAGGGTGGCTAATAGAATCATAATTCATGTATTACATGAGACGGGACATTAATAATAATAATTCATGTTTGCAGGATGTCTTGAGAGATCACAAGTTGTTGGCTCTTCAATGTGTGGACACACTCTTTTGAAAGGTGTTAATTGCATCGGCTCCTGACAGACCTTTTCATTGTGTGATAAAACTGTTAAAGCCCTGTGTTTACACTTAAAAGATTGGGTATTCAACACCACACGTCTCTCTTCAGATGTATTGAATTAGCATGTCAATTATGTTAGTAAAGGAATGTATTGACGCCCAGGTGTTAGGACCCGTCGCCGGAGACGGTACGTCTGTCTAGATATGTGGATTGAGGTCAAGACATTGTGTGATTGTATTTTATTTGAATTCTATTGATAAAGGTATGTGATAGGTCTCGTCAGTATCGGTGCCGAAATGTCTGCATCGTAACTAGCCATAGTGTGTGATGAGGGGGGTGGAGATTGAATTGTCCTGTGATTAACTGTATAATGCTGTACTGGATATATAAGCAAGCTAAGAAACCAATAAAATGTTCATTCATTTTTGGAACAAGTACATAGCGGAGTCTCGTCTTGATTATGGGAAATGGAATGGATCATGTCTTGGATTGTGGAGTGTCGGATAAGCTTGTCGTGGGTGGATGGAAGGTCGTAAACAGTGGTGACCGTTACAAACAGGCAATGTAAATTTTCCAGAGGCTGGTACACTCGTCACAACATAGGGACTAACCGATCAGCGATCAGCTGGAGACTCCAAATCAAACAAGGAAACATAAGTGTGCCAATAGCGTAATTTCATTTTAATGTATATAATCCAGAGCCCCCCCTCATAAACAAATCCCCTCATAAAATGCACATACATTAAATAAGACAAAATAAGCGTATATTCACCATCTCCACATAGAGGAGAGAGAGCCGTGCGGACCGAGTCGAATAGCCGACCGCTATCACTTCCTGGTTCTGGGCAGTCAGCGGTGAAATGCAAACGTCACCTCCTTGTGTCGTGTAGGTCACGCCCTGGGGAAGTGATAGCGGTCGGCTATCCGACTCGGTCCGTACGGCTCTCTCTCCTCTATGTGGAGACGGTGAATATTCGCTTTTTTTGTCTTATTTAATGTACTTGCATTTTATGAGAGGATTTGTTTATGAGGGGGCTCTGGATTATATACATTAAAATGAAATTACGCTATTGGCACACTTCTGTTTCCTTGTTTGATTTGGAGTCTCCAGCTGATCGCTGAACGGTTAGTCCCTATGTTGTGACGAGTGTATCAGCCTCTGGAAAATTTACATTACCTGTTTGTAACGGTCACCACCGTTTACGACCTTCCATTCACCCACGACAAGCTTATCCGACACTCCACAATCCAAGACATGATCTATTCCATTTCCCATAATCAAGACGAGACTCCGCTATGTACTTGTTCCATAAATGAATGAATGAATTTTTATGGTGGAAGGTGCTCGCTAGGGATGAGCTTCGCATTCGATACGAACGTATGTTCGACTCGAACATTGCCTGTTCGATCGATCGTCGAAAATCTAACAAAATGGGTCGTTCGCGCCAAATTCGAGTGACGCGCGTCAGCCCATAATTTACTGCGGCGTTGCGCGCTGATGATTGGCCAAGCATGCACCATGACCCCGCATGGTTGGCCAATCACAGCACCCAAAAAACGAAGAGCCATAATTGGCCAAAGCCTGGGTGCTTTGGCCAATTATGGCTCAGGGCTGTAGAACACGCCCCACACTATAAAAGGCCGCCTCCCGTGTGTGCCGGCTTTGTTAAAGAGAGCAGTCAGAGAGACAGAGAGATTATCTTTTTAGCTAACTAGATAGAGCAGGGTAGTCAGTTTAGCTTTATTACAGTGTGTAGAGAATATATATACATCCTTAGGAGTTGTAAATATATTTATAAACTGTATAGCTTAGCTAGATCTGCTATTCGTATTTGTTAGGCAGGAGATTGTGCATTAAAGACAAAAAACAATCCGCGCTACCACCCCTTAACTGATTGATATATGGGTGTAAAAAAAACGTGATAAACGTGAAAATAAAAAGTGAAAATGCTGCACCTTAATACAAAGAAGCCCAATATAGGGCTCCACAAGAGCAAAGGACAAAGGCGCGCAACAATGTAACATATGTATAGAAAAATATGTGTTTCCACAGCAACCTGCAAATGGTGAAAATAAATACAAATAATATTGTGAAAAAAGAATGTACAACGTCCCAAATAGGATTCCAATTGTTAGGTGCTCAAAAACGTATTTCCTAATGCCTTTGAAACACAGTTCATAGGAAATTTCCCAATGTAGTGTTGTAGATAATTCCAATGATGCCCCTCATCTGTTCTATGTAGGGAAGTAATAGATGGCCGCTTACCGCAATGTTGGACCCTTCCAGGGGTCAGTAAAGCATTCAACACACTTATCCACGGCTGGGTCCTAGGAATCACTCCACTGCTGACAGCTCAGGACTACTCAGAAAGGCTGAAGAGATTTTTCACTCCAAGAGATGTCTCACTCCAAGATGTAGCTCAGATTTTCAGCTTAATTGAGGATATCGTGAAAGATAGAGAAAAAAGGAACTCCATAGTGCAGCAAGTTTAAAAAGAAGCTGACAGTTTATTCAGTTTGCACTGATACAATTAAAAACAACAGTCCTTCACCCTGCACATATACGGGTTCTCAGCATGGATTCAAAAACAATTTCGTGTGTGCAGATGCTTCCAGCTAGGCGTGCGATCGATCAAATCAGCCAGCTGGTAAGCTCATGAACGTGGTGACGCCTGCGATACTTAGCTCCACCCGACGCGGCGTTTCATCCAAACGGGCTTCTACGGGGAAAGGAGGCTCAAGTGTCGGACGTCACACACCTCGTTCCTATTTATGCAATCACGCAGGAGAGTGACACCGGAACATACAAATGCCGGAACCTACTCTGCACTGCAGCCAACTTTGTTTTGTATTGAAGCGAGATCTTTACACTTGGAAGTGAGACATTACTCATGACAAAACCATCAATAAAAGCATTACATAATACTGTAAAAAACGTAACATGATACTGCAAAAAACATCATGATGCTACCTGGGAAGGTATATCATTTAAGAAAAAATACATTTATTTTAAAAAATAAATAAAAATAAAATAAAAATAAAAAGGCATATAAAACGTTAGTTGGTGTGCTGCCTGATATCAAATATTACAGATACAGAGAACCACATTGCATTCACTGTGGGACATGCCCGAAAGGGAATGGGGGAGGGGGCAAAAATTTCAATACTTTGTGTGAACTACACATTGAAGGGGAAGAACGGGAGGAGGGGTAAGTGCTCATGGGATTCAACTGTTATCTATGTAGCAGTTGACGTCCCATTCTATGTTGAAACCTAAGGGACTGTAACAGGCCATATCAAAGATCCAGCGTGTTTCTCTGCAGGATATTTGCCGTACTAGATCGCTCCCCCTCCAGTGGGGGGTATATTTTTCAATCCCAATGACTTTAAGTCCGGAGGGGTCACGATTATGGTGTTGGTCAAAATGTAGTGACACACTGTGTTCAGGGAATCCGCTACGTATGCGAGAGAGGTGTTCCCCTATCCTTATCTTCAGGGCCCTACAGGTTCTCCCAATGTATTGGAGCCCACAGGGGCACCCCAAAAGATAGATCACCCCCACTGTATCGCAAGTGATGAATTCAGAAATGGAATATGTTCTCGAGGTTACATGTGAGGTAAATGCAGATGTTCTGGTTGTTTTACAAGAGGCACAGATTTTACACCTCTTGCACGGGTAAAAACCCTTCAGATTCCCAAACATTAGCAATCTCGGAGGGGGGTCGACTACACTGGGTGCCAGCAAGTCCTTTAGATTTTTATTTCTCCTAAACAAAACTTTTGGGGTGTCAGGAAGCTGGGAACCCATGATCTTATCACTTTTTAGAACTGACCAGTGTTTCTTCATTATTTTTCTGACCCACCAATGTTGAGATGAAAAAGTGGTAGGGAGGCCCATTCAAACGAATCTCTATTCATCTCTGTTTTGCTAGTTTTGGGGACTAACATGTCAGCTCTGTCCATAGCGGCCACTTCCTTAATGTCCTTCTCTAAGACCTCTATTGCGTACCCTTTTTCCTCAAACTGTTGTTTGAGAATTTGGACTTGGGAATGGAAGTCCTCTGTTTTGGAACAATTCCTCCTAATCCTCTGGAACTGGCCTTTTGGGATAGCTTTAAGCCAGTTTGGGTGATGGCCACTGTCCCTTGGAATGTAACCATTCCGGTCCGTGGTTTTAAAGAAAGCCTTAGTAAGAAGGGAATTGTGTTCTCTGAAGATTACTAGGTCAAGGAAATTAACAGACACTGGGCTGGACTCATATGTAAATGTTATACCCCAATTGTTATCATTTAAACTGGTCATAAAGTCCACCAAGGAGGGTGTATCACCCTTCCACAGAAAGAAGGCATCATCGATATAGCGCCGCCAAAACAGGAGGCGGGGCTCCCCTCGGGAAAAAAGGCAATCGTTTTCCCACAGGGCCATGAAAAGTCCAGCAAGACTGGGGGCAAATTTGGCCCCCATAGCAACGCCGGTGCATTGTGCTATATCGATGATGCCTTCTTTCTGTGGAAGGGTGATACACCCTCCTTGGTGGACTTTATGACCAGTTTAAATGATAACAATTGGGGTATAAAATTTACATATGAGTCCAGCCCAGTGTCTGTTAATTTCCTTGACCTAGTAATCTTCAGAGAACACAATTCCCTTCTTACTAAGGCTTTCTTTAAAACCACGGACCGGAATGGTTACATTCCAAGGGACAGTGGCCATCACCCAAACTGGCTTAAAGCTATCCCAAAATGCCAGTTCCAGAGGATTAGGAGGAATTGTTCCAAAACAGAGGACTTCCATTCCCAAGTCCAAATTCTCAAACAACGGTTTGAGGAAAAAAGGTACGCAATAGAGGTCTTAGAGAAGGACATTAAGGAAGTGGCCGCTATGGACAGAGCTGACAGGTTAGTCCCCAAAACTAGCAAAACAGAGATGAATAGAGATTTGTTTGAATGGGCCTTCCTGACCACTTTTTCATCTCAACATTGGTGGGTCAGAAAAATAATGAAGAAACACTGGTCAGTTCTAAAAAGTGATAAGATCATGGGTTCCCAGCTTCCTGACACCCCAAAAGTTTTGTTTAGGAGAAATAAAAATCTAAAGGACTTGCTGGCACCCAGTGTAGTCGACCCCCCTCCGAGATTGCTAATGTTTGGGAATCTGAAGGGTTTTTACCCGTGCAAGAGGTGTAAAGTCTGTGCCTCTTGTAAAACAACCAGAACATCTGCATTTACCTCACATGTAACCTCGAGAACATATTCCATTTCTGAATTCATCACTTGCGATACAGTGGGGGTGATCTATCTTTTGGGGTGCCCCTGTGGGCTCCAATACATTGGGAGAACATGCAGGGCCCTGACGATAAGGATAGGGGAACACCTCTCTCGCATACGTAGCGGATTCCCTGAACACAGTGTGTCACTACATTTTGACCAACACCATAATCGTGACCCCTCCGGACTTAAAGTCATTGGGATTGAAAAATATACCCCCCACTGGAGGGGGAGCGATCTAGTACGGCAAATATCCTGCAGAGAAACATGCTGGATCTTTGATATGGCCTGTTACAGTCCCTTAGGTTTCAACATAGAATGGGACGTCAACTGCTACATAGATAACAGTTGAATCCCATGAGCACTTACCCCTCCTCCCGTTCTTCCCCTTCAATGTGTAGTTCACACAAAGTATTGAAATTTTTGCCCCCTCCCCCATTCCCTTTCGGGCATGTCCCACAGTGAATGCAATGTGGTTCTCTGTATCTGTCATATTTGATATCAGGCAGCACACCAAGTAACGTTTTATATGCCTTTTTATTTTTATTTTATTTTTATTTATTTTTTAAAATAAATGTATTTTTTCTTAAATGATATACCTTCCCAGGTAGCATCATGATGTTTTTTGCAGTATCATGTTATGTTTTTTACAGTATTATGTAATGCTTTTATTGATGGTTTTGTCATGAGTGATGTCTCACTTCCAAGTGTAAAGATCTCGCTTCAATACAAAACAAAGTTGGCTGCAGTGCAGAGTAGGTTGAGCCTCCTTTCCCCGTAGAAGCCCGTTTGGATGAAACGCCACGTCGGGTGGAGCTAAGTATCGCAGGCGTCACCATGTTCATGAGCTTACCAGCTGGCTGATTTGATCGATCGCACGCCTAGCTGGAAGCATCTGCACACACGAAATTGTTTTTGAATCCATGCTGAGAACCCATATATGTGCAGGGTGAAGGACTGTTGTTTTTAATTGTATCAGTGCAAACTGAATAAACTGTCAGCTTCTTTTTAAACCTGCTGCACTATGGAGTTCCTTTTTTCTCTATCTTTCACGATATCCTCAATTAAGCTGAAAATCTGAGCTACATCTTGGAGTGAGACATCTCTTGGAGTGAAAAATCTCTTCAGCCTTTCTGAGTAGTCCTGAGCTGTCAGCAGTGGAGTGATTCCTAGGACCCAGCCGCGGATAAGTGTGTTGAATGCTTTACTGACCCCTGGAAGGGTCCAACATTGCGGTAAGCGGCCATCTATTACTTCCCTACATAGAACAGATGAGGGGCATCATTGGAATTATCTACAACACTACATTGGGAAATTTCCTATGAACTGTGTTTCAAAGGCATTAGGAAATACGTTTTTGAGCACCTAACAATTGGAATTCTATTTGGGACGTTGTACATTCTTTTTTCACAATATTATTTGTATTTATTTTCACCATTTGCAGGTTGCTGTGGAAACACATATTTTTCTATACATATGTTACATTGTTGCGCGCCTTTGTCCTTTGTATATATATGTCTTGTGGAGCCCTATATTGGGCTTCTTTGTATTAAGGTGCAGCATTTTCACTTTTTATTTTCACGTTTATCACATTTTTTTTACACCCATATATCAATCAGTTAAGGGGTGGTAGCGCGGATTGTTTTTTGTCTTTAGTGTTTTCTTGAAATATACATATCTCGCAGCTTCCCCCGCCCCCTTAGAATTCACTTTCTGCACTCACCAAGGTAACACACTATCCTTAAACTAACATGGATATTTTTGAACTACATAAAAATAGGAAAATTAATCCCGATGAAGTATTTGACCAGAGTAGCACAGAAACAGAAGGGATACGTGGTATCTTTATGAGACTAAAAAATGTACTTATATCTGAACTGCATGCTACCTGGGACATCATCTTCTTGGAGCGGTATATCCAGGAAAGGATGATCCCCAGAAGCCTTAGATGGCATGTCTTTCCAGATAGGGGGGACACTGATCTGGCAGATTGGTATTTATATTTTAATGACGTTGGTATAGCCTTCCTGGGCTTTTTGGTGGCCCGCAAACAGGCCAAGGTTTCTAGATTGCAACTAGAAATCAGTGAAATCCAAGAAAAATTGACCCCCATGGCCAAAGAAGGACTATACCAAGTCTATTCTAAAGAACTTAGAGAAATTATGATTGAGGAAGAGGAAGAACAGAGAATCAAAAAAAGGAAAAAATACTTGAGAGATGTTGAGGACTATAAAACGCATAATGTCTTCAAGTGGCAGGAAAACAATCGCAATCCAAGCCAACATAATGTAGGTTTACAAATGGAAGTAGGGGGGGCCACTTCCAGTGGACTGGTGCCTCTGTTCTCTGAACCCATCAGGTCCCTTTTGGGTCCCTCTACTCCCAATGTAGGGTTTAGGGAATGGGAGCCCAGTAGAACAGGGGCAAATAAAACACCCCATTCTATCAAGCGGAAACACAATGGACACCAGTCCAAGCCTAGTTCTACAAACACCCACCCTCTACCAAATACATCCAATGGTAATCATGGAAGGTATCCTACTCAGGGTGGTAATAAAGGTCCTAGACAACCTGAGGGAATTCCGTACAGTTATTCAAATTCGTACCACCAGAATAGGCCCGTACATACGGAACATCATGACCAGTACAACAATTATGGAGATAATGGTTATAGAGGAGAGATCCAGCCCCCTCACCGGGCCCCATGGGGCTATGACCTACCAGTAGAGAATAGGTTTGAGCCGCTGCAGGGATATGGAGAGGGTGCCCCACGTACCAACTCCTATGGAAATGGCTCCCATTACCCACATGGTGCGACATATGAGGGCCCTCCAGGTCCAGCTCCCTTAAGAAATAAAAAGGATAGTTTTTTAGGAAGGGGTACAGGCAAAAAGGGAAGACGAAGAGAGGAGTCAGAGGAGGGCAACGGTGCCACTCCAAAGAAAAGCCGCAACTAACATGTGAAGGCGTTTTTAACCTTAGCGGGGAGACACTATCTAGAGCAGAAACGTTAACATTAAATCAAGGGTTGAAGTATGCCCCTAGAAGAACTATGGACAAATTTCAAATGTTCATAGATCTCCAAAAATTCATTAGGAAATTAAGCATCAAACGGCATTTTATGACCAATCCTATTCTCAGGAATAGCAGTAATATTGGTCAGCAAGCAGGGACAGGATTGAGGAATGCTTCTTTGTTTAATCCCTCAACCAAAACAGCTGCCAGTATCACTGTTTTAAAAATTTGGTGTTACAGGATTTAACAAAAGTCCAGTTCAGGAAAGATAGAACTAAAAACACAGAGGAAGGCATCACAACTTTATGTAAAAAGAAAGATCTGATTGTTAGACCTGCAGATAAGGGGGGAGGGATAGTTTTATTTAAGAAGTCAGATTATCTCAAAGAAATGGATAACTTACTATCAGATGGGGCTACGTATACTATTACTACTACTACTACCACAGAATTATGGGGTGCCTTGGCGCGGCTCTGTGGCTCACGCATGCGTTTGCAAATGCGTGCGGACAAAACCCCTGTTTTTAACGCACATTGTTAGACAGGTTAATTGGTTGTTCTGCTAGCTGGTCGGTAAGTAGGCTTGGTTATTCCCTGGGCATTCCCCAGGTTCTTGTTGTTATCTACGTATACTATTCTTGGGAACGACCCTTTGGGTAAATATAAGAAAATACTCATGGGCTTGGTAAAGGAAGGTCATAAGAAGGGAATTCTAAATGAAAAAGAAAAAGATTTTCTGATCCCACTGGCACCGAAAACACCTATTATGTATTATATTCCCAAGATACATAAAAATTCCACCCATCCTCCTGGTCGCCCTATCGTAAGCGGCATAGATTCCCTTACTTCGAGAGTAGGGAAATATGTGGACCATTTCTTGCAACCCGCTGTAACTAAGACACCAGCGTTTCTAAGAGACTCAATGCAGATTATCAAAGAAATATCGGAGCTTAACATTGAGGAGGACGTCCTGCTGGTTACAGCGGATGTTTCCTCCTTATATACTATAATCCCCCACCATCTAGGGTATCTGGCAGCCGAACATTTCCTAAGGAAAGATCCTACTCTCAAACCTTCAACCTTAGAGTTTGTGATGAAACTACTCAATTTTGCCATGGAACACAATTATTTTTACTATGGCGGATCTTTCTATTTGCAATGCACCGGCGTTGCTATGGGGGCCAAATTTGCCCCCAGTCTTGCTGGACTTTTCATGGCCCTGTGGGAAAACGATTGCCTTTTTTCTCGAGGGGAGCCCCGCCTCCTGTTTTGGCGGTGCTATATCGATGATGCCTTCTTTCTGTGGAAGGGTGATACACCCTCCTTGGTGGACTTTATGACCAGTTTAAATGATAACAATTGGGGTATAACATTTACATATGAGTCCAGCCCAGTGTCTGTTAATTTCCTTGACCTAGTAATCTTCAGAGAACACAATTCCCTTCTTACTAAGGCTTTCTTTAAAACCACGGACCGGAATGGTTACATTCCAAGGGACAGTGGCCATCACCCAAACTGGCTTAAAGCTATCCCAAAAGGCCAGTTCCAGAGGATTAGGAGGAATTGTTCCAAAACAGAGGACTTCCATTCCCAAGTCCAAATTCTCAAACAACGTTTTGAGGAAAAAGGGTATGCAATAGAGGTCTTAGAGAAGGACATTAAGGAAGTGGCCGCTATGGACAGAGCTGACATGTTAGTCCCCAAAACTAGCAAAACAGAGATGAATAGAGATTCGTTTGAATGGGCCTTCCTGACCACTTTTTCATCTCAACATTGGTGGGTCAGAAAAATAATGAAGAAACACTGGTCAGTTCTAAAAAGTGATAAGATCATGGGTTCCCAGCTTCCTGACACCCCAAAAGTTTTGTTTAGGAGAAATAAAAATCTAAAGGACTTGCTGGCACCCAGTGTAGTCGACCCCCCTCCGAGATTGCTAATGTTTGGGAATCTGAAGGGTTTTTACCCGTGCAAGAGGTGTAAAGTCTGTGCCTCTTGTAAAACAACCAGAACATCTGCATTTACCTCACATGTAACCTCGAGAACATATTCCATTTCTGAATTCATCACTTGCGATACAGTGGGGGTGATCTATCTTTTGGGGTGCCCCTGTGGGCTCCAATACATTGGGAGAACATGTAGGGCCCTGAAGATAAGGATAGGGGAACACCTCTCTCGCATACGTAGCGGATTCCCTGAACACAGTGTGTCACTACATTTTGACCAACACCATAATCGTGACCCCTCCGGACTTAAAGTCATTGGGATTGAAAAATATACCCCCCACTGGAGGGGGAGCGATCTAGTACGGCAAATATCCCGCAGAGAAACACGCTGGATCTTTGATATGGCCTGTTACAGTCCCTTAGGTTTCAACATAGAATGGGACGTCAACTGCTACATAGATAACAGTTGAATCCCATGAGCACTTACCCCTCCTCCCGTTCTTCCCCTTCAATGTGTAGTTCACACAAAGTATTGACATTTTTGCCCTCTCCCCCATTCCTTTTCGGGCATGTCCCACAGTGAATGCAATGTGGTTCTCTGTATCTGTCATATTTGATATCAGGCAGCACACCAAGTAACGTTTTATATGCCTTTTTATTTTTATTTTATTTTTATTTATTTTTTAAAATAAATGTATTTTTTCTTAAATGATATACCTTCCCAGGTAGCATCATGATGTTTTTTGCAGTATCATGTTATGTTTTTTACAGTATTATGTAATGCTTTTATTGATGGTTTTGTCATGAGTGATGTCTCACTTCCAAGTGTAAAGATCTCGCTTCAATACAAAACAAAGTTGGCTGCAGTGCAGAGTAGGTTGAGCCTCCTTTCCCCGTAGAAGCCCGTTTGGATGAAACGCCACGTCGGGTGGAGCTAAGTATCGCAGGCGTCACCATGTTCATGAGCTTACCAGCTGGCTGATTTGATCGATCGCACGCCTAGCTGGAAGCATCTGCACACACGAAATTGTTTTTGAATCCATGCTGAGAACCCATATATGTGCAGGGTGAAGGACTGTTGTTTTTAATTGTATCAGTGCAAACTGAATAAAACTGTCAGCTTCTTTTTAAACCTGCTGCACTATGGAGTTCCTTTTTTCTCTATCTTTCACGATATCCTCAATTAAGCTGAAAATCTGAGCTACATCTTGGAGTGAGACATCTCTTGGAGTGAAAAATCTCTTCGGCCTTTCTGAGTAGTCCTGAGCTGTCAGCAGTGGAGTGATTCCTAGGACCCAGCCGCGGATAAGTGTGTTGAATGCTTTACTGACCCCTGGAAGGGTCCAACATTGCGGTAAGCGGCCATCTATTACTTCCCTACATAGAACAGATGAGGGGCATCATTGGAATTATCTACAACACTACATTGGGAAATTTCCTATGAACTGTGTTTCAAAGGCATTAGGAAATACGTTTTTGAGCACCTAACAATTGGAATTCTATTTGGGACGTTGTACATTCTTTTTTCACAATATTATTTGTATTTATTTTCACCATTTGCAGGTTGCTGTGGAAACACATATTTTTCTATACATATGTTACATTGTTGCGCGCCTTTGTCCTTTGTATATATATGTCTTGTGGAGCCCTATATTGGGCTTCTTTGTATTAAGGTGCAGCATTTTCACTTTTTATTTTCACGTTTATCACATTTTTTTACACCCATATATCAATCAGTTAAGGGGTGGTAGCGCGGATTGTTTTTTGTCTTTAGTGTTTTCTTGAAATATACATATCTCGCAGCTTCCCCCGCCCCCTTAGAATTCACTTTCTGCACTCACCAAGGTAACACACTATCCTTAAACTAACATGGATATTTTTGAACTACATAAAAATAGGAAAATTAATCCCGATGAAGTATTTGACCAGAGTAGCACAGAAACAGAAGGGATACGTGGTATCTTTATGAGACTAAAAAATGTACTTATATCTGAACTGCATGCTACCTGGGACATCATCTTCTTGGAGCGGTATATCCAGGAAAGGATGATCCCCAGAAGCCTTAGATGGCATGTCTTTCCAGATAGGGGGACACTGATCTGGCAGATTGGTATTTATATTTTAATGACGTTGGTATAGCCTTCCTGGGCTTTTTGGTGGCCCGCAAACAGGCCAAGGTTTCTAGATTGCAACTAGAAATCAGTGAAATCCAAGAAAAATTGACCCCCATGGCCAAAGAAGGACTATACCAAGTCTATTCTAAAGAACTTAGAGAAATTATGATTGAGGAAGAGGAAGAACAGAGAATCAAAAAAAGGAAAAAATACTTGAGAGATGTTGAGGACTATAAAACGCATAATGTCTTCAAGTGGCAGGAAAACAATCGCAATCCAAGCCAACATAATGTAGGTTTACAAATGGAAGTAGGGGGGGCCACTTCCAGTGGACTGGTGCCTCTGTTCTCTGAACCCATCAGGTCCCTTTTGGGTCCCTCTACTCCCAATGTAGGGTTTAGGGAATGGGAGCCCAGTAGAACAGGGGCAAATAAAACACCCCATTCTATCAAGCGGAAACACAATGGACACCAGTCCAAGCCTAGTTCTACAAACACCCACCCTCTACCAAATACATCCAATGGTAATCATGGAAGGTATCCTACTCAGGGTGGTAATAAAGGTCCTAGACAACCTGAGGGAATTCCGTACAGTTATTCAAATTCGTACCACCAGAATAGGCCCGTACATACGGAACATCATGACCAGTACAACAATTATGGAGATAATGGTTATAGAGGAGAGATCCAGCCCCCTCACCGGGCCCCCATGGGGCTATGACCTACCAGTAGAGAATAGGTTTGAGCCGCTGCAGGGATATGGAGAGGGTGCCCCACGTACCAACTCCTATGGAAATGGCTCCCATTACCCACATGGTGCGACATATGAGGGCCCTCCCTCCAGGTCCAGCTCCCTTAAGAAATAAAAAGGATAGTTTTTTAGGAAGGGGTACAGGCAAAAAGGGAAGACGAAGAGAGGAGTCAGAGGAGGGCAACGGTGCCACTCCAAAGAAAAGCCGCAACTAACATGTGAAGGCGTTTTTAACCTTAGCGGGGAGACACTATCTAGAGCAGAAACGTTAACATTAAATCAAGGGTTGAAGTATGCCCCTAGAAGAACTATGGACAAATTTCAAATGTTCATAGATCTCCAAAAATTCATTAGGAAATTAAGCATCAAACGGCATTTTATGACCAATCCTATTCTCAGGAATAGCAGTAATATTGGTCAGCAAGCAGGGACAGGATTGAGGAATGCTTCTTTGTTTAATCCCTCAACCAAAACAGCTGCCAGTATCACTGTTTTAAAAATTTGGTGTTACAGGATTTAACAAAAGTCCAGTTCAGGAAAGATAGAACTAAAAACACAGAGGAAGGCATCACAACTTTATGTAAAAAGAAAGATCTGATTGTTAGACCTGCAGATAAGGGGGGAGGGATAGTTTTATTTAAGAAGTCAGATTATCTCAAAGAAATGGATAACTTACTATCAGATGGGGCTACGTATACTATTACTACTACTACTACCACAGAATTATGGGGTGCCTTGGCGCGGCTCTGTGGCTCACGCATGCGTTTGCAAATGCGTGCGGACAAAACCCCTGTTTTTAAGCGCACATTGTTAGACAGGTTAATTGGTTGTTCTGCTAGCTGGTCGGTAAGTAGGCTTGGTTATTCCCTGGGCATTCCCCAGGTTCTTGTTGTTATCTACGTATACTATTCTTGGGAACGACCCTTTGGGTAAATATAAGAAAATACTCATGGGCTTGGTAAAGGAAGGTCATAAGAAGGGAATTCTAAATGAAAAAGAAAAAGATTTTCTGATCCCACTGGCACCGAAAACACCTATTATGTATTATATTCCCAAGATACATAAAAATTCCACCCATCCTCCTGGTCGCCCTATCGTAAGCGGCATAGATTCCCTTACTTCGAGAGTAGGGAAATATGTGGACCATTTCTTGCAACCCGCTGTAACTAAGACACCAGCGTTTCTAAGAGACTCAATGCAGATTATCAAAGAAATATCGGAGCTTAACATTGAGGAGGACGTCCTGCTGGTTACAGCGGATGTTTCCTCCTTATATACTATAATCCCCCACCATCTAGGGTATCTGGCAGCCGAACATTTCCTAAGGAAAGATCCTACTCTCAAACCTTCAACCTTAGAGTTTGTGATGAAACTACTCAATTTTGCCATGGAACACAATTATTTTTACTATGGCGGATCTTTCTATTTGCAATGCACCGGCGTTGCTATGGGGGCCAAATTTGCCCCCAGTCTTGCTGGACTTTTCATGGCCCTGTGGGAAAACGATTGCCTTTTTTCTCGAGGGGAGCCCCGCCTCCTGTTTTGGCGGTGCTATATCGATGATGCCTTCTTTCTGTGGAAGGGTGATACACCCTCCTTGGTGGACTTTATGACCAGTTTAAATGATAACAATTGGGGTATAACATTTACATATGAGTCCAGCCCAGTGTCTGTTAATTTCCTTGACCTAGTAATCTTCAGAGAACACAATTCCCTTCTTACTAAGGCTTTCTTAAAACCACGGACCGGAATGGTTACATTCCAAGGGACAGTGGCCATCACCCAAACTGGCTTAAAGCTATCCCAAAAGGCCAGTTCCAGAGGATTAGGAGGAATTGTTCCAAAACAGAGGACTTCCATTCCCAAGTCCAAATTCTCAAACAACGTTTTGAGGAAAAAGGGTATGCAATAGAGGTCTTAGAGAAGGACATTAAGGAAGTGGCCGTTATGGACAGAGCTGACATGTTAGTCCCCAAAACTAGCAAAACAGAGATGAATAGAGATTCGTTTGAATGGGCCTTCCTGACCACTTTTTCATCTCAACATTGGTGGGTCAGAAAAATAATGAAGAAACACTGGTCAGTTCTAAAAAGTGATAAGATCATGGGTTCCCAGCTTCCTGACACCCCAAAAGTTTTGTTTAGGAGAAATAAAAATCTAAAGGACTTGCTGGCACCCAGTGTAGTCGACCCCCCTCCGAGATTGCTAATGTTTGGGAATCTGAAGGGTTTTTACCCGTGCAAGAGGTGTAAAGTCTGTGCCTCTTGTAAAACAACCAGAACATCTGCATTTACCTCACATGTAACCTCGAGAACATATTCCATTTCTGAATTCATCACTTGCGATACAGTGGGGGTGATCTATCTTTTGGGGTGCCCCTGTGGGCTCCAATACATTGGAGAAACATGTAGGGCCCTGAAGATAAGGATAGGGGACACCTCTCTCGCATACGTAGCGGATTCCCTGAACACAGTGTGTCACTACATTTTGACCAACACCATAATCGTGACCCCTCCGGACTTAAAGTCATTGGGATTGAAAAATATACCCCCCACTGGAGGGGGAGCGATCTAGTACAGCAAATATCCCGCAGAGAAACACGCTGGATCTTTGATATGGCCTGTTACAGTCCCTTAGGTTTCAACATAGAATGGGACGTCAACTGCTACATAGATAACAGTTGAATCCCATGAGCACTTACCCCTCCTCCCGTTCTTCCCCTTCAATGTGTAGTTCACACAAAGTATTGACATTTTTGCCCTCTCCCCCATTCCTTTTCGGGCATGTCCCACAGTGAATGCAATGTGGTTCTCTGTATCTGTCATATTTGATATCAGGCAGCACACCAAGTAACGTTTTATATGCCTTTTTATTTTTATTTTATTTTTATTTATTTTTTAAAATAAATGTATTTTTTCTTAAATGATATACCTTCCCAGGTAGCATCATGATGTTTTTTGCAGTATCATGTTACGTTTTTTTACAGTATTATGTAATGCTTTTATTGATGGTTTTGTCATGAGTGATGTCTCACTTCCAAGTGTAAAGATCTCGCTTCAATACAAAACAAAGTTGGCTGCAGTGCAGAGTAGGTTCCGGCATTTGTATGTTCCGGTGTCACTCTCCTGCGTGATTGCATAAATAGGAACGAGGTGTGTGACGTCCGACACTTGAGCCTCCTTTCCCCGTAGAAGCCCATTTGGATGAAACGCCGCGTCGGGTGGAGCTAAGTATCACAGGCGTCACCACGTTCATGAGCTTACCAGCTGGCTGATTTGATCGATCGCACGCCTAGCTGGAAGCATCTGCACACACAAAATTGTTTTTGAATCCATGCTGAGAACCCGTATATGTGCAGGGTGAAGGACTGTTGTTTTTAATTGTATCAGTGCAAACTGAATAAACTGTCAGCTTCTTTTTAAACCTGCTGCACTATGGAGTTCCTTTTTTCTCTATCTTTCACGATATCCTCAATTAAGCTGAAAATCTGAGCTACATCTTGGAGTGAGACATCTCTTGGAGTGAAAAATCTCTTCAGCCTTTCTGAGTAGTCTGAGCTGTCAGCAGTGGAGTGATTCCTAGGACCCAGCCGCGGATAAGTGTGTTGAATGCTTTACTGACCCTGGAAGGGTCCAACATTGCGGTAAGCGGCCATCTATTACTTCCCTACATAGAACAGATGAGGGGCATCATTGGAATTATCTACAACACTACATTGGGAAATTTCCTATGAACTGTGTTTCAAAGGCATTAGGAAATACGTTTTTGAGCACCTAACAATTGGAATCCTATTTGGGACGTTGTACATTCTTTTTTCACAATATTATTTGTATTTATTTTCACCATTTGCAGGTTGCTGTGGAAACACATATTTTTCTATACATATGTTACATTGTTGTGCGCCTTTGTCCTTTGTATATATAGGAGATTGTGCATAGCTGCAGTGCTCTAACGTGTTATATTGCCTGTGGCTGTGTGCTGTGTTTAGTTTACACCTTGTCAGGGCATTAGAGCTGCTCGTTCGCGGCCGTTTACCGCGGGCGCGCGCATGCGCGGCTCGGGCGCGCGCGTGCATGTATTAGGCGCGCGCGTGCGCTTTATAGGCGCGTGGCGCGGGCGCGCGCACGGGCGCGCACGGACACGCTCTCCATCCGGCCAATCAGTGGCTTAGGCGGGCTATTTAAGCCAGCCTCTTCCTCCTGTCTGGTTGCTGGCTTGTCACAGCTTCTAAGTGAATCTGATACCTACGACCTTTTGATCCTGATCCTTTGACCTTTGGCTATTGTTACCGGACTGCTGCTGTCTCCTGCTCTTGACCTTTGGCTTGAACTATCGGACTTCCTGATCTCTCCAACCCTCCTGACCACGGCCTGTTTCCCGGATTAATCTTCTGCTTGTTCCCAGCTCCAGCTATCTGGACTTCCGGACTATCTCCGTGTGCTTCCTCAGCTGACCCCAGTGACCTGCCTCCGGATCAATCTCTGCTCCACGGATCCAGTCTTCATCCACCTGTCGGTACCGGTGCCTCCCGGTGCGTCCGTCCCCCTGTACCCACTCCAGGGGGCGGATCGCGCTAGGTCGCAAAGGGAGCCGCCCTCAGCATCTTGGCCTTGGTGAGTTTATCCTTAACTACCATGATAGTACAAGCCAGCCAGATGTCCGAGGCCGACAGGGCGCGCTCTCCCTTCGAGACTCTTTGCCTACAAGTCTCAGCACTAACCGACGCAGTACAGAAGTTGCAGGACGGATACGTACAAATGGATGGTCACCTCCAACAAATGGCTGTCACGCCTGGACCCACGGCCTCTCCCGCGGCTCCAGCTATGGGAGCATCCACCTCCCAGTCTTCTCCAGGACCAGCAGTGGTTGTTTCTCACCCAGAACCTCGCGTCCAACACCTGAGCGATTCTCTGGCGACCGCAAGAAATTCCGGGCGTTCAAAAATGCCTGCTCACTGTACCTGGCCCTGCAACCTAGAACTTTCTGTTCGGAAGCCGTGAAAGTAGGCTTTGTGATTTCTTTACTCACGGACGAGCCACAGGCTTGGGCACACAGCCTACTGGAACAGAAGAGCCCAATACTGGACACTTTAGACACCTTCTTTAAAAACATGTCTGAACTATATGATGACCCCCTCCGTTCAGCTACGGCCGAAGCTACTCTCCACCAGCTGAATCAAGGAAGGAGACCAGTGGAGGACTTTATTGCGGAATTCCGAAAGTGGTCTGCTGACACAGGGTGGAATGAGGCCGCCCTAAAATATCAATTCCGCCAAGGTCTCTCAGAGTCCCTCAAGGACGAACTAGCTAGAATTGATCCACCTGCTACTTTGGAAGCTTTGATTCAATCAGCTACCCAACTTGACAGACGCCTACGTGAGCGACGTTCAGAACGCTGTCAAGCCACTCGTCCCAGCTGGACCCCACCAAGGTTCCCTCCAGCTCCTCCGCCTCTCCCGGTTCCGCCCGCTTTCTCGCTTCAGGATCCCGAGCCCATGCAACTCGGGATGGTCCGGGCTCCCCTCACGCCTGAAGAGAGGCAGCGTAGACGCCAGTCAAATCTGTGTCTGTATTGCGGTGGAGCAGGTCACTTCCTCCGCACTTGTCCTATTAGACCCAGTAAGTCTAGACCATCATCCACCTTCAATTACCACATTACCAACTTACCTCAGACTTATGTTATCCTCTTTCTCTCCCTACAGCTCCCGGAGGGGGCGACCCGGCTACCGGCCATCGTTGACTCTGGGGCCTGCAGCTGCTTCATGGACTCCGCCCTGGCCCAGAAGCTGCAGATCCCTTGTCGTCCTAAGGACCTCCCCTTACAGATCCATCTTGCAGACGGCTCACTTCCCCGCTCAGGACTTGTTACCCACGAAACCCTACCTATTCCTGCCGTCTCGGATACCGGACACCAAGAGTACCTGTGCCTAGACCTTATCCCGTCTCCTTTGGCCCCCATTATCTTGGGGCTTCCATGGCTACAAGTGCACCAACCCAGTATAGACTGGTGCGAAAAGGAGATCAAATTCCCCTCAGTCTATTGTGCCCAACACTGCCTCATACCTACTAAACCCGCTTGTGCTACCTTGATGACAGCGTCAGAAGACCTCCAACACGTTCCCGCGGTTTACTCAGAATATAGAGACGTGTTTGACAAACAGCAGGCAGACCGCCTTCCTCCGCACCGGTCATACGACTGCCCTATTGACCTGTTGCCTGATTCTAAGATCCCTTTCGGGAGAATTTTTCCTTTATCAGAGACTGAATTAGTAGCCCTTAAGGCTTACATCAACGAAAACTTAGAAAATAAATTCATTCGTCCTTCCACTTCCCCAGCCGGGGCAGGAATCTTCTTCGTCGAGAAAAAAGATGGCTCCCTCAGGCCTTGCATTTATTATCGGGAGTTGAATAAAATAACCATCAAGAACCGGTATCCGTTACCCTTGATCCCGGAACTGTTCCAGCGATACCGTTCAGCCCGGGTCTTTTCCAAACTCGACCTCCGGGGTGCCTACAACCTTATCCGAATCCGGCCCGGAGACGAGTGGAAGACAGCTTTCAGGTCAAGGTTTGGCCACTTTGAATACCTGGTGATGCCTTTCGGGCTCTGTAATGCCCCTGCCACTTTCCAGCACCTGGTAAATGACATCTTCCGCCAATTCCTGGATGACTTCCTGGTCGTCTATCTAGATGACATCCTCATCTTCTCAGTATCCCTTGAAGTGCACCGGGTCCACGTTAAACAAGTCCTGGCCATCCTCAGGCAACATAAATTATATCTTAAATCTGAGAAATGCGAATTTGAAAAGACCACCATTCAGTTCTTGGGCTTTATCATCTCGACCAATGGGTATCCATGGATCCGCAGAAAGTCAAGGCAGTCCAGGACTGGCCAGCTCCGACCGACAAAAAGGGGTACAGCAGCGGTTTATTGGCTTTGCCAACTTTTACCGAAGATTCATTGCCGGCTTTCATCCACTGTGTCCCCTATTACCAAACTAACCCAGCAGGGATGTCGTTTCACTGGTCCCAGGAAGCACAGGAGGCATTCACAAAGCTCAAGACCTTGTTTTCTTCCGCGCCTGTTCTAAAACACCCAGACCCAACCTTGCCTTTATCTTGGAGGTGGACGCCTCGGAAATCGCCATCGGAGCAATCCTATCGCAGAGACAGGGACCTAAATCTCTGCTACATCATCCTGTAGCTTATGCTTCACGGAAACTAAGCTCTCTGGAAAGAAACTATGACGTCGGTGACCGGGAATTACTGGCCATTAAGTTTGCCTTGGAGGAATGGAGGTATCTCCTGGAAGGTGCCCTTCACCCCATTCTGATTTTTACGGACCATAAAAACCTGGAATACTTGCGATCCGCCAAACGTCTGAGACCAAGACAAGCTCGCTGGGCCTTGTTCTTCACCCGTTTTCAGTTCCACATCACTTTCAGACTGGGGTCTAAGAATGGGAAAGCAGACGCCCTTTCCAGAATGTTCACCGAAACACCCGATCCGCTGGAGCCTAGTACCATCCTAACCCCCAAGAACTTTTTATTAATTTCTCCAATTGACCTACTGACCTCTCTTAAAAGGGTCTCCGACCAATGCACCGACGAACTGGCACTCTCTCTGGAGAAACAAGACGGTCTACTGTGGTCACGGGGCAAAGTCTTTGTACCTACAGAAACAAGGCAATTGGTGTTAAGCACATTCCACCGATCACAAGCTGGCAGGCCACTTCGGAGCACGGAAGACCGCGGAGTTGATCGGACGCTCTTTTCTGGTGGCCGAAATGGAAATTAGACTGTAAGACCTACGTGTCTTCTTGTACCCGCTGCCAGCGTTGTAAGGGTCCGAACACCAAGTCCTGGGGCCTACTCAAACCCCTTCTGTTCCGGAACGCCCCTGGACAGATGTTTCAATGGATTTCATTGTAGATCTGCCTCCTTCCGAAGGCTTTACTACGATTCTAGTAGTAATTGACCGACTGTCTAAATTAGCACACTTCCTGCCTATGATTGGTACACCCTCCGCGACTGAGACAGCCAAAATTTTTTTTAAGGAAATCATAAGACTCCCATGGGCACCCAAGAGCATCGTGTCAGACAGGGGTGTGCAATTTACTTCTAAGTTCTGGAGGGAGCTCTGCAAGTCGCTTGAAATTAAGATCTGCCTCTCGTCTGCCTACCACCCGCAGTCCTGGCCAGACAGAGACCCCAAACGTTGGAGCAATACCTCCGTTGTTTCTGTTCATCATCTCAAGACGACTGGGCATCTTTGCTACCAGCGGCAGAGTTTGCCTACAACAATTCGGTTCACTCATCTACTAACCAGACCCCGTTTTGGGCCAACCTCGCATACCATCCTTCCTTCCTTCCGGACTCCATTCCTGAAATATCGGTCCCAGCTGTCCAGGAACGTATAGTTGCCATGCAACAAAACTTCCAGAAACTCCAGGAGACCATGCACCAAGCCCAAAAGAGTTACAAGAAGTTTTTCGACAGGGGGAGGAAGGACTGCCCGAACTTCGAAGCTGGGGAAAAGGTCTGGTTATCGGCCACAAACCTCAAACTACCAATCCCTTCCCGGAAACTTGGCCCTAGGTTCATCGGCCCATTTAAAATCAAGCGGAAGATCAACCCTGTGGCTTTCGAACTAGAATTACCGGACTCCTACAGGATCCATCCTGTCTTTCACGCATCCCTGCTCAAGCCTTTCATACCAGACACACCTTCCCTGGAAGAGAAGAACTCCCACCGCCTCCGGTGGTGATCGAAGGTGAAAAGGAGTTCGAGGTGGAATCCATTCTGAATTGTCGAAAGAGGGGGAGGCAACTTCAGTACTTAATCAAGTGGAAAGGTTATCCTCCTGAGGACAATTCCTGGGAGCCTTCCAGAAATTTACATGCCCCTCGGCTGATCCGAACTTTCCATCGGGACCACCCGGAGTTGATGAACAGTTTGGGCGTCCGGAGCCCGCCCCTTGGGGGGGGGCACTGTCAGGGCATTAGAGCTGCCCGTTCGCGGCCGTTTACCGCGGGCGCGCGCATGCGCGGCGGCGCGCCGCGCGGTGCATGTATTAGGCGCGCGCGTGCGCGGTATAGGCGCGCGGCGCGGGCGCGCGCGCACGGGCGCGCACGGACACGCTCTCCATCTGGCCAATCAGTGGCTTAGGCGGGCTATTTAAGCCAGCCTCTTCCTCCTGTCTGGTTGCTGGCTTGTCACAGCTTCTAAGTGAATCTGATACCTACGACCTTTTGATCCTGATCCTTTGACCTTTGGCTATTGTTACCGGACTGCTGCTGTCTCCTGCTCTTGACCTTTGGCTTGAACTATCGGACTTCCTGATCTCTCCAACCCTCCTGACCACGGCCTGTTTCCCGGATTAATCTTCTGCTTGTTCCCAGCTCCAGCTATCTGGACTTCCGGACTATCTCCGTGTGCTTCCTCAGCTGACCCCAGTGACCTGCCTCCGGATCAATCTCTGCTCCACGGATCCAGTCTTCATCCACCTGTCGGTACCGGTGCCTCCCGGTGCGTCCGTCCCCCTGTACCCACTCCAGGGGGCGGATCGCGCTAGGTCGCAAAGGGAGCCGCCCTCAGCATCTTGGCCTTGGTGAGTTTATCCTTAACTACCGTGATACACCTAAACATGCTCGGTGTAACTGCACTAGTCCTGCTTATTTGCACCTAAGCACATTTGCTTAAAGTGCAAGTTTGCTGTGTAATCGCACGTAAGCACATTTACTGTAAGTGCAAGTTTGCTGTGTAATCGCACGTAAGCGCATTTATTGTAACTGTAAGGCCGCGTACACATGTTCAAATCTATCTGCTGAAAATGGTCCGACGGACCGTTTCAGCAGACAAATGTGATCGTGTGTACGGGCGGACAGATGGGTTTTTCCAGCAGACAGATTTTAAAGCATGCTTTAACCACTTTAGCCCCGGACCATATTGCTGTCCAAAGACCAGAGCACTTTTTGCGATTCGGCACTGCGTCGCTTTAACTGACAATTGCGCGGTCATGCGACGTGGCTCCCAAACAAAATTGGCGTCCTTTTTTTCCCACAAATAGAGCTTTCTTTTGGTGGTATTTGATCATCTCTGCGGTTTTTATTTTTTGCGCTATAAACAAAAACAGAGCGACTATTTTGAAAAAAATGCAATATTTTTTACTTTCTTCTGTAATAAATATCCCCCAAAAATATATATAAAAAATTTTTTTTTTCCTCAGTTTAGGCCGATACGTATTCTTCTACATATTTTTCGTAAAAAAAATCACAATTAGCGTTTATTGATTGGTTTGCGCAAAAGTTATAGCGTTTACAAAATAGGGGGAAGTTTTATGGCATTTTTATTATTATTATTTTTTTTACTAGTAATGGCGGCGATCAGCGTTTTTTTTCAGTACTGCGACCTTATGGCGGACACTTCGGACACTTTTGACACATTTTTGGGACCATTGGCATTTTTTTAGCGATCAATGCTATAAAAATGCATTGGATTACTATAAAAATGCCATTGGCAGTGAAGGGGTTAACACTAGGGGGCGGGAAGGGGTTAAGTGTGTTCCTATTTGTGTTCTAACTGTATGGGGGGGTGGACTTACTAGGGGGAATCACTGATCTTCCGTTCATACATTGTATGAACAGAAAATCAGCGTTTCCCCCGCTAACAGGAACGAGCGCTGTGTGTTTACACACACAGCTCCCGTTCCCCGCTCTGTAACGAGCGATCGCGTGTGCCCGGCGGCGATCGTGCCCGCCGGGCACACGCACGGGACTCGGGGGCGTCGAAGGTGGCGACGTAGAGCTACGGGCTCTCGCGCACCAGTGCCGACCTGCCGCCGTATTACTGCGGCGGCTGGTCGGCATGCGGTTAAAATCTATCTGCTGGGAGCCCATCTGTCTGACATGTCTGCTGGTTAGTACGCTAACCAGCAGACATATCTGTCCGCACATGCGTCGAATGGTTTCGACGCATGCGCGGAAGTGTTTTACTTCCTGGTGACGTTAGCGGCGTCAACGTCACCGCCACGTCACCGCGCTGTCTGCCGGCGAGGATTTTGGTTTGATCGTGTGTACACGATCAAACCAATATGCCCCAGCAGACAAATCCGATCAAAACGGTCTGTCAGACCAATTTGATCGGATTTATTTGGTCGTGTGTACGCGGCCTAAGTTTGCTGTAATCACACGTAAACGCATTTACTGTAAGTGCAAGTTTGCTGTGTAATCGCACATAAGCGCATTTACTGTAAGTGCAAGTTTGCTGTGTAATCGCACGTAAGCGCATTTACTGTAAGTGCAAGTTTGCTCTTTAGTAGCTCGTAAGCGCATTTACTGTAAGTGAACGTGTGGTGTTTATTTACACCTGAACGCATTAAAACAGGGGTGTTCAAACTTTTTTCAAAGAGGGCCACATTTGATAAAGTGAACATGCTCGAGGGACGACCATTTTGCATGTCTTTTTTTGACCCATTAAAATTTGATCCAAGTGTGTTCGTCCGAGCACCAATACACTGCCCAACAAGAATTCTCTTGCCTTTGTGGCTGTGTGTGGTGAAAAGATGAGCTCAGGCGTTTTATTTGGATATACTGTATATATCTCTTTTGTGGCCCTGAGCTTGAGCGTGTTATTAGAATACACCGTATTTATCAGCGTATAAAATGCACAGGCTTACCATTGCCATCCGTGCAGCCCCACCATTGCCATCCGTGCAGCCCCACCATTGCCATCCGTGCAGCCCCACCATTGCCATCCGTGCAGCCTGATCGATGCCCATCTGCAGCCTTGGAGGGGACAGGGAGGGGGAGGGACAAGTGCCGTCAGATTACAAACAGGAGAATTTCTTGTTTACTCAGTGGCCTCTTTAATGCAAAGTCCCGCCTCCTATGATAAACAGAACAGTCATCCAATGGCAGGAAACGGGACTTCCTATTACAGACGCCGGCAAATCAACAGGAGATTCTCTTTATGTAATCTGACGGCGCACGTCCTGTCCCCTTTGAGGCAGCTCCGATAAATATTGTATATATCTTTGTGGCCCCCAGGGCACAGGGCACATGTGAGGCTGCAATGGCTATATAAATCCCCAAATCCCCAGGGGGGCCATATTAAATCACCAGGGGGGCCGCAATTGGCCCCCAGGCTGGACTTTGGACATGCCTGCATTAAAATGTCTGGAAGGACAATAAAGAGAGGCAGAGAGTCACGAGGGCAAGCAGGCTCTGCATCTAGAGGCAACGCTGGTGGTGGACGTGGTGCATCCTCTTCAGCACGTGGCCGCTCGTCCTTTCTTTTCGGGAGCTGGCCGTGTTGAGCCTCAACATGCAGACAAAATAGTAAATTGGATGACCAAGCCGTCCTCATCCTCCTAATCCTCTCTCACACAGACTGATCTTAGTTTGTCTGGCAAAGCAGCTGCCAAGGCTTCCTCTTCCCTCTGTACCATGGCATCACACAATCCTTCCCTAGTCCCACTGTGTTCTCCTGAGGAGTCCCCCGAACTTTTCAACACAGTGTTGGGTACATGCTGAATGAAGATGAGCAGCGTTTTGATGGCTCCGATGATGGAACACAGATAGAGGAAGGCATTGATGTGAGCCCAGGGAAAGGGGGTGGCCGAGAGGGACAGCAATCTGGCAGTGATGTTCCCCCAGCTGGAGCATACTGCCAGGTTTTTGACAGTGATGAGGAGGGAGGGGATGATGAGGTCACTGACTCTACCTGGGTGCCTGATAGGAGAGAGGAGGAGGAGGAGGACGAGGCACAGGCACATCTCCAAAGAAGCAGGATGCCCTCCAGGGGTCAGCTTAAGGGCACACCAACTGCATTACAGTGCACATCTACGCTTGTGCATGGTGCTGCTGTGTCTGAATGGTACAGCAAAAGTTCTTTAGTGTGGGCCTTTTTTGAAACATGTCCATCAGATCGTACCTTTGCTATTTGCAACATATGTCGCAAGCATATCTCGCGTGGCCAAAACATCACCCGCCTGGGTACCACATGCTTGTCCAGACATATGTCGACCTGCCATGCAGCTCGTTGGCAAGCACACCAGAAAGACCCACACCAAAGACAAAAGCGTACCTTCCCTTGCCTTTCTGGGACCTCCAACCCCACTAGACCCCCAGTCCTCTCTGAAGCCTGCAGTGAAGGTGTAGAAATAGGTGTGTCACAACCTAGTAGTAGTACATGCGGGCAATCTACTGATAGTACCTAGGGATGAGCTTCGCGTTCGATGCAAACACATGTTCGCATCGAACATTGGCCGTTCGATCGTTCGTCGAAAACTAACAAATCGTGTCGTTCGCGCCAAATTCGAATGACCCATAATTCACTGCGGCATTGCGCGCTGATGATTGGCCAAGCATGCACCATGACCCCGGATGCTTGGCCAATCACAGCGCCCAAAAAACGAAGAGACCTAATTGGCCAAAGCCTGGGTGCTTTGGCCAATTAGGGCTCAGGGCTTTAGCACACGCCCCACACTATAAAAGGCTGCCTCGTGTAGTGTGTTCCGGCTTGCTTTGCAGTCAGGCAGACAGAGAGAGAGAGAAATAGATAGAGACACAGGGCCAGATTCAGAGACCCGTAACTCCTGTCTAACTGGTGTTAGACTGGAGTACTTTCGAATTACGCGCGTTTTTTAGCTAGTCTGAAATCTCAAACCATGAAAAGACGGCTGCGGGCTTCAATTCGACTGGATTACGTGTTCGTACGCCTTCGGATCTACGCTGCAATAAAATTGCGGCCACTGGGTGGACTTCCCGTCGTTTTCCGCGTCGGATTATGCTAATGAGCTTTTGCCGGCAATCCCCGAAATTACGATCTTCAATCGCAATCTCTTACGGCATTTTTAGTCAGCTTTTTGCTGGTCTAATATTAGACAGCCCATGTTAAGTATGGCCGTCGTTCCCGCGTCGAATATCAACGTTTTCTGAAGTCTTTTTTTATTTTTTACGTAAGTCGTCCAGGAATAGGAATGTTCGTAAACGACGCTACAAAAAAATGACGTAACAACGTGATTTTCGCGGAATGCACGGCGGGAAATTTCTGAAGGGAGCATGCGCAGTTCGATCACCGTGGGGACGCGCCCTCTAATCGCGTATTTCGATTACACGGCGAGAAATAGACTACGCTGCCGTATCGTACGGGCAAAAATCTACCAGAATTCCATTTAGAGCCTGGTAAAATACGGCAGCGTAGAGTATTTAGAATACGCTGCGCAAATTTACGTGTACCTGAATCTACCCCACAGTGGGGTAGATTCACATAGAGATCTGATGGTGTATCTACTGATACACCGTCGGATCTGTGAGATCCGACGCTCGGATCTATGCGGCTGATTCTTCGAATCAGGTTCCGCATAGATCTCCCTTAGAGCCGACTGGTGTAAGTGAGTTACACTGTCGGCTCTTAGGCTGCATTCTCCCGCCGTCCGCTAGGTGGCGCTTCTTTCTTTCTACGCGACAAATATGCAAATGAGGAGAACCGCCGATTCAGAACCGAACACCCGGCCGTCGCTTTTTTTTTACGTCGTTTGCGTTCGGCTTTTTCCGGCGGATCGTTACCCCTGCTATATGCGGGGTAAGTGCGGCGGATCCTATGTTAAGTATGGCCGTCGTTCCCGCGTCGAGTTTTACATTATTTACGTCGTTTACGTAAGTCGTCCGGGAATACGGCCATACGTTAATTGCGTTAACGTCGAAAACAATGACGTGCTTGCGACGTCATTTAAAGCAATGCACGTTGGGAAATTTAGCCGGCGGCGCATGCGCAGTACGATCGGCGCGGGGACGCGCGTGATTTAAATAGTAAATCCCCCCTAGCCGTGGAATTTGCATTCCGCAGGGGGATTTACGATCCGCCAGGGTTACTTACGAGGCAAGTGCTTTCTGAATACAGCACTTGCCTCAAAAACTGGCGCAGGCGGATCGTAAAAAAGATAGATCACGCGGATCAAAAGATCCGCTGATCTACATGAATCTACCCCTGTGTCTTTTCACATAGATAGATGGATAGATAGATAGATAGATAGATAGATAGATAGATAGATAGATAGATAGATAGATAGATAGATAGATAGATACGTAGATAGATAGATACGTAGATAGATAGATACGTAGATAGATAGATACGTAGATAGATGGATACATAGATAGATAGATACGTAGATAGATAGATAGATACGTAGATAGATAGATAGATACGTAGATAGATAGATACGTAGATAGATAGATAGATACGTAGATAGATAGATAGATACGTAGATAGATAGATAGATACGTAGATAGATAGATAGATACGTAGATAGATAGATAGATAGATAGATAGATAGATAGATAGATAGATAGATAGATAGATAGATAGATAGATAGATAGATACGTAGATAGATAGATAGATACGTAGATAGATAGATAGATAGATACGTAGATAGATAGATAGATACGTAGATAGATAGATACGTAGATAGATAGATACGTAGATAGATAGATACGTAGATAGATACGTAGATAGATACGTAGATAGATACGTAGATAGATAGATACGTAGATAGATAGATACGTAGATAGATACGTAGATAGATACGTAGATACATAGATACGTAGATAGATAGATACGTAGATAGATAGATACGTAGATAGATAGATACGTAGATAGATACGTAGATAGATAGATACGTAGATAGATACGTAGATAGATACGTAGATAGATACGTAGATAGATACGTAGATAGATACGTAGATAGATACGTAGATAGATACGTAGATAGATACGTAGATAGATACGTAGATAGATACGTAGATAGATAGATACGTAGATAGATAGATACGTAGATAGATAGATACGTAGATAGATACGTACGTAGATAGATACGTACGTAGATAGATACGTACGTAGATAGATAGATACGTAGATAGATACGTACGTAGATAGATAGATACGTACGTAGATAGATAGATACGTAGATAGATACGTAGATAGATACGTAGATAGATACGTAGATAGATACGTAGATAGATACATAGATAGATAGATACGTAGATAGATAGATACGTAGATAGATAGATACGTAGATAGATAGATACGTAGATAGATACGTACGTAGATAGATAGATACGTACGTAGATAGATAGATACGTAGATAGATACGTAGATAGATACGTAGATAGATACGTAGATAGATAGATAGATAGATAGATAGATAGATAGATAGATAGATAGAAACGTAGATAGATACGTACGTAGATAGATACGTACGTAGATAGATAGATACGTAGATAGATAGATACGTAGATAGATAGATACGTAGATAGATACGTAGATAGATACGTAGATAGATAGATATGTAGATAGATAGATACGTAGATAGATACGTAGATAGATAGATACGTAGATAGATAGATACATAGATAGATAGATACGTAGATAGATACGTAGATAGATACGTAGATAGATAGATACGTAGATAGATACGTAGATAGATACGTAGATAGATAGATACGTAGATAGATAGATACGTAGATAGATACGTAGATAGATACGTAGATAGATACGTAGATAGATACGTAGATAGATACGTAGATAGATAGATACGTAGATAGATAGATACGAAGATAGATAGATACGTAGATAGATAGATACGTAGATAGATACGTACGTAGATAGATAGATATGTAGATAGATACGTAGATAGATACGTAGATAGATACGTAGATAGATACGTAGATAGATAGATACGTAGATAGATAGATACGTAGATAGATAGATACGTAGATAGATAGATACGTAGATAGATAGATACGTAGATAGATACGTACGTAGATAGATAGATACGTACGTAGATAGATAGATACGTAGATAGATACGTAGATAGATAGAAACGTAGATAGATAGATACGTAGATAGATAGATACGTAGATAGATACGTAGATAGATACGTAGATAGATACGTAGATAGATACGTAGATAGATACGTAGATAGATAGATACGTAGATAGATACGTAGATAGATACGTAGATAGATACGTAGATAGATACGTAGATAGATACGTAGATAGATAGATACGTAGATAGATACGTAGATAGATAGATACGTAGATAGATAGATACGTAGATAGATACGTAGATAGATAGATACGTAGATAGATAGATACGTAGATAGATACGTAGATAGATACGTAGATAGATACGTAGATAGATAGATACGTAGATAGATAGATACGTAGATAGATAGATACGTAGATAGATAGATACGTAGATAGATACGTAGATAGATAGATACGTAGATAGATAGATACGTAGATAGATACGTAGATAGATACGTAGATAGATACGTAGATAGATACGTAGATAGATACGTAGATAGATACGTAGATAGATACGTAGATAGATACGTAGATAGATACGTAGATAGATAGATACGTAGATAGATACGTAGATAGATAGATACGTAGATAGATAGATACGTAGATAGATACGTAGATAGATACGTAGATAGATAGATACGTAGATAGATATGTAGATAGATATGTAGATAGATACGTAGATAGATACGTAGATAGATACGTAGATAGATACGTAGATAGATACGTAGATAGATACGTAGATAGATAGATACGTAGATAGATAGATACGTAGATAGATACGTAGATAGATACGTAGATAGATAGATATGTAGATAGATAGATACGTAGATAGATACGTAGATAGATAGATACGTAGATAGATAGATACATAGATAGATAGATACGTAGATAGATACGTAGATAGATACGTAGATTAGATAGAGATAATACGTAGATAGATACGTAGATAGATACGTAGATAGATAGATACTACGTAGATAGATAACGAGATACGTAGATAATACGTAGATAGATACGTAGATAGATACGTAGATAGATACGTAGATAGATAGATTACGTAGATAGATAGATACGTAGATAGATACGAAGATAGATAGTACGTAGATAGATAGATACGTAGATAGATACGTACGTAGATAGATAGATAGATAAGATACGTAGATAGATACGTAGATAGATACGTAGATAGATACGTAGATAGATACGTAGATAGATACGTAGATAGATAGATACGTAGATAGATAGATACGTAGATAGATAGATACGTAGATAGATAGATACGTAGATAGATACGTACGTAGATAGATAGATACGTACGTAGATAGATAGATACGTAGATAGATACGTAGATAGATAGAAACGTAGATAGATAGATACGTAGATAGATAGATACGTAGATAGATACGTAGATAGATAGATACGTAGATAGATAGAAACGTAGATAGATAGATACGTAGATAGATAGATACGTAGATAGATACGTAGATAGATACGTAGATAGATAGATACGTAGATAGATAGATAGATACGTAGATAGATACGTAGATAGATAGATAGATAGATACGTAGATAGATAGATAGATAGATACGTAGATAGATAGATACGTAGATAGATAGATATGTAGATAGATAGATACGTAGATAGATAGATACGTAGATAGATAGATACGTAGATAGATAGATACGTAGATAGATACGTAGATAGATACGTAGATACATAGATACGTAGATAGATAGATACGTAGATAGATAGATACGTAGATAGATAGATACGTAGATAGATACGTAGATAGATAGATACGTAGATAGATACGTAGATAGATACGTAGATAGATACGTAGATAGATACGTAGATAGATACGTAGATAGATACGTAGATAGATAGATACGTAGATAGATACGTAGATAGATACGTAGATAGATACGTAGATAGATACGTAGATAGATACGTAGATAGATAGATACGTAGATAGATACGTAGATAGATAGATACGTAGATAGATAGATACGTAGATAGATACGTAGATAGATAGATACGTAGATAGATAGATACGTAGATAGATAGATACGTAGATAGATAGATACGTAGATAGATACGTAGATAGATAGATACGTATATAGATAGATACGTAGATATAGATACGTATAGATAGATACGTAGAAGATAGATACGTAGATAGATACGTAGATAGATACGTAGATAGATACGATACTACGTAGATAGATACGTAGATAGATACGTAGATAGATAGATACGTAGATAGATACGTAGATAGATAGATACGTAGATAGATAGATACGTAGATAGATACGTAGATAGATACGTAGATAGATAGATACGTAGATAGATATGTAGATAGATATGTAGATAGATACGTAGATAGATACGTAGATAGATACGTAGATAGATACGTAGATAGATACGTAGAGATAGAGATACGTAGATAGATAGATACGTAGATAGATAGATACAGATAGATAGAGTAGATAGATACGTAGATAGATAGATATGTAGATAGATAGATACGTAGATAGATACGTAGATAGATAGATACGTAGATAGATAGATACATAGATAGATAGATACGTAGATAGATACGTAGATAGATACGTAGATAGATAGATACGTAGATAGATACGTAGATAGATACGTAGATAGATAGATACGTAGATAGATAGATACGTAGATAGATAGATACGTAGATAGATACGTAGATAGATACGTAGATAGATACGTAGATAGATACGTAGATAGATAGATACGTAGATAGATACGAAGATAGATAGATACGTAGATAGATAGATACGTAGATAGATACGTACGTAGATAGATAGATATGTAGATAGATACGTAGATAGATACGTAGATAGATACGTAGATAGATACGTAGATAGATAGATACGTAGATAGATAGATACGTAGATAGATAGATACGTAGATAGATAGATACGTAGATAGATAGATACGTAGATAGATACGTACGTAGATAGATAGATACGTACGTAGATAGATAGATACGTAGATAGATACGTAGATAGATAGAAACGTAGATAGATAGATACGTAGATAGATAGATACGTAGATAGATACGTAGATAGATAGATACGTATATAGATAGTAACGTAGATAGATAGATACGTAGATAGATAGATACGTAGATAGATACGTAGATAGATACGTAGATAGATAGATACGTAGATAGATAGATAGATACGTAGATAGATACGTAGATAGATAGATAGATAGATACGTAGATAGATAGATAGATAGATACGTAGATAGATAGATACGTAGATAGATAGATATGTAGATAGATAGATACGTAGATAGATAGATACGTAGATAGATAGATACGTAGATAGATATGTACGTAGATAGATAGGTAGATAGATACGTAGATAGATACGTAGATAGATACGTAGATAGATAGATACATAGATAGATACGTAGATAGATAGATAGATACGTAGATAGATAGATAGATAGATAGATAGATACGTAGATAGATAGATACGTAGATAGATAGATATGTAGATAGATACGTAGATAGATACGTAGATAGATACGTAGATAGATAGATAGATAGATAGATAGATAGATACATAGATAGATAGATACGTAGATAGATAGATATGTAGATAGATACGTAGATAGATACGTAGATAGATACGTAGATAGATAGATATGTAGATAGATAGATACGTAGATAGATACGTAGATAGATATGTAGATAGATAGATACGTAGATAGATAGATACGTAGATAGATAGATACGTAGATAGATACGTAGATAGATAGATACGTAGATAGATAGATACATAGATAGATACGTAGATAGATACATAGATAGATAGATACATAGATACATAGATAGATAGATACGTAGATAGATAGATACGTAGATAGATAGATACGTAGATAGATAGATACGTAGATAGATACGTACGTAGATAGATAGATACGTACGTAGATAGATAGAAACGTAGATAGATACGTAGATAGATACGTAGATAGATACGTAGATAGATAGATAGATAGATAGATAGATAGATAGAAACGTAGATAGATACGTACGTAGATAGATACGTACGTAGATAGATAGATACGTAGATAGATACGTACGTAGATAGATAGATACGTAGATAGATAGATACGTAGATAGATAGATACGTAGATAGATACGTACGTAGATAGATAGATATGTAGATAGATACGTAGATAGATACGTAGATAGATACGTAGATAGATAGATACGTAGATAGATAGATACGTAGATAGATAGATACGTAGATAGATACGTAGATAGATAGATACGTACGTACGATAGATAGAGATACGTAGATAGATAGATAGAGATACGTAGATAGATACGTAGATAGATACATAGATAGATACGTAGATAGATACGTAGATAGATACTAGATAGTGAATAATACGTAGATAGATAGATACGTAGATAGAAGTAGATACGTAGATAGATACTACGTAGATAGATACGTACGTAGATAGATACGTACGTAGATAGATAGATACGTAGATAGATACGTACGTAGATAGATAGATACGTACGTAGATAGATAGATACGTAGATAGATACGTAGATAGATACGTATATAGATACGTAGATAGATACGTAGATAGATACATAGATAGATAGATACGTAGATAGATAGATACGTAGATAGATAGATACGTAGATAGATAGATACGTAGATAGATACGTACGTAGATAGATAGATACGTACGTAGATAGATAGATACGTAGATAGATACGTAGATAGATACGTAGATAGATACGTAGATAGATAGATAGATAGATAGATAGATAGATAGATAGAAACGTAGATAGATACGTACGTAGATAGATACGTACGTAGATAGATAGATACGTAGATAGATAGATACGTAGATAGATAGATACGTAGATAGATAGATACGTAGATAGATACGTACGTAGATAGATAGATATGTAGATAGATACGTAGATAGATACGTAGATAGATACGTAGATAGATAGATACGTAGATAGATAGATACGTAGATAGATACGTACGTAGATAGATAGATACGTACGTAGATAGATAGATACGTAGATAGATACGTAGATAGATACGTAGATAGAAAGTAGATAGATAGATAGATAGATAGATAGATAGATAGATAGATAGATAGATAGATAGATAGATAGATAGATAGATAGAAACGTAGATAGATACGTACGTAGATAGATACGTACGTAGATAGATAGATACGTAGATAGATACGTACGTAGATAGATAGATACGTAGATAGATAGATATGTAGATAGATAGATACGTAGATAGATACGTACGTAGATAGATAGATACGTAGATAGATACGTACGTAGATAGATAGATACGTAGATAGATACGTACGTAGATAGATAGATACGTACGTAGATAGATAGATACGTAGATAGATACGTAGATAGATAGATAGATACGTAGATAGATACGTAGATAGATACGTAGATAGATAGATACGTAGATAGATAGATACGTAGATAGATAGATACGTAGATAGATAGATACGTAGATAGATACGTACGTAGATAGATACGTACGTAGATAGATACGTACGTAGTTAGATAGATACGTAGATAGATACGTACGTAGATAGATAGATACGTAGATAGATAGATACGTAGATAGATAGATACGTAGATAGATACGTACGTAGATAGATAGATACGTAGATAGATACGTACGTAGATAGATCGGATTACTTAGATAGATACGTACGTAGATAGATAGATACGTAGATAGATTAGAATACTTAAATAGATACGTAATAGATTAGAAACGTAGATAGATAATAGATAGATAGAGATAGATAGATAGATAGATAGATAGATATGATAGATAGATAGATAGATAGATAGATAGATAGATAGATAGAATACGTAGATAAATAGATAGGTAGATACGTAGATAGATAGATAGATAGATACGTAGATAGATAGATAGTAAGATACGTAGATAGATAGATAGATAGATAGATAGATAGATAGATAGATAATAGATAGATACGGATATAGATAGATAGATAGATAGATAGATACGATAGATATTATAGATAGATAGATAGATAGATAGCGTGATAGATAAATAGGTAGATACGTAGAAGATAGATAATAGATAGGATAGATACAGGAGATAGATAGATAGATAGATAGATAAAAATAGATAGATAGAAGATATAGATAGAAAGATAGATAGATAGAAGATACGATAGATAGAAAGATAGATACGATAGATAGAGATAGATAGATAGATAGAAAGATAGATCGAGATAGATAGATAGATAGATAATCAGATACGTAGATAGATAATAGGGCCAGAATC